>JAPDVR010000006.1:25145092-25512592 GCA_026230005.1 Gila orcuttii | reverse complement strand
GCCGCTCTGGCTGAAGACCCCGGAAGAAACTCCCCAGGGTCCCTTTTAGGAGATTGCCCCTCACAAACAAAACATTGTGTAGCCAGATAGTCAACCCCTATTCTGGTGTTAAACTCATCAATTCACAGGATACGCACACACATACAAATTCCCCACAGGGGGTGAGCAAAAGTTCACCACTCCCGCCGAACGCTGGATGAACTTTTCTACACACACACACACAGAAACACTCATTCCTGACTACGTGTGGTCAAAATACCTTTTTAAATGTATGAAATGTACTTCTTGTCATGCTTCACGATTCCCATGCGACCAATTGCTATAACTGTAAGCTTTGTGGCAGATAATCAGACTTGGTATGCGTGTAATCACAAATAATCATGTATCTTTATTTTACTAGCGCACAGAAGTACCGTGTCTGGTATTGTTATGATCCAAGAAATTCAATGGTATCGAATACTTAACCCAAAGTGCAACATGATGCATTATTTTATTAATACTAGACTAGAAATGTTTTATGATTCCGTTCTGTACACTGACCGGAACGAAGTGTGCCACCACGCCTCCTCCCAAACGATTGGATCGGGGACGTGAGAAAGGCGTGCCACTGCTCCCTTTAAACATGAAGCGCCACTTCTGTTCTGGGCAGTCCTACGCCAGAGAGAGGTTCACTTCTTCAACAAGAACTCCAACCGGAGTTCTTCGTTTGCTTTCTAAATTTCGTTTTAATCTAAGTTTTGCTTTCTGTTGATCTACCTCAGTTGATAGTTTTCCTTCGTTCAGTGTATTCATGAACGGAACGAATTTAAGATTAATCATCTGTCGTACGAGCTGAAGAGATCGCAACATCTACCTCCATCCGAACGAAACTCCGGACCTTCAGCCTACGCTTCTTTTCAAACCAGCCGGACAAAAAGGGCCCATATCAATGCAAGTGTAATCTAAAAAGGAAATGCTGTTTTAAGGTTGTCTAGAACTTCCTAAAAAGCCTTCGGGTCTCATTTTGAAGTAACTGTTTGAACTGTTCTGTCCTGAGGAGACCTCTCTCTCTCTCTAATATTTCGTATTGCAATCATTTTCTGTTTCTTTGTAATTGTTTGCTTTTGCTATGCATATTTACTCCTGCGTGATTTAAGTAGTTCCTGTAATCCTTAGTCTTGTTTTTAATAAATTCCATAATCCTTTGAATATAATCTGTCTCATTGTTTCCTAAACTTGAAGTCCCTGAAAATGTCGATTTAAGCTACAACCTCTATTTGGTTTAACTATTGAAATATCTAAAGTGCTTTACACGAGAACATCCCTTCTAGTGGCCATAGAAAGGGTATTGTCGCTGTTTACAGCCCGGTGAGTTATGATAAGGAAGTTTCGCCTTCAGTCAGACATAGATTGCTTGATAAACTAAGTTTGAATCACATGAAAATTTACCCTGATAATTGATCTGATTTTACCGACCTATATTAATAATTAATACGAGCAATCATGTTAATGATTCATATACGGTGAGGCTTAACCTATTCCCCATTTGGGATAATCTAATTTGTGTATACGATAATGCATATTCATCATCTCATGAATATTATTCCCCCTTTGAGTTAATAATTTCCCTACAAAAGTCATTGTTGCTACATTATTATGGTGGAGAATGCGGCATTTTCAAACTTCATTTTGGGACCAATATTCAGATTCATGTGTTTTTGAGAATTTAATATTGTGTACGCGCGTTTGCATTGTGTAGTAATAAGTCGACTCAAAAACTAAGCAAGGCGAAAAGCCGCGTCAGTAACCGCAGTCACAATACTATGTTACCCGGCCCAGTTTTGAGAAAACGAAACTGTTTCTCTTTCATAGCTGTCAACATTGAACATTGAAAATAAGGGAAATTTCCCGGAATCCCTCCCCAAAATAAGGGATTGTTTTTACACGATTCTTACAAACTTTAAAAAAAGCACTAATAATTAACAGTCTAAAGATTTTATAACTACATATAGGCCTACATATGTGAGAGAGAGAAAGAGACAGTGTGTGTGTGTATGAGAGAGAGAGAGAAAGAGACAGTGTGTGTGTGTGTGTGTGTGAGAGAGAGAGAGAGGTAGAGAGAGAGTGTGTGTGTGTTAGGGGTGTGACCGTAACCGTGAGACCGACGGTTAGGCCTATAGTTGAACACCGTCATTAGAACTCTATAACCGCCAAAACCGTGTTATTAAAATATTTTGTGCAAAACTTTTTTAACATAGAGAATGTTTAAATACTAATATCAGCTTACGAGGGAAACGGAGGCGGAGTTAGTGGTACTTCGGAAGTTCGGAGGCTGCTGCAGGAGATGATTCGGGAGAGGTCTGTGCCCCTTTACCGATCAGAGCGCACGCTGACACGGAGTTAGGGTTAAGCTTTGTTTATACCATGGTTTATACTCGACGCGTCCGCACGAGCGCGAAGGTGCGCGTGGCAAAAATGACGAGTTGGTTGCGCAAGACCGGCAAGACCCCATTTCGCTTTGCTGTGTGCACGGCTTTTTTTTGTAACAGCGCGCGTGGCGCAGCATCCGAGGATGAACGACTTCAAGCCGAATCTGCCCGAGTTTGTACGTCTCACACAATCAGAGCGTAAAAATACGGGATATTTTACGGGAAAATACTAAAACGGGAAGACAGCGGGAAAAGAGCTAAAATACGTGAGAAACCCGGAAAAACCGGGAGGGTTGACAGCTATGTTCTCTTTGCTTGGCTGTGGTACAGTGTAATACTGTTAGAAGTCCTGTTTGAATGAAGAAATCTTCACTCAGGCATATTACCGGTATATTTTGTGAACTGCAGGAGCGAGAATCCTCCCGTCAGTAAAAGATCTTTATTTTATATCGTTAACAACGATAATTTCGGGTTTCAAAACGCTGGCTTAGCTACCCGGTGGAAAATCCCGTTTCATTTTCTGTGCAGACCGAGCACAAAGAGATCCACCGTGATCTTCGTAAAATATACTTGTGAAATGTGTGTATACTTGTGTCATGTAGAAATCTGTGCGTGAGGAAACTTCTGATTTCCTTAACAGGCGCGCGTTTCAAATTACTACACTCGTGAGTTTGGCTCGCGTGAGCGCGACACCGCCACCGCGTGGGCAATAGCAGGTAGGACCTGCTACCCATTGCTTCCTTTCCGGTTGTGCTTTCCTCCAAATTTACTGCGATGATTGTTGAATAAGCTGCCTAAATACATACATGCATTTACAGCTTGCTAGTTCGTTAAAACAATCCTCCTTTTGGGCTGAGACATTTTATTTTAAGTACAATTCATGGAAGTGAATTGGGGCTTGAGTCATAGAATTCCTCAGTCCAAATCACTGATAGCTCACGTGGAGAGAGACAGACGCCCCCTCGCGGCGGCAGCCCTCCAGGTCAGCTAGCACACTTCTGCTCAAACTCACTCTGTCTACCCTTCACTATTTCTATCTGTCTCGATGACTCTGTCCTGTTTTATTATTATTTTATTTTTATAATCGTACTAATAACTTCGGTAGTATGGTGATTTATTATCAGACATCATTCTGATTCCTCTGCAAAAACAAAAACTTTTGTTTCTCCCTCCCCAGTGTATCTAGAGTTGATTTGAAACAATTATTGTTATTTTTTTTTCCTCCACTATAAATTTCTCACATTTCAGTCATTGATAGCCCCCCTGAAAAGAAAGACGCCACCTAGTGGCAGACAACCTTCTCAAGCCAGCTATCAGCCTTCTACTGAACTTAAACTGTATGAAATCATTTTCATTTATGCTTTTCCCGAGGATTATTTTATAACCATTACGAATGACTTCAGCGTTGTTACGATTATTATAAGAAATCAGTCTAATCCTCTTTCAATCTCCCCCAGGCTCATTTGGATTTGAGTTAAACCAATTTTAATTGAAATTTAAATTGTCTCAAACAGTCCAGGTGAACCACAGAGGGGAAGTGCGCCCCCTTGAGGCTCCAAAACCCACTACAGCGGCCTACCGCTCCCATTTCCGGCTTCCACCTGCATTGAGTTATTGCTAACTTCCAATCGGGTTAGGTTATTTTTCAATAACTACCATCCTGTCTAATATATTTCTGTGTTATCATCAGTTGGCAAAAGCCGTTCATCTTTTAATTTAGTTTTCCTTTCCAGGTAAATTAATTTTTCTCTTCAAAGTCATTTTGTTACTACCTTACCCCTCTTCAGGTTTATTGTAGTTTCTGTTTTACATACCTAAATTACTCAATTTGGTTTAAGAAAGAAAAATCTTAATTCATTTTAAGCTCCCTTGTTCATCCCATTTTGCTTGTTGTATAGGTAAAAACCTCAGCATCTGCGGTGGATTGTGGGAGTCCTGGTTGATCTCGGTGGGCGAGTCTGCTGACTGGCGTCGCCGACACTGACCGTGCAGTGACTCTCGAGTTCTTTTATCTCTGCCACGGTTTACGGCACACAATAAGTGACATCAGCAATCTGGTGCTTTGTAGGGTCAACCATCAAGCCATCGCACAAGTAAATTGTTGGGAACGGTGCACAAACCAAAGGCGAAACCGCCACGCCAGTTCGCTGGTGGGTTCTGGGCCCCGCCCACCTTTGCAGTGCTGTCGGCCGGTTGATACCTCGGAGATTACCAGGTTGTGTTTACATGTCACGCGCTGTTTGAGAGGGCGTAACCGTGACCAGAGCAACGAAGAGCCCGGAGTCACGGCGGTCAAGTGTTTGGCGGCACCGGAAAGTTTGACCACGCTTGCTGGGGCCAGCTGGGTTCGACCTCAGTTCACCTCAGGTAAAGTAAAAAAAAAAAAAAAAAAAAAAAAAAATGAATTTGATAAAACCCTGCCACCTAATAAGCCACAGAATATTACATATTCCCCCGGATATATTTTCTGTGTTTGATTTATCTTTTTCCCCTTAAGACACACCCTCTGAGTTATTAGTGGTTACACCACCGCGCAGGTCAATTCACCTAGGTGTTACTTTCACTGCGATATTTTTGTTTTGTTCTTTCCCTCTCGATCTTCTCTTCCCTTTGTTTTTGTTTTGTTCTGTTGTGATTTGTTTCTTTCAGTTCACCAAGAGACCCCAAGGAAGCTAAATAATAGAGTGACAACCGAGCAGCCTCTATTTCGGGTCCCACGCTGACCTGCATAAATTGGCCTGCCTAACTGTCTACGGCAGTTAGCCAAAATTTCTATAGACGGCACGGCCGTACTACGGCTCGTTAGCCTCAAAAACAAAACAAAAGCTTGCATTGGCCCTTTTTGTGTTGTTGTGTTTCTCTCGCCCCCAGTGAGCCAGAATGTCACGCGCTTCCAGTCCCGCGGCCCATTGGAGCAATCTGGATGCTTGGTTAAGAGCCATGACAACCGGCTGTCTGCCCAAGGACGCTGGCGACCCAAAACCCCTGACCCGACAGGAACTAGACGCCGACGTAGACCAGCTAATGTCCAACGACCCCACGCAGACCTACAGTTCAAAGGAATGGAGCCGGATAATCGGAAGCCTAGCACACAACTTGGTGGCACAGGCACGCTTGGCGGAGGAAGACAACGCTCATCTGGAAAAGGAAGTCGAAGGACTAAAGACTCAACTGGAGGAGGCCCGCAAACAAAAGGACCACACGCAGGAGCGTCTGGATCATCTACTTCTGGAGGTCAAAGCCAAGGACGAAACACACCCAGAATTACAAAAGGAAGTGGAAAGACTGCAAAAGACCTTGGAGAATCTGCGCACGGACACAGACAAGAGAGTGCTGTCTGAGAGACGTACCGCGGAGGAACTCCAGGACAAACTGCTACGTGGCAACGCTCTTTTGAAAAGAGCAGAGATTGAATTAAAAGACAGAGAGGCCAAAGCCAAGGCCTGTGAAAAACATTTGAAAGCAGCCCGAGCAGAAATTAAAGAGCTTGTCCAACAGAGACACGATCTAAAATATGAACTTGACATTGTCCACAGAGAACTGAAACATTCTTACAGACTGCAGGGTGACCTGGAGGGGGAAACACCCATCACTCCGTTTCCCCTTACCAGCGAGCCTGCACGTTTCAGCCAATCCCCAAAAGCTGAAGGAGGGGAAGCAAGCCCACGACGCGACACCACTCTAGCCAGCCGCTACGAGCTCCCACCAGCTGAAGAGGAGCAGGGCCCCAGACCGAAGGGTAGGGCCATCGGTCACCACATGGCCCCTAAAGAACTGGACAAGCTTGCTAGAAACATCCCGACCTTCACTCCCAATCCCGCAGGAGGTCACGATGTACACTCTTATTTAAAAGACATTGATTTTCACTTACAAACTGTGGCCAACACCACTACTTGGGATAAGTTGTATCTTCTCAGGATCACTTCAAGCCGTGACGTGAGAAGCTTCCTAGACCGTCAACCAGAAACTGTCAAAACGGACTACCCGCAATCGCGGCAAGCGTTGATTCGTGAATTCTCCGACCCAGAATCAGACCAAGGTATCATAGCGGCAATTAGGGGTTGAGGCGACTAGTCGATTAGTCGACTTGTCGACCTTAATGCAATGCCGTGACGCTTTAAGCTTGACGTCGACTAGTCGCGTTGATCATGTGACACTATGATTGAGCTAATTTTGATACTAACAGAATGATACTAACTCTGTTGCTCTGTACAGTATGGGCCATACAGCGTTTCTCCACATTGGAGCACAGAAAGTTATAATAGACACTTGCCACCAGCCTGTAATGTTCCTCAACAGCCAACGCATCCGAGATGGCGTAGTAACCAATGCACGCATAGCCACGTGGTTAATGGCTCTCCAAGGACGGGACGTTGAGGCCCGATATGCACAGAATCACAAGTCGGCGTTGGGAAACGGCCTGGCTGCATGTCAAAACTGCTCTGACAACTCACCTGCTGCGATGCTGGACACACCAGAGCCCAAACAGCCACCACTGACCTGTCACAGGTACTTTGATAATAATGTGTGCGACGGCATGCCCACGGCTTACGTCGACGGATGCTCCTACAACCACGAGGGCATCCTAAAGGCAGGTGCAGGGGTACTGTGGGTTGACAACCACCCATGCCCACCACAACACTTCAAACTGGGCCCCCAGTCATCACAATATGCAGAGGTAGCAGCAATCCTCATAACTCTGCAACTCGCATCAGCCCATAACATCAGAAAACTTCTCATATGCACAGACTCTAACTATGCCAGACTCAGTTTTGTTTGCCATCTCCCGATCTGGAAACAAAATGGTTTCAAAACGGCAAACAACAAGCCTGTCAAACACCAACACCTGTTCCAGGAATGTGATAACATCACAACAACACACGATGTCACCGTGTACTGGAAGAAGGTCAAGGGACATTCTAAACTGCCAGGCCAAGACAAAGACTTAAATGACCACACTGATGCCCTCGCCAAAGCGGGCACCCTCCACGGTGAACTGTGGTCTTCCCCAAACCCCACACCCACCCCCGTGGTGGCGGTACTAACCCGCAGCAAACGGCCCTTGCCTGCTACATTGCCAGCTTCACAACTGCTATCGCTAACTCCGCAAATTTCTAACAACGATATCGCGGATATGCAGGCCACAGACACGGCCATAAAGACAATTCTTGACCACCTCTCTGACCCCGCCTGCCACCCTATCTCACCTTCAGACATCGATGCTGACTCATACCTCAGACATCTACATAACTCCAGACATATGCTGCATGTGCGGGACAACATTCTATGGTTTTACCCCGATGACACCACATCGCCTAGGCTCGTGGTGCCACTGTGTCAGAGGGGGGTGATGCTAATGCACGCCCACAACACACCCTATGCTGGACACCACGGTACCAGAGCCACGTATGAGACACTTAGACAGGTGGCATACTGGCCCGGCATGCAGTAAGACGTGGCAGAGTACGTGAGAGAATGCTTGGTCTGCTGTCAATTCCAACCAACAAACCCAAATCACAGAGCCCCATTGCAACGCAGAGGAATCACGTTCCCATGGTCAGACCTCCAAATTGACTGGGTAGGACCCCTGCCCAGGTCGACAAGAGGCAACAAGTACTCTCACAGTGGTGTGTCAGTTTACCAAGTGGGTAGAGTGTTTGCCAGCACCTAACGACACTGCCCAAACAAAGGCATATCTCCTGATGAACCACATCTTCTCCCGTTTCGGATTGCCACTTAGAGTCAACTCAGACAGAGGTACCCATTTTACTGCCGAGATCATGCAAAAGATCTGGAGATGTCTAGGAGTACAAGCTAAACTTCACATCAGCCACCATCCAATCTCATCGGGACAGGTAGAGAGATCGAACCGAACGGTGGTCCACATGCTAAGAAAGTACGTATCGGCAAATCAGAAAGACTGGGATGTGAACTAATGACCGGGCGGCAGAGATCGAACCGAACGGTGGTCCACATGCTAAGAAAGTACGTATCGGCAAATCAGAAAGACTGGGATGTGAACTAATGACCGGGCGGCAGATGACCCTGCCATTACACCTGTTGTATCAACCAGGAGACCACAACCTCGTCACCGCCTACACCACGTTCCAGTATCTGGACGAGCTCCATAAACACTTGAAAACAACTTTCGCTTTCGCCCAGCAACACCTGAAAAACAGCGCTGAAGGCCAGAAAGCATACTATGACCGAAAGGCATTACTCCAGGAACTCAATGTGGGCGACAAAGTCCTGTATTACAATTTCGCCCTGCCACCCCAGCGGCTGTCAAAGAAGTTCCTGCCCCACTGGACGGGACCTCATCAGAGTACGTGAGCGGAGTGGAGCGGCAACAATTTCCCCTCCGCGCTCCAAGCATTTAATAATCACTCCGCTCCAGCTCCGCTCCGGGTTCACCATTTACCGCTCCACTCCTCGCTCACTGATATCAGAAACACCGCTCCGTCTTCGCTTCCCGAGGAAATTGCGAATTAAGTATTTAAGTATGCTTTGAAATCTCACAAAATTTCTCCTCATATTATATAGGCATATTAAATAAACAAATAAAAAACAACATTAGGAGAATAGCTTCAATGTGGTTTACTGGATAGTGTGCAAACTTTTTCTATGCCATGCTATGCTTATTACATGGTTATCAGCATTAAAAGTTAAAGGTGACCTATAATTCAAAATTGAATTTACCTTGGTAGAGTCAAATAACAAGAGTTCAGTGCATGGACATGACAGAGTGAATCTCAAACTGTACTGTTTTTGCGTTCTCATTTAATTCACGTTTATGAAAAACACCCCTGAAAAACGGTCGGTTCTCCACACAATACCGACTGTGACGCAATAGTCGGGATCATTAATATGTATGCCTCCACAAATTTGCATATGCCAGCCCATGTTCAATGACAAGCGGAACTGCGCAGTCGAAGCATAGGAAGTTTTGCAGGGGAAGATACAATCGAGACTCATAGGGAAAATGGCAGACCATGGCAATAAATGTTATGTCCCAGGCTGTGCAGGAAATGTGACTACTTTTCATACCCTTCCTTCAGAAAAGACATGTCAAGAGGCGTGGTTGATGTTTATTTACAATCGAATACCGCAAAACTTTAATTATAAACTGTTAGTTTGCTCCGCGCACTTCACCTCGGACTCATTTACAAATCTGGGACAATTTCAAGCAGGCTTCTCTAAGCGTCTTTTACTGAAGAAGGGAGCAATTCCAACTCTAATCCCTCAAGCGGTAAGTAGTGATCTTATTAACGATGATTTACACTGTTATCTAGATCCAGCGCAACACCATAGTACAGTAACATAATACTCCAAGTAACGAGTCAACGTATAACTAGTGTGACAAAGTGTTTATGCTGAGGATTAATATTTATTGCCTGTGTTGTTATATAATTATAAAAAATAATACAGTAGAAACAGATGCAAATTCCCTTTTGTGAAATAATTTAACTTCGATTTCATCAACAGCACGTCAGGGGCTAACTACGTTACTTTATTTGCTCATGGATAATGTTAGCTCACTGGATCCTTCTAGCTAACGTGACAATCTCCACCACCATAAACTGAAGCTAGATTAATTCGACAAGGCATCTAACGTTAGTCCATTTGTTAATCTTTTACATTTGTATGAACTGATGATGAATTATTTTGCACGCTTGTATTTCAGAGTGCACCACAGCCCTTGCGTACTAGTGATGTAGGCTGCCAAACAGATGATCCACCTAACGTCTTGTGTAAAGGAACACAGCTGTCTTGGTACACAATGAGGTCCAACCTTCGAAGCAAAGGTAATGTTACTTATCATTAAGCGCTTGTGCTTGATTATAAGGACAGATTAATTGTGTACTATTAATTGTGTACATCCCAGTTTGTATAACTCAATATAAGTCAGTCGCTATTTGCATTTCATGATCCTTATGTGCTAATGTTTACAAAAGATGACTTGTGCCCCGCTATTTAAATTTTGTATGGGTTACCATTATTCCCCTCCCTAATTAAATATATATTTTTTACTGGTAGGCACACAGGTGACCGTGTCATCTGAAAGTGTGGCGGTAGGCACCACAACTACTGAAATGTCATGGTCCACCATAGATCCATTTACATCAACACCATTGAAGGCTTCAAGGCCTGCCAAAAAACCCCGTGTTGAATTGGAGGATACGGAAATGGGGAATATTTCCTCTTCAGAGACTGATCCACAAGATTCTACATATGATCCTGCACGGTCTGTTACAGCGGAAACAGAATCATCACACATTTTGTAAGTTATATTGCTGTAACAAATTACCAATTAATACACAAAATGATTTTGTATTCATGTTTTCACCTACAAGCACAATGTATCTTTTTTTTTCTTTCAGTGACACATCAATGCCATTCCACAAGGATGCAAAGTACATTGTTTTTGAAAAATGTCTCCTTAGCCTTTTCAACAGTTGTCCTGTTTGCACCAGGGCTTGTAATGTCTGCCCACGCAGAAGAGGGACTTTTATAGCCATTGACCAACTGTGCCCTCACTGTGAGTTCTTCAGACAGTGGAGGAGTCAGCCTGTCATTGGCAGCACCCCTGTTGGCAACCTTCAGTTGTCTGCTGCCATCTATTTCAGCGGAGCTTCCTTTCTGAAGATGCAAAAGGTATTGTATCATTCGTACCCCACATATAAGCAAAACTAGACAGGCCTAACAAATTTTTTCTCAATTTTTTTTAAAAGGTGTTCAGGGCGATGTACCTGAAAATGCATACATATGATGCTTTCAGAAAACATGCCAGGACATACCTTGAACCTGCTATCATACACAAGTGGAATGAGGATCAAAATATGCAACTGCACTACCTGAGCCAAAACAAGAATGTCATTCTTGGTGGTGACATGCGAGCAGACTCACCAGGTTGCGCATTTTAATTCACTTTCTCTTTTTATGAAAACACATATGCCTTGCACAAGTATTTCTTAATATTAAGTTTTGTGTATCTGTCTTATAAATACTTTAGCATTACTTTTAAATTATTGCATTTTTTCTAATTGCAGGACATTGTGCAAAATATGGGAGCTACACTATGATGGACTTGCAGACCACCAACATAATAGACTTACAGCTGGTGCAGGTACTTCGTCTGCAGATTATGTTTAATTTACACGTGTTATTTATAATTACATTTACACTGTTTTTAAATGTCATGTAAGCATTTGACACTTTTTTCTTTAGTATAATTTTTTAACAAATAGATGCAAATTTCAGAAATAAACCACAGCATACATAACATAAAACCCAAGTTTTACTTAGAGAAGAAGAGACTTATAATTAAAATGCACAATTCTTATTAAACATTTAATTTATGTAGATTTTACATATAAGTTCTATGCTGGTGTGTTTCTTCTAAGAGCAACGAGGTAGGGGGAAGCTACCACATGGAGAAGGAGGGCCTTAGAAGAAGCTTGGACCTCCTGGAGGAAAGTTGTATAAAGTTGGACTGCATTGTTACTGACCATCACCCACAGATCCAAAAGTTTTTAAAGGATCGTAAAATTACCCACTATTATGACGTCTGGCACATGGCGAAAGGTAATGTGTGCGTCTTAGAAATTAATCAATTTTAAAATATTGATGGCATTAGTAGCTATCCATATTTCTTAAAAAGCATACAGCATCAAATTATAAAGAATTCTGATATGTTTTGACTGCAAATTATACTTCATAAGGATTGTCAAAGGAGGTGGAGAAACTTTCCAAAGCGAAGGACTGTGGTTTGGTGAAGCAGTGGCATAAGAGCATCACCAACCACCTGTACTGGTCTGCCAGCAGCTCTGATTCAGGACCTGAGAAACTAGCCAAATGGACCTCAATCATGAACCATATTCAAGACATTCACACACATTCTGACCCAGCGTTCCCTCGGTGTCAACATGAACTAAGGGTGTCTAAGGATCATAGCAAGTGGCTCCAACCAGGTGTGTAACCTAAGTGTTATTTGCCAAGTAAACAGTCAAAAGAATGGTATGTTAATCCTACAACATTCAAATTTTAAAAAATGATCTCACACTGAATAGGCTTCAAAGGGTCCTGATAAACAAGAGAGTCCTTTCTGATGTAGAGAAGCTGAGTCCACATTACTAAACTTCAACTGTGGAGTCATTTCACAAAGTCATCTTACACTTTGCACCTAAAAATGTTGTCTTCCCCTTCATTGGAATGCTTTGCAGGTATGTCTTCTCCCTTACAACTTGTAGATAGGTCAGAACAAAAAACAAACAGTTATGTTTGAATATAAATATTATAATACAAGTGCTATTTATTTTCACAATTTTTATTAAAATAAAATAGTTGATTTATTCATTATGCCAGAATGAAATTTTTTTGTATTTGTGTGTCTTATCCTTTAGGTTGTACCTTGCAGCGATGCACTTCAATGAGAATGCTGGCCGGCCACAATTGACAACATCTAAAGGGAAACTTGTGTACAAGCTTCACTTTCCAAAGGCCAAAAAGGGAGGACACACCGTCAAACCAGTAAAAACACAGGCTACATTTTGTAAGATTTTACAAATAATACTATTTTTAATCAATAATTAGAAATGTACAAATGAAATGAATATTCAAATAAATACAAAATAAAATATTATTCTTTACAGGCTATGTCATCAGCTTGATGAATACTGTTTTTTGAAGAGGTTGTCCATGATCCCCTTCCGTATCTGAATGGCATGCAGAAGATTCCTGTGCCTCCAAACCTGTCTTCTCAGTACGACAGACCTTCCATGGAAGAAGCCGTCGCTCAGCATGTGTCACGTTTCAGTCAAGGGGGGTCTGAATCCCACATATTGTCCAGCAGCATCAGGAAACTCCCTTCTTATGCGCAGCACCACACATGAAGGGATGACGACACGTACACTTCGACCAAGGAATCCCCAGCACCAGCTGACGAACCACCGGTAGGACAAGTGTCTGCACTGCCTGCATAGAGACAAGAAAAGAGAAAAACATATTGTGTGTTTTAGTATATATTTGGTTGACAGTTCATTATAGTTCATGTATGTTTGTATGGTAATGAGACACAATAACATTTTCACATCAATAAGCATGTCATTATTGCATGTTTCTTCTTTTTATATAATACATCTTACGGCTGTGCATTGCATTGAATTCATGATGTAATATGGCTGTAATAGCCCAATTATTTTTGCACAAAATAGAACAACTGTGTGAAACGGGCCTTACCTTTCCATCCCTCTGACTCTAACACGCCCATGGTCAGCTCTATATACATTCATTGCATTTTGCAAAGAATATATATTGAGGCACACAGGTTCAAGGCCAGGATGGTCTGTCATGCATGATATTGTATTAGGTACTTGTCTCATTCTTCTTGTGACCTTTAAAATAGGGCTGAACGATTATGGAAAATAATCTAATTGCGATTTTAACCAATATTGCGATTGCGATTTAATATGCGATTACATTTACATTTATTCATTTAGCTGACGCTTTTATCCAAAGCGACTTACAATTGCTACATTTCAGAGGTCGCACGCCTCTGGAGCAACTAGGGGTTAAGTGTCTTGCTCAGGGACACATTGGTGTCTCACAGTGGATTCGAACCCGGGTCTCTCACACCAAAGGCATGTGTCTTATCCACTGCGCCATCACCACCCCAAAGAAACAGAACTCGAGAACACTAGAATTTTTTTTCTGCATTGGCCGGGAATCGGACCCGGGTCTCCCGCGTGGCAGACGAGAATTCTACCACTGAACCACCAATGCTCAGTTTACTGTCGAGCACCAATGCTCGATTACTTTAAGTTCTTTACCTTCTGTATTAGTCGACAAATACAAGCAATAAATCATTGTACAGTAGGGATGGGAATCTTTAGGCAGCTCATGATCCGATCTAATTTTTTTCTTATTAATTAATCTTAATAACACTTAAAATATGTATTTAATTACATGTGTAAATATACATACCGTACATTAAATATATATATATATATTAAACACATTTAATTAAACCAATTACATGTTAAGAATTTTAAATGGGCTATAAACTAACATATCTTCAAAATATAAAAGCTAGTAAATAAAGAGGAAAAAAAAAAAAAGTTACAAGCAATAAACAAAGAGTGCTTTCAGTATTTAAAAGTAGGCTGTCTGAACGTTTTCCATTCAAGAGCTGGAGTGATTTCCCCCCTATACGATAAGCTGCATTCACACTAATGCACATATCTCTTTTGAAATTGTAAATGTGGTTTGTCCTGTTGGTTTAAGATATAACTGACCGTGTTTACAGTAATTTCGCGTCAAAAGCATTTTGAGATGCAAGTACATTTAACCAATGAGTCGCTCACAGCCGCATGCACGACCACTCTTCACAAAGCGCGCGTAAGTATTTTAAAATGAAAGCAGCTTTCTCAGTGATTTTCATATTTTTAATATATAAGCCAACTGCATTCCAAAATACATAAATAATGCCTCTGTGGAGCATTTGTAAGGAAAATTCCGGCAGCCAAGACCGCGCACTGCAAGAGTAGGCTAACATCAAAGCGGCAAAACCTGTGCAATGAAGCCCGCGACTGTCCTTGTAATTCGCTTAAACCCCGAACTTTATGAAAGCTTATTTTTCGGAACGTTCGAGCATTGTCGTGTGTGTGTGAGAGAGAGAGAGAGAGAGAGAGAGAGAGAGAGAGAGAGAGAGAGAGAGAGAGAGAGAGAGAGAGAGAGAGAGAGAGAGAGAGAGAGAGAGAGAGAGAGAGAGAGAGAGAGAGAGAGAGAGAGAGAGAGAGAGAGAAAGAAATTAGAAGCAAGCAGAATACGGTTGTTTCTAAAGCACGCGCAGCGTCATCACGCAATGACACGCATCTGTGTTTAAAAACTAAACACTCGACTGCTTTTCTCTCGCGTGTCACGTGACCAGTGTAATCGCAGCTTTTGCGGTTACAAAATCGCATTTCATCATATCGCGATATTATCGCAAATGCAATTAATCGTTCAGCCCTACTTTAAAAGAAAAAAATAGCATAATGGCTCTGTTACTTACAGCAATCTATCATAATTTGGAAGTAGCAGAAAGCACACACAGGTTGAATACATTGCTATCTGTGTGAAATACCTGTGGTATTTCTATGCATCATATATTTTCTCTATCGATGGCCATGCGTGCACAATTTCCACAAGTACACCTGTTAAAAAGGAGACTTTGATGTAAGTTGTTAGGCAAATCCCTAATAACAATAAAACAGCGGAGTAGTAAAAAAGACGACAATGACTATATTGAATGTCTTCTTCAATGTACTTTGGTTGGCTAAATAAATCGTCTTTAATAGGTTAATTTAATGTAAATATGTTCCAGTCAACACATTCACGCGCTACACAATTCGCTGTTTTTTAGTCTCGATTCAACTTTGAAAACCTGTTATATTGAAATTATACGGTTAGTTTATAATAATTATCATGTTTTACCATGTTACAAATAAAATTGTGAGTTAATGAGTAAAGCTAATTCTACTTAACGTTTAGACAGAAGTTCTAGCATTGACGTGACAGTTGAGTTCTTGCTGAAAAAAAAAAAAAAAAAAAAAAAAAAAAACTTACCACTCAGAAGCGTCCATTTGTAATCTTGAAACAAATGGTTGTTCTTCAAAATCGCCGTCTTCATCAGATACAGGCTCAAACATGTACGGTCGAACACCTAATCTCTCCATTGTCACGATGGACATCAGGAACCTATTTGCTGACGCTCTGAGCCACTGTAATGAGCCCGCAGTGAAACAGTACATTTCTTACAGATTTCTGCTCATTCGAAATCAAATAGGCTACCGACAGCACTGTAAGATTACATTTGTTTGAATGCAATGCATTAGTGAGAAAGCGATTGCGTGTGTGAATAAGTGTTACCTGTATAAAATGTGGTTTCACCCGATCCAGCCTGATCTCATGAAAGTGCGTATCTATAGCACAAATTTTATTTCTTGTACCATTTACAAAAATAGTTTTTGCTTGCATAGCCTATGATAAGCAGTTTTCGCTTGCATATGATACACACTTTATGGCGTGCACGCACTTCACATCCCTAATCCTAACCAAGGGGTTTAGTGTGTTTCATTTGCACGCAAAAACTATTTTTTGCCGTATAAATGGCACAAGAAATAAAATTCGTGCTATAGATACGCACTTTCATGAGATCGTGTTGCCCGATCATATTCAGTAGGCTTGAGAACCTCCCGCAGTCACTTAAGTCCATCGGCGTCATCATAACCTTCACATTTTTTTCTAATTTGAGTTATCCATCTGTATCATGCTAGCGTAATGTGTTTAACGTGTGAATCCTTACTAAAAAAGCAGTTCTATAATGAGCCGTTGGCATGAATTGTACTCGTGATGGAGCGGTAGTGGAGCGCTCTCGGAGCGAGTGAACACCACGACGCTCCGACTTTTAAAAAATCCGCTCCGCGCTCCATTCAAAATCACATCGCTCCACTCCTTGCTCCGCTCCCACTCCACTCCGCTCACATACTCTGGACCTCATGAGATTGTGAACAAACTCTCCCCTGTTGCGTACCAAATCCAGCTAAAACGGGGACCAAGAGAACCGGTTCTCAAATGGGTCCACCGCAATCAGATCAAAAGACATTCGACCACTAGCGGGGACCGACAGGGAGGGGCCAATGCAAGCTAAACTCAACCGCCGTCATCGCAGCGAAAAGACTGTCCCACACAACCCGGGACAAACCTCGCTGACCTGTGCCTTCTCTCTTCCCCCTTTTTCCTCCATACCTCTCTCTCTTTTGCCTATAACAGGATGCTGCAGTGGATTGCCATCATGTGCTTTCAGTCGACCAGAGGCCAGCCGCCAGCCGACGTCATCTCACCAGGACCGGCCTCAGGCATCGTATTGAGAGAGCAACCGGGACTTCTGATTACTAACTGCCGAACGCACACGCAGAAGGTGTAAGTGCGACTCGACCCTCGAAATGTCTACCGGGTGCACTACCCAAGAGCGGTAGCCCAGTGCAGCTGGGCAGGTGCCCGATGGACAGAAACCGCCCTCAACCACGCCGAAGCCGAACACATGCTGAACCAACTCGAGAAGATGACCGTCACCCAAGCTGAATTGGGAGGACACAACAAACGTTCCAAGCGGTTCCTGGGAGCGTTGCTCGGAGCCGCTGCCGCCGTAGGTACACTGTTCAACATTGGTATGTCCAGTGTCAACGCCGTGAACATAGCCACGGTGCGACGGCACGATTCCCATGCGACCAATTGCTATTAGGGTTGGGCCGATGGACGATATCATCGTCCATCGTGATGGCTGACAGACATCACGATTTTTAGCCGGCATCGCGATCCCCCCCCACGTTTCCATGGTGACGCTTCATGCTTGGTACGTGATTCACCACAGCCAAAATAGCGCTGTATGAAAGATGAAGCGCTTTTATTTATAAATATTAACAAACTTGCTTACCATGTCATCAACTATCTTCTATTCCGATTCTCAAATATGTGTAAGTGAGTTTGTTTTGTTGTTTAAAAAAACTTTTATAAATGATCTTGATCTGTAACGTGAGATGGGCGCCGTCATGCTTGTTTGGGCCGCAGTTCAGAGATTCCTGTCTGTTGGATTTATTACAGCGCGTGAATTCATCAGTTTCTCCCGAAATACATGAAAGTGGCCGGTGAACTGGGAGAAAAATAGAGTTGACTTTATAGTTATTTACACGGTGTGTCTGATATGAATAAAAACCGTCGGCAAATATATTTGAATGGTTTGTTATACACCATTGTGTATTTTACAAACTATAAATGTATTGTTTTGCTATAAGTTATATGTATTTAAATGTCTGAAACCTAAAATAAACATTATGTGGTTAAAAACACTGAACAGTTGTGATAGCTTATGACAAGCACTGAGCGCGTCCGTCTTTGGCTCAGCGCCAGCCATAGCGCGAAAGCACAGTTTGAATCTGGCAGTTGTCACGTCACTGTACATTCGCTCCTTAGTGGTCAGCTGCTGCAGATTTTGCTGAAATCGAAAATGCTGATGAGATAGAGGAAAATATCTAGTGGAAAATGAGAAAGTTACCCCCCCCCCCTCCTGCCTCCCGATATCATCGTCCATCGCGATGTTTCACTGTAGACATTGTCTGATACCAAATTGGTAGACATCGCCCAACCCTAATTGCTATAACTGTAAGCTTTGTGGCAGATAATCAGACTTGGTATGCGTGTAATCACAAATAATCATGTATCTTTATCTTAATAGCGCACAGAAGTACCGTGTGTGGTATTGTTATGATCCAAGAAATGTAATGGTATCGAATACTTAACCCAAAGTGCAACATGATGCATTCTTTTATTAATACTAGACTAGAAATGTTTTATGATTCCGTTCTGTACACTGACCAGAACGAAGTGTGCCGCCACGCCCCCTCCCAAACGATTGGATCGGGCACGTGAGAAAAGCGTGCCACTGCTCCCTTTAAACATGAAGCGCCACTTCTGTTCTGGGCAGTCCTACGCCAGAGAGAGGTTCACTTCTTCAACAAGAACTCCAACCGGAGTTCTTCGTTTGCTTTCTAAATTTCGTTTTAATCTAAGTTTTGCTTTCTGTTGATCTACCTCAGTTGATAGTTTTCCTTCGTTCAGTGTATTCACGAACGGAACGAATTTAAGATTAATCATCTGTCGTACGAGCTGAAGAGATCGCAACATCTACCTCCGTCCGAACGAAACTCCGGACCTTCAGCCTACGCTTATTTTCAAACCAGCCGCACAAAGAGGGCCCATATCAATGCAAGTGCAATCTAAAAAGGAAATGCTGTTTTAAGGTTGTCTAGAACTTCCTAAAAAGCCTTTGGGTCTCATTTTGAAGTAACTGTTTGAACTGTTCTGTCCTGAGGAGACTTTCTCTCTCTCTCTCTCTAATATTTCGTATTGCAGGAAGGCTATTCCAGAGCTTCGGAGCTAAATGTGAAAATGCTCTGCCTCCTTTGGTGGGTCTGGATATCCTAGGAATGACCAGAAGCCTCGAATTTAGTGATCTTAAAGAGCGCGATGGATTGTAAGGCGATAGAAGATCCGTTAAATAGACTGGAGCTAAACCATTTAGAGCTTTATAAGTCAAAAGCAATACCTTGTATTTAATACGGAACTTTATAGGTAACCAATGAAGTGATGATAAAATCGGTGTTATATGATCATATTTTCTGGATCTAGTAAGAACTCTAGCGGCTGCATTTTGGACTAACTGTAGCTTGTTTATTGAAGATGCAGGACAACCAGCTAATAAAGCATTACAGTAATCTAGTCTCGAGGTCATGAATGCATGAACTAACTTTTCTGCATCAGAGACTGATAGCATAGTACGTAGCTTAGCAATGTTTCTAAGGCATAAAAAAAAAAAAGTTTGGTTCCGGTTGGTTGTCAGTTGAGGTCATGGGTCGGTAGGGACTTTTTTTTTTTTTTCTGTCCAGTGGCAGCAAGGGATAGGAAGGAAATTATTATTATTTTTTTTTAATTTACAGTAGCGATGGATAGGCTACTCTATTTTTTAATAACATAGCCTACCTGTACATGTACTCTACCACCTTGTGTGTCCCAGCATGTTACACACACACGCTGATTTTAAATGTGTGCGCGGGGGCAAACGGGGTTGCCTTATTGTAAAGTGTTACCGATTAGTTATACGCCGATTCAGACGTCTCGTGAGTTCAGTGTTGGAAAGATCAGTTGTTTTAACCATTCATTAAAACGAATCGGTTTCAAATGAGTCATTAGTTCGCGAATTGGACGTGTCATTATCGGACGTGTGCGCGTTACGTGATTATCCTAGCGGTTTAGGACATCCCAAAAGATTTGTGTCATCACAGAAAACATTTCATCACTGGATAGTTTTTTCGTTTATTTAAAGTGTGGTTTATATGTCAGCTGAATGTGTGAAATGCTTTTCAGAGAAGGTAAGGCAACGTAGCCTATTTTAGCACAATTCCCACCCAGCGGTAATTCAGGAAAAAAGAAATCTCCGAATGCTCCATATGAGTCTTCCGACCTTGCCATCGTGTCGATTTATTTTGATTAATATGTGCGAGGGAGAGAGAGCAAGACAGTGCTTAGTTTTGAGACGGTGAAGCCTATTTCGCCTGGCTCCGCAGAGAGAGTGCGCGCGGGACCGGGGCTCTCTCTCTATCTCTGCTCGTTCAGTTCATGCGCCCTGTCACAAGCGCAGCAGTGCATCTACATGACAACAACGATGTGTGAACGCCCATGGCTGCCTCGTTTGTTAGCATTACTGGAGGACAACAGGCTATACAAATACGGTGCTGTACATAAAAATAAATTATAGTTCGCCTCAAAGTTTTTTATTTGTGTATTTATTTAATTTGTATTATTTCTTCCCCAAGCTCATAAAATAAATTTGGGTCGCACATAAATTGACAGGGTCAGTCGGAACCAAACAATTTTTTTTTTATGCCTGGTGGAAAAAGGCTGTTTTTGTTACATATAAAATATGCTTTTCAAAAGACAGGTTGCAGTCTAATGTAACACCCAGGTCTTTTACTGTAGCGGATAAAGTAACAAGGCATCCTACTATGTTAAAGTCGTGCTGTGAAAGGTTTCCTGGACGGTTTTTAGAACCGATAAGTATTACCTCTGTTTTGTCTGGATTTAATAAAAGAAAATTACGCGTCATCCAAACTTTTATATCTTTAACACAATGTCAATTTGGATAATTTAGCGTATTCATCTGGCCGTGATGAAATATATATTTGAGTGTCATCAGCATAACAATGGAAACTAATTCCATGTTTCCTTAGAATATTACCAAGTGGCAGCATATATATTGAGAATAATAAAGGGCCTGACACAGATCCCTGCGGCACTCCATAGTTTGCCGAAGTTATGATCGATTTTTCTCCATTTAAGTAGACGAAATGGTAGCGGTCAGATAAGTATGGCCTGAACCAGCTTAATGCTTGTCCTTGAACACCAGTGTAATTTTGTAGTCGATCTAAGAGTATTGTGTGATCTATAGTATCGAACGCAGCACTAAGATCAAGTAAAACTAGTACTGAGATACAGCCTTGGTCCGAAGCTAAAAGTAAATAATTTGTGATTCTAACAAGCGCAGTTTCAGTGCTATGATGTGGCCTGAATCCAGACTGAAGCTTTTCATAGATGTCGTTTTCTTGCAAGAAAGAGCCGAGTTGAGCGGACACAACTTTTTCTAATATTTTTTACATAAATGGAAGATTCGAAATGGGTCTGTAATTTGCTAGGTAATTTGGATCTAATTGTGGTTTCTTAAAAAGAGGTTTTATAACTGCCAGCTTGAACATTCTTGGAACATGACCTAAAGATAAAGATGAGTTAATAATATTGAGAAGAGGCTCTTCCACTATAGGTAACACTTCTTTCAGTAGTTCAGTTGGTATAGGATCTAATAAACATGTTGTTGTTTTAGATGAAGTGATAAGTTTATTTAACTCTTTTTGTTCTATGGTTGTAAAGCATTGTAATTGTTCTTGCGGGGTGATAATTGCGGCTGAATTATAAGGCGCGAGCAAAGATTGAACGTTTACGATTTTGATTGATGCTTTCAATTTTCTCAGTGAAGAAGTTCATGAAATCATTACTACTAAACTGTAACGAGGTATTTTGTCCAGACGACGTCTGTTTATTTGTTAGTCTAGCCACGGTATTAAATAAAAACCTTGGATTATTTTGGTTGTTTTCCATTAATTTGCTGAGGTGCTCAGCCCTGGCCGTTTTAAGGGCCTTTTTATAACGTGACATACTGTCTTTCCTCGTGATTCTAAAGACCTCTAAATTATTTTTTTTCCATTTACACTCTAAATTACGGGTTTCTCTCTTTAAAACATGCGTACTATTATTGTACCATGGTGCTATACTTTTTTCTCTGACCTTTTTTAATCTAATGGGTGCAACAATATCCAATGTTCTAGAGAGAATGGTGCTCATAGTGCTAGTTAGTTCGTCTAGTTCATCTGTTTGTTTGGGTTCAGGCAGCAGCAGAGACAGATCAGATAAGCTATTTGAGAAATGATCTATGGTGGATGGACGAATTGTTCTACCTGGTCGATAACGTGGCGCAGCATGACATATTACAGCAGTATGTAATATGCAAGTTACCATGTAATGGTCAGTGACATCACTTTGTGGAATGATATCTAATATCGGTTGGATCGGTTCCATATGATATAATTAAATCGAGTGTATGATTAAGACGATGAGTTGGTCCGGTGACGTTTTGCTTGACCCCGAAGGAGTTTAATAAATCTGTAAACGCAGTCCCTAACGCATCATTTAAATTATCTACGTGTATGTTAAAATCT
This sequence comes from Gila orcuttii, assembly GCA_026230005.1. NCBI lineage: Eukaryota > Metazoa > Chordata > Actinopteri > Cypriniformes > Leuciscidae > Gila > Gila orcuttii. Next base: position 25,489,821 of record JAPDVR010000006.1, on the reverse strand, counting down.
CCAACAATTAATGCTTTATCGACGTTGACCAAAAGATCTGAGGAAATTGGCGTAAGGCCCTGGTGGTCTATATATATATATGGTAGCCAATGCTAGAGATAATAGGGATTTTTTTCTTACATCTAAGAGCGTAACATTTAGCACAAGCACTTCAAACGAATTAAATCTATGATGAGTTTTCTGAGTAACATTAAGGACATCTCTGTAGATTGTTGCAACACCGCCGCCACGACCGATCAGACGGGGCTCATGCTTATAACAGTATCCTGGCGGAGTAGACTCATTTAGACCGAAATAAATATTTGGTTTAAGCCAGGTTTCAGTAAGGCACAGAACATTGAAATTATTATCTGTGACCATTTCATTTACAATAACCGCCTTAGGTGTGAGCGATCTAATGTTTAGAAGACCTAGCTTTAGAAATTGTTTTTGTTCACTAATAGCGAGATTTTTTTTTAATAATTAGATTTTTCCTAGATCCCACAGTAGATTTATTATTTTATCTTAGTAAACGAGGAATAGACAGTTTCTATGCAATGTTCTACACTAGTATTAATATCAATTAAGTTGGTGCAGTAGAGACTGTGATTTGTATTTTTGGTTACTAGTCAAACGGTATTTAACATCTTGGAGATGTTACATAGATTGCTTGATAAACTAAGTTTGAACCACATGAAAATTTACCCTGATAATTGATCTGATTTTACCGATCTATATTAATAATTAATACAAGCAATCGTGTTAATGATTCATATATACGGTGAAGCTTAACCTATTCCCTATTTGGGATAATCTAATTTGTGTATACGATAATGCATATTCATCATCTCATGAATATTATTCCCCCTTTGAGTTAATAATTCCCCTACAAAAGTCATTGTCGCTACAGAATCTTAGTAATAAAAATAAAACTTCACTTACCAAGAGTACTCTAATATCAATTAGAAAAAAGTTTGCGGCAGCTCTTTCAGCTTTAGGCCCGTACTTCAATGCATGTACAAAAAGCTAGTTTCACTTTTACTCAAAATCAATCATCACAATATCAAGTTCTGTTTCTATTTCTCAAAATCTCTCGTTTCTATGAACAAACTACTAGCTTGCTCACTCTAATTCACTTTCCTCTCTTCTTCCAGGATCGCGCTTCGCTGCTTCTCTCGGAAATGAACACTGCATCATCTCCTAATTCCGATGACTCCACCCACTAAGGCGGGCCAACTCTGATTCGTCCATTAGGACCAATCATTGTCTCACTAAATCAAATCACTCTTCTCTCATTTATGTATTCTTATTTTCTCTTTTCTTTACAGATATTTAGCAATATCCGGGATGAGGTCGATTGGTCATTGGTTGGGCCCTTCTAACATCTCGACCAGTATCTGTCTCTATCAAACTCTGAGGCGGAAAAACTCGAGGACTAGGAGTCACATGGGAGTGATCTCTAAAATTTCTCTGAGCAACATTCTGAGCTTGCAGCTCAGCTACCTGTTGTCGTAGGTTAGCGACTTCTAAACTCTAAACTTCTAAACTCATCTGAATCTTCACGCTTTGCTTCTTGAGTCATGGAAACTTGAATAGCGGCTATCTGAGCGCGCAACTCTTCCACTACTTTTCTCAAAGCATCAAATTCTGTTTCTTCAGAACATACGCTCTGGCGTTTCTGATCTGAATTTCTACTTAAAGTAACAAGTTGGGCCTGGGCTTCTGCAAGTTGCTTTCTTAGAGAATCTGTTTCAGAACTACTAGCATTCTGTGTTTCATGAGAATACACTGACACTTGCTGAGTGGCAGCTCGAGGTTTCGGGTAAACAACAGGAGTTTTTCGCAACCCAAGGTGCTTTTTCATTCTTCTTTGGAAGTACGTTTACTCTCCTCTGTTCGAATTAACACAACCAACTCGGGAAAGTGAGTGGCTGGGCTCCACTTTTCCCTAACTGAAGGCTGTCAAAGAGACTACTATCCCAACATCCCCTCACAAATTGCTTCATAAGACAACGGTCATGATCTTTCTCCGCGATGCCTCCCCTTTTAATCGAACTTAGAAGAACTTGCAACCGATGCAAGAAATCTGACGACTTTTCACCTTGGTTCTGCAAAGTGCCCATGAACTTGGCTAACAGTTCGTCACCATCCTCTACGGAACCATACACTGATTCTAGTAACTCAAGATACACTGCAGGCAGAGCTGGAGGTCGTACATGCTTCACTACGTCTGCGGCAGGTGACAACAAGCTATCTAGGATCTTACGTACTCTTTGCAAATCAGAAATAGCCGGATCACTTAGCAGGAGTTCTACACTTACTCGCCAAGTGTCAAAGTCAGGTTAATTTGGGGGACGCGGGCACCTCCCTGAGAAATTCCTAAGACGGACTGACGTTTGCTGTAACATCGCAGCATCAGCTGACTTCACTATGTGCTCTACTACCATCTTTTGAATGCTCGGTGGGTCTACAATGTTCATGGGGAAACCAGAACGTGTAGTTACCGTAACACCATCAACGGTGGTTTCTGGAAAGGCCATAGGTCTGTCTCTTGATTGGGTTTTTGGATTCTAAAGTTTGCATTCCTACTGTTTCTGCATTACTGAAATCATCACAGCTCACATTTCGTGCTCTCTCTGGAGTACAGTTAGTAGAGTGAACTTCTTGGAATTCATCCAACTCCTCCTGAAACACATTTGAGAGAGGCTTCTCACTGGTCGTCTGGTTACAGACGCTAGCCAAAGCTCGTACTTGGAACATGACGCTCTGATTCGAAAGGCTTCCCAAAGTTATGGGTAACATTGGCGCTAAGTCCAGCATCGCAGAGCTGTGAGCATATTCCACAATGGCATGCTGATGGAACTCAGAAGTTTGATCATCAATTATCAAATTACGTTTAACTGAGCCATACCTTTGCAAGAAGGTACTCAGCTCATCATCTGTCTCGGTCAACGTGAGACCTTTGACAAGCGCATTTGCCTCGTTCACACTCTCTCTCTCAATGATTTCCACTGTCACAACGCAAGATTAACGCTCTGAGGAAAATTAGTTTCCTAATTAGCTTGTTTCCTACTACTATCCTTGTTGCTAAGCAACAGTCTCCTGGCTGGCTCGCCAACTTTCTGTAACCCGTGTTGTGGCAAGTGTGTTACCCTCACTCTCCTCAGAAAAAAACACAGAGGGGCGTGAAAGAAGACACTGCTTCAATCTATGGACCAGCGATCAGAATTCGCTCAAGAGACTGTGTTAGCAGCAAAGAAGCCCAGGGACACACTGTTTAAGTTGGAAAAACAGGTAAGATATATTTTAGAGGAATAACAAGTAATTAAGACAAAAAAGAAAATGTTCAAAAAGACAATAAAATTAAACTCAACATGTCAATAAAAGAAAATAAACCAGAAATAAATAAACTATTATTTAAATCCTATTTATCACCTTTTATTCTTTCTTTTTATCTACTATAATTTATACTTTCTATTTAGTTTTATATCTAATTTCACCTAATTAACTTTTATTTTGGTATAATAAAGATATAAGGTTTCTTTAGTTATTCCTAATTTGACTTATTTATATTAAGAATACTTTTCTCCTCTGGTCTGATTTAAATGTAACTCTTTTCAATTTCAACCTTTCAAATTACCTTTCAGTTCACTCTTATTACCCAAAATAGAAAATATGAACACTTAATAAATCAAAAGACATAATCACAATAGAATTGAAACAAAATAACAACAATAAAGAAAATAAATAACCGTCCAATTATCTCAGTGTTCACAGAAATCTCAATGTGATATGAGATTGTACCAGTTCTCAGCTCCAGTTCAATGTTCCTTCACAAGATCCTTCTTCCGCAACTCAAGTTAACTCACTGTTTAGTAGGAAAGGAAGAGAAAACCTGTGCTCGATCCTACCACACTATTCACAGTTCGATCCTTATTTGGGCATGGCTCGCCAGTTCCTGCTTGCACCAACTCTCGAACTTTCGCCATGAAGCAGGGACATCTCATGTGCAGCTTCCTCGATCCTCGTTCAGCATCCAAACTCAGCAATTAGAAAATATCAGACAAAACCAAAAGAAAATCCAAAAAGGATATAAAAGGAAGTAGAAAGCCCAAGGGGGGGAAAAAAACCCAACCTTGAAAAAGACAAGGCCAAAAGTACAATTAGGCACTTTTCTCAAAAATACACATATTACCACACTTAATATCAATATATTCAGCTATTAACATTTCAAACTTCTCTTTTCTTATAACATTAACACATTACTTCACAAACATATACAAAGAGGAAGTTTTCAAATGACGCGCTTGGCCTCATCTGCTCAAATTACATGTGCGTCACACTCGACCGTTTGCTCAAGCTCAATTACACAACGAAAACTATAAAATTTACATTTCACAAATCACCAAAAATAACTTATCCCTCTGTAGTATTATTTAACACATTTATGAATAAATCATCTATTATTTTCCCCTTTTATACAGAAGGTTGTCTCTTACATAAAATTAGCTAAATATAACACACATATCTGGCATTTGAACACATTTTATCAGATAATTATACATAAGAACCTTAGTAATAACAATAAAACGAAAACTTCACTTACCAAGAGTACTCTAATATCAATTCGAAAAAAGTTCGCGGCAGCTCTTTCAGCTTTAGGCCCGTACTTCAATGCACGTACAAAAAGCTAGTTTCACTTTTACTCAAAATCAATTATCACAATATCAAGTTCTGTTTCTATTTCTCAAAATCTCTATGTTTCTATGAACAAACTACTAGCTTGCTCACTCTAATTCTCTTTCCTCTCTTCTTCCAGGATCGCGCTCGCTGCTTCTTCTTCTTCTTCTTCTTCTTTTCTATCATGGCGGATTGCAAGCAACTTTAAGGTGCATACCGCCACCTACTGTTCATGAGTGTGTAGTAACATTGTTTCACATCTATTACATTCTATTTTTTAATTTTGTATTCTAAAGATAAATAAATAATGCTTTCCTTAATCTATAAATATCCTTTATATTTCCTTTATTTCCCAATAATCCTTTAAGACTCCATTCTTGGCCTGACCTTTCAACTACTCTTCTCAATTTCTCCCTTTCAGGTTCATATGTTTTACAGTTCATCAATACGTGTTCTACATTTTCTATCTCTCTACATCCTTCACATTTATCATTATTTTTCCTCCCTATTAAATATAAACTGTCATTTAAATAAGTATGACCTACTCTTAATCTGAACATTATTATTTCTTCCCTTCGGTTTCTCTCATTAATATTTCTATTTAATACTGACTTTTGTACTTTATATAATCTTCTTCCTTTTTTATCTTCATTCCACCTTTTTTGCCAATTTTCAATTTCTTTCCTCTTAATAAATGATTTTCCTTCCCCTTTCCCTAAAGGAATTGTAATTGTTATTGCCTCCTCTAAAGCCCTTTTTGCTAATTTATCTGCCTTTTCATTTCCTTTTACCCCTTCATGTGCTGGTACCCAACAAAACCAAATATCAATGCCACCCCTGTATAATCTAAATAAACTGTGCTGAATTTCTAATACTAAATCTTTCCTATTATTTCCTTCTCCCTGAATACTTTCCAAAACTGCTTTGGAATCCGTGCATACCACCACCCTGTCTGGTCTGACCTCCTCAACCCATTGTAAACTCAGTATAACTGCCACCATCTCTGCTGTGAAAACAGATAGTTGATCTGACATTCTTTTAGAAATGTGTATTTTAAACTCTGGTACATATATTCCTATTCCCACACACCCTTTTAAATTCTTAGACCCATCTGAATAAATTTTAAGGTAATTATAATATGAGTTTCTTAAGTATATATCAGTCTGTATCCCTATTTCGTTTAAATTCCATTCATTTTTAATTTTAAGAAGTCTCATGTCTACATTTATCTCAGGAAATACCCATGGAGGAATAACACTAATTGGATTAAACTGTGCTATTTCCTTATCCTCTAATCCAAACTCTTTAATCAATTTGCTTATAGCCCATCCAAATCCATTATTATGGAACTTTGCATATTCCCAACAAGTTTTTAGAATTGTTGAGGTTACATTTTCATCCATATTACTTTTAATTTTCATCCAATATACTAAACCTAATTTCATTCTTCTCATTTCCAGTGGAGTTTCTCCAGTCTCTACTAAAAGAGCATTGATAGGTGTTGTTTTCACTGCTCCTGTACATATACGTAAAGCTCTACTCTGTAATCTATCTATTCTTTGTAATGTTGTTTTAGCTGCTGCTGTTACGGTAAAGAGGCAAAGGATTCAAGTGCAAGTAAAAGTGTTATTTATTTAAGGAACACAGAAGGATGATGGAAGTCTCTAGAAGAAGGCACAAGGTAGCACAGGGACGCTGTGGGTGAATCCACCACAAACGGTCGACGAGTTGAATTGAAGAGCGTGCAGTAAATCCAGGTGACAGGAAGAATGGAGGGATCGCTGAGACAACCAGGGTGTCAAGACGAGCGAAAACCAACAGGACTGGAACAACCGGAAACACGGAGAACAAGGGACAGGCGAGACCACTGGTACATCCAACAACGAACTGACAAAGACAAGGTAAAAACAGAGGGATTAAATAGGGCGCGCTGATCGACTACAGCTGGCGTGCTGATGAGCCGCAGCTGGTGAAGATCAGAGGTAGTGATCAGCGCTGCCGCCCACACGCATAAACACACACCCACAACATATACACGAGATAAGAAGGAAATAGCGATTTCATCAACCGTGACAGTACCCCTCCCTCTAGGAGCGCCTCCTGGCGCTCCCAGAACTCCTTACCTGCTGATTGTAATCATCAATCAGGGAGTGATCCAGTATGTCCCTAGCAGGAACCCAACTTCTCTCCTCCGGACCGTAACCCTCCCAGTCCACCAAATACTGAAATCCGCGTCCCCTCCGTCTCGAGTCCAGAATACGATTGACCGAATACGTGGGTTCCCCATCTACGAGTCGCGGCGGTGGAGGAACCGGGGCCGGCGGATTAAGGTGAGAATGAAATACAGGTTTCAATTTGGAAACATGAAAGGCGGGATGAATTCTCCTGTACGCCGGAGGAAGTTTGAGTTGGACTGCCACCGGACTAAGGATTTTGGTGACAGGAAACGGGCCAATGGATTTGGGAGCGAGTTTATTAGACACGGAGCGGAGCGGAATGTTCTTGGTTGAAAGCCACACCTTTTGACCCACGACGTATACGGGAGGCTTTGACCGGTGGCGATCGGCCTTAGCCTTGGTGCGCGCCCCCACCTAGAGCAGAGTCTCACGGGCTCTGGTCCATGTACGGTGGCACCTCTGGACGAAGGCGTGAGCGGAGGGGACCGCGACTTCGGATTCCAGACTGGGAAAAATTGGTGGCTGGTACCCTAGACTACACTCAAACGGAGAGAGGCCCGTGGATGACACTGGTAACGAGTTGTGAGCGTACTCAACCATAGACAGTTGTTGGCTCCAGGAAGAAGGATTCTTGGACACCAAACATCGCAACACTCTTTCCAAATCTTGGTTGGCTCGCTCGGTTTGACCATTGCTCTGGGGATGATAACCCGAAGACAGACTGACAGTAGCTCCCAGTAATCTACAAAACTCCTGCCAGAATTTGGACACAAATTGGGGGCCCCTGTCGGAAACCACGTCCATCGGGAGGCCATGTAAACGAAAGACGTGATCTACGACAGTCACCGCTGTCTCCTTGGCAGAGGGTAATTTAGGCAAGGGAATGAAATGTGTCGCCTTCGAGAACCGGTCCACTACAGTTAAAACAACTGTCATGCCATTAGAAGGCGGGAGGGCGGTGACAAAATCTAGCGCTATGTGGGACCAGGGTCTCGAAGGGACAGACAGCGGTTGGAGCAGCCCATCAGGAGGACGGTTAGACGTCTTACCAATGGCACAAACCGAACACGCCAGCACAAAACTGTGAATGTCGCGAGCCATTAATGGCCACCAGAATCGTTGCTTTACTAAACAGCTGGTGCGGTTTACTCCTGGATGACAAGCCACGTTGGAGCAATGACCCCATCGAATAACGTCGGACCGTAACCCCTCCGGCACAAATAAACGACTCGGTGGGCACCCGGGCGGAGGCGTTACCCCTTCTAAGGCCGTCTTGACCTTCGTTTCGATCTCCCATGTGAGTGTGGAGATAACTATTCTCTCGGGTAAAATACACTCGGGAGTAGCTGGGCGTTCGGATGGATCAAAAATACGAGATAAGGAATCGGGCTTGATGTTTTTGGAGCCCGGGCGGTACGAGAGAGAAAAGTCAAAACGTCCGAAAAAAAGTGCCCATCGAGCCTGCCTGGAGTTGAGTCTTTTAGCAGATCTAATATATTCAAGGTTCTTGTGATCGGTCCAAACGATAAAAGGTACCCCCGACCCTTCTAACCAATGACGCCATTCCTCCAACGCCAACTTGACTGCCAACAACTCTCGGTTACCAATGTCATAGTTACGTTCGGCAGGCGATAGACGATGGGACAAAAACGCGCAAGGATGCATCTTGTCGTCTGTGGAAGAGCGTTGAGAAAGCACTGCACCTACCCCCACCTCTGACGCGTCGACCTCTACCACGAACTGACGTGAGGAATCAGGGGCGACTAAGATGGGAGCCGAAACGAAGCGGCTTTTGAGTTTAGTGAACACAGACTCGGCTGTGTCAGACCACCTGAACGTCACCCTGGGAGAGGTCAAGGCGGTCAGCGGTGCGGCTAGTTGGCTGAAATTGCGAATGAAACGCCGATAGAAGTTGGCGAATCCCAGAAACCTCTGTAGGGCCTTACGGGAATCTGGACTTGGCCAATCCATCACAGCCTTAACCCTGTCAGGATCCATACACACTCCCTCAGACGAGACGATGTACCCTAGGAAGGAAACAGACTGTGCATGAAACGCGCATTTCTCCGCCTTGACAAAAAGCCCATTCTCTAGCAACCTCTGAAGCACTCGTCTGACGTGCTGAACATGTTCCTGGAGAGACGATGAAAAAATCAATATGTCATCCAGGTAAACATATATGAACTGGTCTACCATGTCTCTCAGCACATCATTGACGAGTGCCTGGAAAACCGCTGGGGAGTTGGACAGCCCGAACGGCATGACCAGATATTCAAAGTGACCCCTGGGGGTGTTGAATGCGGTTTTCCATTCATCTCCCTCCCTGATGCGAACCAAATGATATGCGTTACGTAAATCCAGTTTTGTGAATATAGATGCTCCCTGCAACCGCTCGAAAGCTGAAGACATCAGCGGCAAAGGATAAGTATTCTTTACCGTGATGTTGTTCAGCCCTCGGTAATCAATACACGGTCGCAGAGAGCCATCCTTCTTACCCACAAAAAAGAATCCCGCCCCCGCTGGAGAAGAGGAAGGACGGATGAATTTGGAAGCTAGAGAATCAGAAATATATTTCTCCATGGCCTCCCTTTCTGGGACAGAAAGTGAGTAGAGTTTGCCTTTAGGCGGAGACTTACCTGGGAGTAAATCTATGGCACAGTCATAGGAACGATGCGGAGGAAGAGAAGCAGCACGGGACTTACTAAACACCTCCTGCAGGTCGTGGTACTCCGCGGGCACGTTTGACAAATTCGCCGCCTCCTTCTGAAAGACAGAACTGGACACAGACGAACAGGCAGACACAAGACAAGATTTATGACACGAAGTGCTCCAGGCTGAAACGGAGTTGTGTCCCCAGTCAACCCTCGGGCTATGCTGTATGAGCCAGGGGTGACCGAGGACAATGGGTGCCATGGGTGAGTCCAGAAGAAGAAATGAAATCTTTTCGGTGTGATTGCCGGAAGTGACCAGTGTCAGGGTGTGAGTGCAGTGAGTTATAGCAGGGAGTTCTTGTCCATTGAGTGCACTGACTGCGATGGTGTTCTTAAGAGTGGTGACGGGTAATCCAAGTGTGTGTGCCAAGGTGAAGTCTAAAAAGTTACCCTCCGCTCCAGAGTCCAGAAGGGCTTGAGTGGGATGGGACCGGACTCCCCACAGCAGTCTTACCGGGAGGAGAGTAGAGGACGAGGTCTTGCTTACGGTGATTCCGCCCGACAGTAGCCTCTCTTTCACTGCCGGGCTCGGTCTTTTACCGGGCAGGTGTTCAGGTAATGCCCGGCTCCACCGCAATAGAGGCAAAGACCTCGGGATCTTCTACGCTCTCTCTCCTCCCGGGAAAGCCGAGCTCTACCCACCTGCATGGGCTCGGGATCGCAGACTGGGCTGACCGCATCACTGCCGCTGGACGGAAATTCCCTGACGCTCGCGGAACGCTGAGTCGTTCTGTTACGTTGCTCCAGTTGGTGTAAGCGGGCGTCCACCCTTAACGCTAGCTCAACGAGTCCGTCAAAACTCCCAGGCAGGTCCAGCGTGAAGATCTGTTCTTGGATGCGGTCAGCCAACCCATGCAGGAACATGTCCCACCGCGCTTCCTCGTTCCAGTTACACTCGGCAGCCAGGGTTCGGAAATCGATGGCGTAATCAGACACGGAGCGGTTCCCCTGGCGAAGATCGGTGAGCTGACGAGCCGCCTCCCGTCCGGTAGTGGCTCGATCAAAGACCCGCTTCATTTCTTCCGATAGTGTCTGGAACGAGGAACAGCACTGATGTTGATTTTCCCACACCGCCGTCCCCCACAGCGCTGCACGACCTGTGAGTAGTGTCAAGACGAAAGCCACCCTCGCTCTCTCAGTACTGAAGGTTTGGGGCTGTAAGGAAAAGAACATAGAGCACTTAGTTAAAAATGCTCTACAATAGTTCGGTTCTCCAGCATACATCTCGGGTGCGGGTAGTCGTGGTTCAGGTTGACGAATGGGTGCTGATGGGGGTGGGGGAATCGGCGGTGGGCTGGGCGCGGTGGGACCAGCCAGGTGTTGGAGCTGTTGGGTGAGCTCGGACACCTGTGCTACCAAGGCTTGAACGGCATGTCCGGTGACAGCCAGATTCTCCTCCTGTTGATCCATTCTGGCCATATTACGAGATAGGAACTCGTTTAACTCCGGCGTGCTACTCGCTGAATCCATCCTTGGTCAGTTCGTTCTGTTACGGTAAAGAGGCAAAGGATTCAAGTGCAAGTAAAAGTGTTATTTATTTAAGGAACACAGAAGGATGATGGAAGTCTCTAGAAGAAGGCACAAGGTAGCACAGGGACGCTGTGGGTGAATCCACCACAAACGGTCGACGAGTTGAATTGAAGAGCGTGCAGTAAATCCAGGTGACAGGAAGAATGGAGGGATCGCTGAGACAACCAGGGTGTCAAGACGAGCGAAAACCAACAGGACTGGAACAACCGGAAACACGGAGAACAAGGGACAGGCGAGACCACTGGTACATCCAACAACGAACTGACAAAGACAAGGTAAAAACAGAGGGATTAAATAGGGCGCGCTGATCGACTACAGCTGGCGTGCTGATGAGCCGCAGCTGGTGAAGATCAGAGGTAGTGATCAGCGCTGCCGCCCACACGCATAAACACACACCCACAACATATACACGGGATAAGAAGGAAATAGCGATTTCATCAACCGTGACAGCTACTCCATAAATAAAACTGCCATAATCTATTATTGATCTCATAAGAGCCCTATATATGTTTAATAATGACTGTCTATCTGCACCCCAGTTATTTCCAGCCACAGCCTTTAGGAGATTTATAACTTTCTTACATTTAGTTTCCAAATTATCTATATGTGTTTTCCACGTATAAGAGCTATCTAACCATAATCCTAGGTATTTAAATTCTGTAACCCTTTCCAACGGTTGTCCATAATGTTATTGTTCCTATATCAATATTTCTCTTATTTGTGAATACCATGAAACAAGACTTGCTTGCTGATAATTTAAAGCCCCATTCATAAGACCATTTTTCTACTTTATTAATTGCTTTCTTAATATTTCCTATTACATGTTTTATATTCTTTCCTCTCATCCATATGGCCCCATCATCTGCATATAATGCAGATTTAATACATTTATCAGTATCTGAAAATATTTCATTAATCATGATATTAAATAATATTGGACTTATTACACTACCTTGAGGTATTCCATTTTCCACATTAAATTCTTTTGAATAATCATTCCCCATCTTCACCCTTATTTTCCTATCCATCAAAAAATTTGCTATCCAATTATACATCTTCCCACCTATTCCCATCTGCTTTATTTGTATAAGTAACCCTTCTCTCCATAATGAATCATATGCTTTTTGTATATCAAAAAATACTACAATCATTATCTCCTTCATTTTTAGTGCTTTCTCTATTTCATTACTGATACTAATTATTGCATCCATCGTTGATCTCCCTGTTCTAAATCCACTGGTATCCATTAATTAATTTCTTATGTTCAAGAACAAACCCTAATCTACTGACCACTATTTTCTCCATCCATTTACTTAAATGAGAAGTTAAAGCTATTGGTCTATAATTATTTGGACTGCTAGGATCTTTCCCTGGTTTATTAAATGGTAAAATTATTGCCCTTTTCCAACTATTTGGTATTGAACCTTCTTTCCATATTTTATTGAATAATTTTAATATTAATTTCAATGTTACTTCTGGTATCTGTCGAAACATAGCATAGCATAATTGATCCTCCCCTGGAGCTGAATATCCTGTCCCTTTCAATACGGTTTTAATTTCTTTCATATTTATATTCATGTCTAATGTTGATATACATTTTTTACATTTTCCCAATATATTTTTATGATTTCCAAGTTTTTGTAGCTTCTGCCTTCTATGAATGTCTGTAAGATGATCGCCATTATGAACTGCAGCAAATGTCTCGCCTAATAAATCTGCCTTTTCTTGATTTAAAACTATCTCCTGATCTCTAACTAACGCTGGTATTTTAACATCATTCCTTTCCCCGTCATTTTCCTAAACATTGACCAAACATTCTGTAATTTTATTTCTGAACCTATTGAAGAACAATATTCTCTCCATGTTTTCTTTTTTGCTTCCTTAATAGTTTTACGAACCATTGCTCTTTTCCTTTTATATTCAATAAGGTTTTCGGTTGTTAAATTTTTCTGTAATATTTTAAATGCCTTGTTACGCTCCTTAACCACTTTGCTACATTCATCATTCCACCAAGGAACTACCTTTTTCTTACCTTTTATGTTTCTTTTCCTTGGTATGCTACAACTTGCTGCATTTAAAATATGTTCTGTTATCTCCCTTGCACATTCTTCAATATTGCCTTTTAATGTAACCATATGACTGGTTTCCTCACACTTAATTTTTAATTTTTGCCAATTAGCTTTATTAAAGCACCATCTTGTTAATATGAAATCTTCTTGCCTGTTTATATTGTCATCAATTATTGTACTCACTGTAAAATGATCACTTCCTACTGTAGATTCCCAGTTGACATCCCATTTACATGAACTAACAAGACAATCAGATATTAATGTAATATCAAGGCATGAAACTGTATTTTTATGTATATTTATTCTTGTACCTTTTCCATTATTAAGACAAACTAATGACCTGTCATCCATTATTTCTTCCACTATGCTACCATTATGATCGGTCTTCCTGCTACCCCAAAGACTATTATGGGCATTAAAATCACCACACCATATTTCTCTTCTATGTATTTTCCCTGCTATCTCCCTAAATATATCACTATCAAGATTTTTACATGGATTATAATAATTAATAATTTTAATATTTCCATATTTCCTTACATTAAATATTTCTATAATAACACATTCTATTTCTTTATTCATGGTATTTTTCTTATAAGCTATTCCATCTTTAATAAAAATAGCACATCCTCCTCCACTACCATGACTTCTATCCTGTCTTTCTATACTATATCCAGGAATCTTAAATTCTAAATTAGGTTTTAACCATGTTTCTTGAATGCATATTATATCAGGAATTATTTCTAATTCATAAACATACTTTTTAAATTCTTGTCCATTGGCTATTAAACTTCTGGCGTTCCATTGAAGAATGTGTAAAACCATGATAACAGCTAGGATCCTAATCCTGACCATTCTCTATTATTTCAGTGTTACTCAAAATGGTATGGATCTGTTCTGCTTGAATTTCTTTCATATCTAAAAACCTTCCAGCTGCTGTTACAATTTCTTTGATTTTGTCACTTTTCTTCTTCATTTGTACTGTGATATTAACAATATGACACATGAATGCTATAAAGTTTTCTTTTTTCACCACCATTGTGTTTTCATCCACTCTACATTTATGCAAACATGTGTTTTGAATATTTGTTGTAGGTACCAAGGTTTGTCTTTGATACATCTGCCTTTGCTTTGTATTCCCAGCCGAGATTCTTTGACCTACTTCTCCCAATCTCATTCCTCCTGTGCCATCTTTCCTCACTCTTTTTAAAGCTTCAGCATATGAAACTCTTTCTGTTATTTTAATTCTTTGCGCTTCTCTGGCTTCCCTTTGCACAACACATCCACCATATGCTGCGCTGTGTTCTCCTCCGCAATTACAACATTTGACCTTAGTATCTTTATCACATTTGCCAAATTCATGTGGTCCTCCACATCGTGCACATCTAGCTTTTCCTTTACATTCCTTTGCAATGTGTCCCATTCTCTGGCAGGTATAACATCTGAGTGGTTTAGGGATGTAGTCTCTAACTCTATAATTCATATATCCTAACTGGATATTTTCTGGCATGGTATTTTCAAATTGAAGAATCACTGCCATTGTATCTTTAAGTTCCCCATCTCTTTTACTTTTAATCCTGGTGGTGTCTGTTATTTTCCCTCCTCTAATTTATTTTTTCACATCCTCCATTGTCATTTCGATTGGAACTCCTGAAATCACTCCCCTCAACCTTGCTATAGCTCCTGGGATATATGTTTTAATCCTTTCCCCCATCAAGGTTTTCATTTTTAATATCTTCTGTTGTTGTAATTCACTGACAGCATGAATTAGCACTTTTCTGTTGTTCATGATTCTAGCCATTTTGATTTTCCCTATTTCTTCCTCTATTGCTTTAGTCATCTTTATCTGGTGAATAAATCCACCCTCTTCCTTAAATTCCACCATTAATTTATATTCCTCTTCTATGTTTAAGTCATCCATTTCTCATGAACTCGCCCGTTCATTTGTTTTTGTCCTTTTGCTAACTTCTGCTCTTGCCTCGCTTTCTTCCGACCAACTTCTTGCCCTTTCTTGTCTCTTCCTAATCATTATTTTCATTCGTGATGATTTTGAAATCATCCACTCCATCTCATTACCACTATTTCCTCCTGATGTAGAAGCCATGTTACTACATTCAATGAACAGTTTATGCAATCCGCCAATTCAACTCAACTCCTACCGCCTTCAATTGTTTGACACGTTCGCTTCCTTGAATGTTCGCCACGCGCCGGAAGTCTGCTCCCCGGTCGCTGCTTCTCTCGGAAATTCTTCTTCTTCTTCTTCTTCTTTCTTTTAATGGCGGTTGGCAAACAACTTTTAAGTGTGCATTACCGCCACCTTCTGATATGGAGTGTGGATCACAATAGCCTTTCCTCACTACCCTTAAATAAATATATAAATAAATACATACATCCATAATAAAACCAATAAATAACTTCATAAATATTTAATAACATTATTAATATTCATACATTATCATTAATATTAAATACCACTTTCTAAGACAACTCAACTCATATTCTTCTACTAAGCCCTGTTTTACTCAAAAACATAAATATCGCTCTATACCCTACATGTCCTGAATTCATTTGTAATAGTTCCTTCATTTCAAATCTATTTTTTTCTTTTCTAAACCAGTTTTTCAGCCTCATCCTTTCCTCCTTATACTTTTGACAATTTATAATAACATGTTCTACTGTTTCATTAATATTACAGACCTCACACATCCCGTTTTCATGTTTCCCTATTAATTTAAGCGTACTATTCAATCCAGTATGCCCAAATCTCATTCTTGAAATAATGTCCTCTTCCCTTTTATTCCTATTATTTTCTCTCATACCTCCTACCCTCTTTTGGATACTGTAATACATTCTTGCTTTTGTTTCTTTATTCCACTCCTCTTGCCACTTCTTTCTCATTTCTTCTTTGATTATGCTTTTAACTTCCGCCTTACTATAGCTTATTACCATATCTATCTCTGTTCTTTTGGTTGCATTTTTGGCATATTTGTCTGCCATTTCATTTCCTTCTACTCCTATATGAGCTGGAATCCAGATGAATTTTATTACTACTCCTACTCTATTAACTCTATAAACAGCTTGGGCTATTTCCAACAAAATATCATGTCTTGCTTCGGATTGCATGTTCTTAATACTGGTTAACGCACTACTAGAATCTGACCCTATTAACACTTCCCTTGACCTACTATTTTCAACCCACTCAAGGGCTAAGAGAATGGCCAGCATTTCTCCTGTATACACTGACATTTTATCATTTACTCTCTTATTTAACATAACATTCACTTCTGGTATAATGAACGCAGCTCCTACTCTATTATCTTCTGTTTTTGATGCATCTGTATATATCTTAATAAACATAGAATAATTCTCCTCTATATATCTACTAACCTGACTCCTATCAATACTATTCTCTTTTTTCCACTCTAAAAGGTGCAAATCTACCTCTAACTCCCCTAATAGCCAAGGTGGAACATTAGATAATGGCACAGTTGGACTTACCGTCATATCTCCTATCCCTATCTCATCGACTGCATCCCTTATTATCCAACCAAAGCTCTTAATCTGTCGTCTTTCCCTTTCTTGACATGGTTGTAACACCTTCTGAGTCGGGTGACTTTCCTTATGCCCTTTTAAATTTGCCCAGTACGTTAATGCTATCTGATTTCTTCTAATCTCTAATGGCATCTCATTCATTTCTACTTGTAATGCCGCTACTGGGGTTGTTTTAAAAGCACCACAACAGAGTCTCAACGCCTGACTTTGAATAACATCCAACTTTTTCAGTAAAGTTTTTGAAGCAGACTGGTAAACTGTACATCCATAATCTATAACTGCCCTAATTAATCCAATATAAACTACTTTCAATGAAGTCCTATTTGCTCCCCACTCTCTACCTCTCAGACATCTTACTACATTCAATATTCTTTTACATTTTTCAACAACTTTCTCAATATGTATTTTCCAGATAAGTTTTTTGTCAAACCATATCCCGAGATATTTAAAACATTCCACTCTCTCTAGATTTTTATCATAAAGTTTAAGTTGAAACTGTTCTTGATTTTTCCTTTGAGAAAAACAGATTACTTTGGTCTTTGCCACTGAAAACCTAAAACCCCATTCCATTCCCCAACTCTCTACCTTCCCAATTGCCTCTTGCATCTTCCTCACTATATAATCTATATTTCTTCCCTTTTTCCACATAACACCGTCATCTGCGAATAAAGCAACCCTTATAGATCTATCAACTCTACTAAACACTTCATTTATCATAATTGAAAACAAAACTGGACTAACTATACTCCCTTGAGGAGTTCCATTTTCCACTAAATACTTTGTACTCAATTCTGTCCCTACTCTTACTGCGATCCACCTATCAGTTAAAAAAATTTTAATCCAACTATACATTCTCCCTTTTATTCCCAATAGATAACTCTTAATCAAAAGTCCTTGTTTCCACAACATATCGTACGCCTTCTCAACATCAAAAAATACAGATAATATACTTTCTTTATTAATTTGAGCTTTTCTAATTTCACTCTCTAAACATATAGCCGGATCTATTGTGCTTCGTCCCTTTCTAAACCCACTCTGGTAATCCTTTATCAATTCCTTTGTCTCCAAATAATACTTTAATCTTTCATTTATCATTTTTTCCATAATTTTCCCTACATGTGAAGTTAAAGCAATCGGTCTATAACTTTCTGCCAAACTCGGATCCTTACCTGGTTTACATATAGGTACGATAATTGATTCTTTCCACTGTTTTGGCAAACATCCTACTTCCCATACCTTATAATATAACTTTAATAACGTTTCTTTACTCTCATCATTTAAATTTTTTATCATACAATAACTTATTTGATCAATCCCTGGCGTTGTTCTTCCCGATTTTCTTAAGACATTATTCAACTCACCCATTGTAAACATCACATTTATGGTACTTTCATTTTCCCCACCATCCTGTATTACTTCAACACTATCTCTTATTGTTTTCTCCCTCTGCGTCTTTTCCTCATTACTCAAATTACTATTGCTATGTATTCTAACAAATGTCCTTGCCAGCAACTCTGCTTTCCCTTTGTTCTCTATTATTATTTCCTCACCTTCTTTCATTATAGGATATCCATATTCTCTTTTATTTCCTGACATTCTTTTAATCATACCTCATACTCTATCTAGTGGTGTACTTCTTCCTAGAGATTCACAATACTTCCCCCAAAAGTTTTTCTTAACTCTCTTTATTGTCTTCCTTACTACAGCCTGCTTCCTCTTATAATCAATTAAATTCTGAAAGTTATGTGTTCTTTTCAGGATTTTAAATGCTTTATTTCTCTCTTTAATTACCTTTGTGCATTCTTGTGTCCACCACGGAACAATTTTCTTTCTAATACTGCCTCCTCTTTTTGGTATCGACTCTTTTGCTGCACCTAAAATAATACTACTTATTTTTTCATTAAGATCTTCAACTCCCTGATTTATACAAACCTCCTTTAATTTTTCTTTGGACAATATTCTAAAATTGTTCCAATCTGCTTCCTCAAATTTCCACCTACTTACTCTTTCTTTCTTTTGCATATCCCTTTCTATTCCAATTTCTATATATATAGGATAATGATCACTCCCTATAGTACTTTCCTTTTTCACTTCCCAACTACTTATCCCTCCCAAAGACTGGGACACCAACGTAAGATCTATTGCAGTCTCTATACCCTTACTTAAATTTATTCTTGTACCAGACCCATCATTTAGACATACTAATTCCTTTTCATCCAATATTTCTTCTAAAATTTCTCCATTCAAATCTTCTTTTTCACCCCACACCTTACTATGTGCATTAAAATCCCCGCACCAAACAATTTTTCCTCTCCACTCCTCCAGTATTGACTCTAGTTGCACTCTCTCTAGTTTCTTACATGGGTTATAAAAGTTAATCACTTTTATACTTTCTTTCTTATTCCATATTTCAACAACTATTACCTCTAATTCTTGTATCGTTTTTAACCTCCTATATACTATACCCTCTTTAATAAATATTGCACATCCCCCTCCAATTCCATTTCTTCTATCTTCACGTATGGTATTATATCCCTTAATAATGAAATCCAGATTAGTTTTGAGCCATGTTTCCTGAATGCAAATGATATCTGGTTTCTTTCCTAGTTTATCAATATATCCCTTAAACTCATATCCATTTGCTAACAAACTTCTAGCATTCCATTGAATTACCAACATTAAGTTATACTTTGAGAAGCTGTATCTCCGTTCCCTTCTCCATGGTTCAGATCAGCATGTATCTTTTCCCATGACAAATCTCTCATGTTTAGGAATTTAGCTGCTGCCTTAACTATGATTTTTATCTTCTCTGTTTTTGTTTTTGCTTGTTCTGAACAATTTATGACATATGCTACAAAAAGCACTATCCTATCCATTGACATTCCTGTATTTTCCTGTTTTGACCCCGTTCCTTCTTTATTCGTACCAATGTCTTCTTTTTCTCTTTCATTATTATATATTTTCACAGCCTCTGCATATGTTACTTTCTGATTTGATTTTACTTTTTGAACCTCAACTGCCTTTTTTCGGATTTCACAGCCCCCATATGCTGCTGTGTGGTTCCCTCCACAATTACAACACTTTATTGTAACATTACTCCCACACTCTCCATATGCATGTTCTCCTCCACATCTACCACATCTCTGTTTCCCTTTACATACATTTGCAGTATGTCCATACCGCTGACATTTATAACATCTTAATGGAGGAGGTACATATTCTCTGACGTTAAAGCTCATGTATCCTACCATCACTTTCATAGGAAGTACATCATCTTTAAACTGTAGCAGTACAGACTCACTATCTGTTTTTTCTCCATTTCTGAAAGCCTGCATTCGAGTGATTTCTGTGATCATTCCTCCTTTAATCACTTTCCTTAGTTCTTCCAGATTCTCTTCTACAGGAATTCCTGTTATCACTCCCTTAGTTCCTCTCTTCTCACCAATTATTTTTTTCTCCACTATTTCTTTCTTACATACTGATTGCAGTTTCATAGTTTTATTTTTCTGCTCAATATTTTTGCATTTCACCAATAGGCTCCCATCACGCAACACTTTCGCCATTTCTATTTCCCCAATCGCTTTCTTTAATCCATTTGTAAGAGTGATCGGGCTAACTGATGTAATTTCATTCCCCTCTTTAAATTTAAGAATAATCTTAAACTCTTCCATCATTATCTTTTTCCTTACTTCTCGAATTTCCTCATCCTCTTCTAATGTTCTCTTCTTTGTCATCTGACTATTTCTATTTTCTTTTTTCCCTCCTCCTTTCCTACTAGTACTCTTTTCCCAACCCATCTGCATATCTTCATCCTCTGAACATCCACTATAGTTTGCCATTCTGATCCAGTCACAAATCAGATTATGCCATGAACCCGCAAACAAAACAAACAAAATAAACCTACAACAACTAAGTAAGAAACAAAACAAAAACTTTCCTATCCAGCAATGTCTCTGCTTCCGGTTCCTCACCCCGAGTGTTCCACTCCTTTGCTCACCTCCGCTTACACGTTCATCAAGCTTTTTTTTTCTCTCGGAAATGAACACTGCATCATCTCCTGATTCCGATGACTCCACCCACTAAGGCGGGCCAACTCTGATTCGTCCATTAGGACCAATCATTGTCTCACTAAATCAAATCACTCTTCTCTAATTTATGTATTCTTATTTTCTCTTTTCTTGACAGATATTTAATAAAATAACTGTTTATTCACATAAGTGTCAGTCTCTTTCTTTTCTATTTAAAAAAATAAAACATCTTTAGTAACCTGGGTTACAACTACACCCTTTGAAACACGAAAAAAATACTTTAGGGGAAATACAGTAATTTTTTAAATAAACATTTGATAATTGTACGTACATTATGGGTGTTAATGTCAAAACTATACTTTGTTTATAATGGTTTCAATGTTCTTTTAAAGCAAATCATTCCTCTATAAATACATCCATGAAGTAAAGTAGTTACTGTTTTCAGTCATTACAGTAATAAATAAATTTAGATAATGTCATATTTTTTGATGGAAGGTATTGCATTGAAGAATCCCATAGGAGTTTTGCTAGTTTTTTAAATGTTCACCTGTTAGGGGCGCACAGTCAAAGACCCAGAACCAGATATGATGAATGAAGAGCAGGAGTCAGAATTATAATATATTAAAGAAAAGTTTTACTGAAGATAGTTTGCAGTTTCATCAGCAGAAGTCAGCTTCAAGACTGACTCACACAGGAGTTTGTAGGCCGCCCCGCTTGCAGTTACAAAGATCACAGCAGTTATACCATTTCCAAGGTCATCGATTACATCATTGCTTACATGTTAGCTACTTCTGATTGGCTAAGTACACATAAAATCTAAACAATTTTCCTCACATATACAGATAAACTGAAGCATATCTCCATGGATTATGCAGCTGAAACTCGGACCCTGAAGTTAGGCACGTCGTGATCTTCCAGGTCGCAGATTTGGGTTGCTGGGCGCCAGCATGTCCCGAACAACACTCAGTCAATCTCCAATAATGCCAGTGGTTTCTTAACTTGTAACCAAGAAGACTAACACACACACTGACACACATCTTTTTCAAGGTTGGATTTGGCCAGGCTCTAACTATAAACAGGAGAGTATTCTCAAAACATCAGGATTATGCGTTCTTTCTCTCAAGAAGAGCTACACTTTAGTCTAACTGGAAAGTAAGGCTTTAACTGAGAAAAGTTCCCTTAAACGATAGACTTCAATGACCCCTGTGACTCCCAGATGTATGTACTGACACATGTTGAAGGCCTTTCTTAACAAAACAAAACATCTTTCCAAATTTCATTTCTGGAAGCCGGGCTAAATTAGCAAGCACTGTTACTGCATTCAGATATCAAATACAGACATTAGAGAATATATCAAAAGAACATTTCAGTAATCACACTGGTAACTTCTACAAAGTAAAATCTCACAAGTATTAACTCATGTAATATTTAGAAAGAAAACCTTGATTATAATCACTCATTACACATTGAAGCAGCAGTTTATTCCAAAATCCACACCCTTCACACCCAAAATAAACATCATGTTTGCTGTCATGCTTTCTGAGTGCTTGTCAATAATCTGATGGATTCAGTAACATGGACAGTAATATTTCTGCAGGACTGCAAACATCAATCAATGTACATGAATTGTGTTATTGTTAGAGTTCCATGTTAAACACAGATGTGATACAACAGGAAAACATAAAATAGAGTTTAGCCATTCTTTTTATTCAACACCTGGAGAACACTGTTACACAGTCTTTATCACAGATAAAAACAGAAAAACAGAGGTGAATAAAACAGCAAGACATGGGCTGTAGTATGTTCTGTAGGGTCCAGACAAGATGATATAACTTGCTTTGTAGCAGTCGTCTCGATGCTTTTCAAAACCTTTTGAAATAAATCATATGTCATCTTGTAACATACATCAACTTGATGCAACCTGGACACATCATCAGTGATGTTACCTGGGGTCACGGAGTGTTTCGGGTCTTTCAAGCATCATACACTCTCACCCAGGCGACCCAGCTGGGGTTGATCAGGCCCCAACTTGTGTCCAGGTAGCCCTACCTCACCCATGGTTCTCCTCTCCTTATCCACAGCCACCTTGAGGCAACTTCTGCTGACTCCGTGACCTCTTTGATGGCCCTTCGCTTACTGCCCCCTATGATGCCCAGGATGTTGTACGCCCTGCAGAGAGATTGGCCAGCAAACCCTCTGCATCCCACCTCAATGGGCTCACACCGTGCTTGCCACCCATTGTTCCGGCACTCCTCCACTAGCTCAGCATATTTTGCCCTCTTCCTCTCATTGGCCTCCTCGATGCGGTCCTCCCAGGTTACGGTGAGTTCCAGGAGAACGATCTGCTTGGAGGTCTCTGAGATGAGCAACATGTCAGGCCGCAGCGTTGTAGTGGCGACAGTTTCTGGCAGAGCGCCAGAATAACATTTAATAATGTTTCATTATTTAAACTACCACACTTAGGCTACACAGTTCTTTTTCATTTTTTTTCTCAAATAAATAAATAAATATAAACGGTTGTAAAATGAAGCGATTAACTATGTTTAGGAGATTAAACATGATTTTCCACTTTCTACAGTCTGGATTGTTACCAAATTACAGTTCATGTACAGGTTCATTCATTATTATTTCATAAACACCTTTTTAAACACCATCATTATAATGCAGGTTTTGTTGCTAAAGGACATTCTATAGCATCAGAACACATAATGTGAGAGATATTTGCCAGTAGGCTACATCTGCAGTTGGCTAAAATGTAGTTGTCTGTTTGCACACGATGAAAAACAATATTAACTTTTTAGACGTTCCCTATCTTGGTTACCACACTACATTGAATATTCTCTAAAGTATGTATGCATTAAAAATATACTTGCCCATTTTGATCGATTGTAGAAAATGTTGGAGTTCACAATCTTTGTTGTCAATATCATGTAGCTGCTTCGAATCTGAAAAAAAAAATAGCTTTATTGACTATTTAATTGAAAAAGTTCTTTAACGCGAATGTGCGAATATAAAACCAACTTTACCTAAGTAGGTAAGAAAACATTTTTCATCTCTCTGTTTCGTGTTCCTATGTTTCATGTTCATGTCCTATGTATCAGAAATCAGTTTAACGTTATATTTAAACGTTTAGGAATAATATTAAAATCAGTGGATAAGAGTGTTAGCCTAATTTAGGTCATGGTAGAATAAATAATGCAGATAAACAAATCTTGTGTTAATTAACTTCCCAAAAATCTTCTGTGTACACATGAGAGTTTTACAAACGGGTAACGGACGTACTACAACATGCAGAAGATAAATGTTGTCAGCTAGTTTAAAAAATACTAAAATGTATTTGAAATGAAATGCTAAGTATACTACAAATACATCAACATATTTATGTACTTAATATAAATACCCTGCAATTTTACTTTTGGTATCCTAAATTGGTATACGTGAAGTAGGAAGTAGTGCTGAGGTCCAACTAAAGCTATATTTTTATGTATTTGATTGTGCTAAAACGGAACTATTGCAAGTAAGTTATACCTTAAGTATATTTTAAAGGTACAGTAAGATTTTTGTAATAAATCTCCAAAAATTACTTGCACAGTGTGATATATTTTCTGCAGTTGTGTACTTACAATATCCCAAAGGTTCCCAAAAGATTTTTAATTTCAGAGAAATTCCCATTTTAAATAATGACTCGTCCCTGGTCATTGTCGTAATATCTGCGTTATCCCTGGTTTCCGCTTGTATTGCCATAGTAACCATGGCAACAGACGTGGACAACTGTGTTACGTCTAGCGGGACGCTCACGCTGTTGTTGTTTCGTTCAAACATTATAAACAATATTTATGCAAACTAAATGAAAGCAGAACGAAAATGTGCTACTCATTTATGCTTCACGGACCGTTTATTGGTTCGGACCAATAGACAACGCAGCGCCCCGAATTTGCCAGTCACGGGCCGATCTCGATCATGCGACACCTGTTACTAGGAGACCCAGTGAAGAAATCCATTGAATTCGCCTCAGAATTAATAAGATTTCTCTGTTATAAACCATAGATATCAGATCAAACAGCACTGACGTGGAAACCTGGAGAAACACTTATAGAAGGCTTTCAGTCCACAAATCAGCAACATTCACCATGGATTTAGGCTAATGCAGTAACTCTAACCATAACTATGGTATTGTGACAGAAATAGTCAAACACTTACAAGTATTACACATCTTTTTCCAGCATTTCAAAACTAGAATATCATATATAAATGTTATTTTTAATGTGATGGCCAACACATTTTTTGTTCATCCTTCAAAGATTTTCCTAAAACTAAACATTTTAAGAACATTTTAAACTCTTATTTAAACACTTATTTTAAAAATAAATAAATAAATTACCATTGTAAACAGTAGGATGCTTATTGGCTATGTTAACTCCCTAATATAAATTTTTTCACTCATTTTGCTTTTTAATATTAAGACATTATGAATGATAATAATTAAAGTTAATTAATAAAATGATTATTTTTTGGTACAATATGTAAGAATTTTGTAATAAAATATCCAAAAATCACTTGCACAGTGTGATATATTTCCTGCAGTTGTGTACTTACAATATCCCAAAAGTCTCCAAAGATTTTTTATTTCAGAGAAATTCCAATTTTAAATAATTGGCCCTCCCGGAAAAAAATGTCGCCTGTCAATGACGCAATATCCGCGCTGTCCTCGGTTTCCGCTCGTAGTGCCATAGCCATGACGTAACCATGACGGCGAAGTTTACGTGGACGACTGCGTAGTGCGTAACGTTTAGCGGCACGCAGTTCTTGTTTCGTTCAAACATTATAGACCATGGCAAGCAGACTTTGGGACAAAAAAGGAGAACTAAAATGAGGATCAATATCGGCGTTGCGTTTTTGAGATGCCGAGAGCTCCACATCCGCGACTAACTTGGATTTGACAGAGCTTCACGAGTCACGACTTGACAGCAACACCGCTCTTGCACATACTTTATTAGACAGGTGAGCATGTGCATAAAACAAATCAATGTTATATAGCTCAACATGATGAAATTTTAGAATATGATCAGTATTTTATTCTAATGTTGATCTAGCTTACTGCTAGTTTCATATAGCAAACAAACTAACACATAGAATTACCTAACGTAACCTCGGTTCTCTCTAGAAGAGGGAACGAGTATTGCATAAGTTAGCTTACGCTAAGGGAAAGATTAATCTTTTCGAGATATTAAAGCCAAAAAATTATCCTTAATTTTTGTATCCATTGTCAACGCAGTGCAGCAGCTAGCAGACCTAGAGCAGGCTGTCTAGCGTACTCATACCACTGAGCCCGGCGTGACGTCACGTCCAATGAAGGGCGCTTGCGCCTTCACAGCGTCAAAGCCCGCCAGTATGGGCGTGGCTTAGCATATATAAGCAGGGCTTGTAGGCTGTATTCTCTGGTTTTCATCGACTGAAGCGAAAGACGCTCGTGGCGCGAGCACGGCAGGTTACGCAATACTCGTTCCCTCTTCTAGAGAGAACCGAGGTTACGTTAGGTAAACGATACGTACTCTTACGAGAGGTTCTCTCGTATTGCGTAAGTTAGCTTACGCTACGGGAACCCTTTGTCAACGCCGTGGGAACCCAAATAAGTGGGAAATAAGGTGGCCAGCAACGCGGGCCAGCACTTGTACATAAGCACTCATAGGGAATACAGAGCGGCGTCGCCGGTCTGTATAAGCACATAGCACATACCCAATAGTGCAGCTCAACCAGAAGAGCTAGTATACGTGAGAGTAGCCTGCGCACGAACATCTCTGGACAGAACGTACATCTCACTTAAACTGACAGAAGTTTTGCCTGCAGAGCGGGAACTTCTAGGTTATAAAACCTGACAAAGGTGGACGGGGAGGCCCAGCCCGCTGCCACACATATGTCGTGAATAGAAATTCCACTGGACCATGCCCACGAAGAGGCCATGCCTCTGGTGGAATGAGCCCTGATGCCCAGGGGGCATTGCAGACCTGTTGACGCGTAAGCGGCTGCTATAGCGTCCACAATCCATCTGGATAGGCTTTGTTTCGAGGCGGCGAGACCCTTGGTGCGCCCACCAGATGAAACGAAAAGCTGCTCCGAACGCCTGAAAGGGGCGGAGCGAGCAGTGTAAACCCTCAGCGCCCTGACTGGGCAGAGGAGATTAATGTCGCTCTCGTTATCGGATGAAGGCAGAGCCGATAGAGAAATGACCTGTGCTCTAAAGGGAGTGCCAATCACTCTCTGGCGCGAAAGCTGTGGGTTTCGCCACTGAGCCACAGGGGGGAAATGAGAGCATCCTCACAGTTTCTGTGTGTCGGCGTTTGTTTGCAGGCGTGCGTGTTATATAACAGGCTCATGCTGCAATATTGACATTACCAGCCGCGCGAATTAAGAGGAGCTGAGAAATGTTTGAGAAATGGGGGATAGTCCGGCCTCGGCGGGACTAAAACACACTCTTTCCTCATTTCGACGGTGACGCATGCGCACGGGGCGTGCGGGAGGGTGCATTCGCTTTCTGTACGTAAGAAAGCTGGCCGCGATCTCAGAGAAGAGAGCTGCATAAAATTTTTATCCGCTGCGAGAGCCGGGATCGAACATGGGTCTCTGACGCGAAAGCTGTGGGTTTCACCACTGAGCCACAGGGGGAAACAACATCAGCTTCAGTTAGCGCGAGCAGATAAAGAGAGCGTCATCACAGTTTCTGTGTGTTGGCGTTTGTTTGCAGGCGTGCGTGTTATATAACAGGCTCATGCTGCAATATTGACATTACCAGCCGCTCGAATTAAGAGGAGCTGAGAAATGTTTGAGAAATGGGGGATAGTCCGGCCTCGGCGGGACTAACACACTCTTTCCTCATTTCGCCGGTGTGCGTAATGCGTATGCGGGATGGGGTAGCTTTCTTGTAACGCAAAGAAAGCTAGCCGCGGTTAGAACAGCTGTCAGCGGCGCGTCCTCATCCATATCAAGCACCTCGTCCCCTGAGGCGGCGGCAGTGCGGGCAGGAGCCGGCGGCTGCGCGTCTGGGAGGGGGGGCGGAGAAGGAGAGATAGTTTGCATCAGAAAACGACGGCAGTGCGGCTCGTGAGCAGCAGCTTTGCGTCTGTGAGGGGAGGCGGAAAAAGGCGAGAGCGAGGCTCGAGGGAGGGAGTCCGGCGAGCGCGTCACAGTGGCCACCGGCTCCGGCAGCCTTTGAGAACGGCGCTTCTTTGCGCGGTCCTGCAAAGGGCGGAGTGACAGCTTGAGGGTTGAACACTTCGAGCCGAGCCCGCAGGGTCGACATCGGAAGTGCGTCGCTGAGCTCACAAACCCCCGAGAGGGCAAGAGCTGCGTGTTCCTGGCCCAGGCAGAGAGCGCAGATCACATGGCGGTCTCCATCGCTGAGCGGGGCTCTGCACGAGCCGCAGGAAGTGCGAGGCATCTTAAAAAAGACGCTCGCTGCTCTTTTAGACAGTAAGTTTTGCAAGAAAGGATACGTCGCTGGATAGCGTAGCTGAAGGTGGCGAAGACGGCCGGCTTCTTCAGGCGCTGTCCTAAACTGGCTTGTCGCTTCCTCGATGGTGGCGGCTTCTCTCTAGATCCAGCAATGCAAGAGCTTCGCTGAAGAGATGAAAATCAGAGAATACAGCCTACGAGCCCTGCTTATATACGCTAAGCCACGCCCATACTGGCGGGCTTTGACGCTGTGAAGGTGCGAGCGCCCTTCATTGGACGTGACGTCACGTCAGACTCAGTGGTAGGCTGCTGCAGTTCCCGCAGGGCAGCCTATGAGCACGCTAGACAGCCTGCTCTAGGTCTGCTAGCTGCTGCACTGCGTTGACAATGGATACAAAAATTAAGGATAATTTTTTGGCTTCAATATCTCGAAAAGATGAATCTTTCTCGTAGAAAAGATGGACTCCGTGGTCCACTAGACTCCGTGGACCTAAAGTACCTCTCGCTCAAAACCGTTTTTCTGACAGTTCTGTCATCAGTTAAACGTGTGGGGGATTTACACGCGCTGTCTGTTAGCGCTGCGTGTCTTGAGTTTGGACCAAATGACTCTAAAGTCATCCTCAAACCAAGGCATGGCTATGTCCCTAAGGTGATGGGCACTCCCTTCAGAGCGCAGGACATTTCTCTATCGGCTCTGCCAGCATCCGATAGTGAGAGCGATGTTAACCTCCTCTGCCCTGTCAGGGCGCTGAGGGCTTAAATTACGCGCTCCGCCCCTTTCAGGCGCTCGGAGCAGCTCTTTGTTTCGTTTGGTGGGCGCACCAAGGGTCTCGCCGCCTCGAAACAGAGTCTGTCCAGATGAATAGTGGAAGCTATGGCATCTGCTTATGTGTCTAAAGGTCTGCAATGCCCTTTGGGCGTCAGGGCTCATTCCACTAGAGGTGTGGCCTCGTCGTGGGCAGAGACTCCTGGATCTGACTCCGCCCTGACGGTTTATGTAGGACTGTAGGGTCTGGACCATTCAGACACACACTAATTATTCATATTCACTATATTTAATCAATATAAAGGTCTATGAAACTCTCTCCCAAAACTAACCTCACAAATGAAGTTACTTTGTCAGCCGGGTGTCCGGTTACAGAACACTTTAAGACTGATAACAGACTTTTACGACCTCAAAGGAATGTGGCCACATTTGCCACATGCTCAAGAGAGAGAGACAATCTTTAATTAAATAAACTTTGCGGTATTACTCTGATCTATGAAGGAACATGCCTCACAGAAACCGTGATGATTTACTGTCTTATGTACTATTAGGTATAACAACATGGTATGTTTGATTGGGGTGTATGTGGTTGCACAACCACCCAACGGTCAATATAACTTCACCTGTATCATTCTTCCTACCTAATTAATCCTCATTTAATGACACATACTTTGATGTACATCACCTTCTCTTAGAATGCAATTTGAATTTGTTATGTCTATTTGAGCTTGAATGAACAGTCTAAGCACTCTGGGGACAAAGACCATAAATCAACTAAGAGCCGCTTCCCCTCTTGGACATGTCACCTTACTCATAGGTCCATTCAAACCTTAGGGGTGGTTCTTTTTCAGACTATATCAGAGGAAGGCAACAGTGACCGCCCTCTCTTGGTTTTCCATCCTGCCGCAAACACGGTCTCGGGTGATACGGGGAAAACCCCCCCTCTCCCCTCCATGGGGGCCAAAACGCCTTCCAGCAGGCCTGGATCCCAACCAGATCCGGCCTCATGGAAAAGAGAGGAGACTCTCTCACAAAGAACCAAAGACAATCTCAGGAGTTTTGGAACAAAGACTCCAACTAACAACGACTCCAATCACCCATCCTTCCGACTTCCTCACTTCTCCTGGGTACTCGGCGTGGCCTCAACAGAGTCCCAGGCCTTGACCAAACCAATCATGCGTTCCTGGAGAAAGAGAACGCTCAACCAACTTCCACTTGACACTGCCGGAACCATCAACAACTTCAATTTTCAACAACTTCAAGAATTGTTCCTATTACAAATGCAAGTATTCAATTCAATGAAATGTGAAAATGAAATTCTGATGGTTCTTCTCATAGACCCTCTTCCGGTTTCCAATTTCATCCTATCACTAACCTATTTATGTATTCATGTGTGTATGTTGTTTAGTTTATTTATATTCATATAAATATCTATATTTAGTTAATAAAACTTGTACATAATATGTATTTGGTTCTGATTTGTTTGCAATACATTGTCACTTTATGATCACGGTTTTTGCTACTGGCTCAACGTGCGGTATATGCGAAGAAATAATTATTCTTCTGTGGCCATGGAAGATACCCTTTTCTTAGAATAAATTAATAATCAAAAGAGTTCGTTGGACGAACTGATTAATTGATTGTAATATTGATTCAGCCACATCAAGTTAATCCAATTAACTGACCCAAATATTTATAATTAATAATAACAAGATATTATTGATTATTAATATTTCCAAAAAGCTGAGTTCCTTACATATGGTGGAGAATTTTAAGGCATCGTATTAAACATTGTATGCAAGCAGACAGTAATCAATCATATGTTGTCCCATAAGTTGTTATTAACATCTCATACACACGCACAAGTATCTGAAATCAGCAAAACTATAGCCTGAATATGGCTTCCTACGAATGGCAGAAAGTTTCTCAAATGCTATAATGCATATTTAAATCTCCCGATATTAGCGAAGAAATCCTAATTTCAGATAGAAGTCGAGCGTACGTTAAACCTTCTCTGACGGAGAAATCTCAGATTAGCCGTGCGTATAAATGGTACCAGAACAAATTAATCTGATTATGGACGAAGAAAACTCCATTCTCAGCATTTTGAAGGTGATCTGAGCGATGCTCCTCAGTCACCAATCAAGGCCTTGTTGTTCGTTACTTCATTGTATTCATATTAAACCGCCGAAGCGCTCATATGAAACAATCGCGTCAAATTAGTGGTATAAATTCTAGCCTAAATAACTAGTAGGCTAATTTGCCATTGTCTGGGAAAGAACGGTGCTGTTTGATTTGTGAAAGAGTCACTCACATGCAATGTCATGTGCGTAAGCGAGAGACCCAGTGCAAACTTTCAGCACAGCTCGTCCGCTGCTCCGGCCGATCTGTGTTGTTGGTTGGCATTGCGTCCGGAACGCGAGCAGGCGTTCCTATCTAGTTTT
Organism: Gila orcuttii; assembly: GCA_026230005.1. Lineage (NCBI taxonomy): Eukaryota > Metazoa > Chordata > Actinopteri > Cypriniformes > Leuciscidae > Gila > Gila orcuttii. Next base: position 25,458,436 of record JAPDVR010000006.1, on the reverse strand, counting down.
TCTGACAACAGCACCAATCTCACAGACCCTCGTGTAAACAAGCGACGGTTGTAGCCAATAGCTCCCTCAATCCTAACTTACACGCATAACTTACAAGTAAAACCCTCTACCTCGAGTGATAGTTTTAGCACCGCCTAAAAACCTTAGACACTTTAGAGCGTAAAGTGTAACCTTAAACCAAAGACTATAGATTTTGCGTGATTTGAACTGAGTGATTTGAACACGAGTAATGAGAGTCAAAGCTCTTCGAGGCTTTGAATCAAAGGAGTCAACTGCGTCACAAATGATTCTTTGTTTGAAGCGCCCTCGCTGGCGACCCCTGCTGGTCAAAACAGTGGAAGTGTAGCGGAAACTCAAATCAACGGAACACCTTTTACAAACCAATCGCAAAGGTTTTATCAAAAGGTGTAATCAGGTAATGGCAATCCGCGAGCTACCTAATATCGTTTAATATGAGGTGTCTTTCAAGGCACAATATCCTAGTAAACTGTAGGGCTCGTTTTATGAAAGCTTGACTTGAAAGTCAATCAGACCCTTTATCAAATGCGTCATTAAATGTGTACGAATCTATAAAGTGATACAAGATCACATAGAGACCAGATACACACTGGTTCACGAACCGTTGAAATTTAAAACAATTTCGAAACAGCTATGACGCACCGTTGAAATTCAACTTAACCGAACTAAGCAGTACTAACCGAAACGGTTCACGAACCGTTGAAATTTAAAACAATTTCGAAACAGCTATGACGCACCGTTGAAATTCAACTTAACCGTAACTAAGCAGTTTAATAAAATCACGTGACCTTAGCAGTGATACCCACTCCGAATGATTTGAGACGAATGATTCACCCTGGTGTCAGAGCTTCACGAAGCACGTCTCATAAGAGGGTTAAACCACTCTCTTCTCTCTCTCTTTCTCTCGCTCGACCCATTCCTCTTGGTTTCACTTTCAGATTGAAACCCAGATACTGTGGTTTTCATTTGTGTTTCTTTTATTTCGACCCAAACCTACCCCTATCGTATTCTGTGTCTTCACACCTGTTGAGCCTGAATATTCCTATTCGGTTAAGTTGAATTTAATTAAATTTGGGATTTAATTAAATCAATTTGCTTATTCAATTTCCACTCTAGTTACCAGAGCTATGAGAACACTCGATGTTTAATTTTAATTTTTTGATTTTATTTCAATTTATTTATTTACTTTTGTTTCAGCCTGAATTCTTATATTCAGCTAAATAAAGCTTAACTAAACTTAATTTAATTTAATTACTTGATATGCTTCCCTTTCCCTTTTAGTTTCTTAGAGCTATAAGGACGTTCTTACTTTACCTTTACCATATTTTAGATCACTAGTCACTATCCTCATCTTCTCTCTCTCTTTAGGATTACAATATCTAGCGACTGTTGTTTCCTTAGCGAGTTACACAGGTCATTAATATCCTACTTCCTGTCTGTGTTTACCCATCCTCACTCCTTAGCACCAAGCTAAGTACATGAAGTACGGCTAAACACAAACGCACAGTAGGCCCCAGACAGAACTGGAAACACTTCCCGTTGTTTCTTCTTCTTCTTTTGGACCTTGAGATGTTTGATGTGTCCCTGCTAGCTTAGTCTAACAGCAGCATAACCCATAAGTGACTCCTGTTTACCTATGTCTCCTAGCTAAACCTAAATAGGTAAAACACTCCTTTCTTCCTCTTCTTTTCTGGTTTCATCCTATTGTTGTATTTTGGTTTTGCTCTATCTGTTACTCTCGTAGCACAACATGTGAGAAGAACCATCAGCATTTTTGAGTAATAGGTTATGACATGTAAGAGCCCAGTCATCAGTCGATGCTGCTTAAAGCACGTCAAAGATCCTCAAATTTTTTTTTTTTGTTGTGTGTGCTCCCCAACACTAAATTTTAGCTGCTCCACATAGCCGTTCTCCCACACAGATAGCTCACCACCTCTGTAGAAACTTGCATTTGCCTTTGCCATTTCTCTCTTGTGTTCCCACAAGTGTGCCAGTAGGCCTCAGACACCCAGCCCTGCCACCAGGACCACCTGGAGACCCGGCAGAGCAGTGTCATGGACATCCTTTAGCCGGAAGCAGGCAACGACCTGCCACGGCAGAGAAAGGAACAGTTAGACGACAACGAAAGCGGACGTCCGGCCTGAGCCACCTAGAGCTGACCAGAATCATCTTCTCCTTGGCCGCGCTCCCGCAGGCCTCAAACAGGAGGTAAATGAACTAAAGCTGCCAGCCACAGAATTCCACAGAGAACAAACCCTGCTCAGCGTGAGAGGACACAGGACTAATGCAAGGACCCTGACAGAGCAGAGCAACTGAAAGAGATCAGCAGTTTTCGGGCGGACGACAGCTCTGAGCACCTGCAAACCAACGGGTAAAGAACTGTTTCACTCAAAGAACTTAAAGAAATGGTTGAACTCAAAGAGAGCTAAAGCCATCAATGTGCAGCGGAAGTCCGAACACTGACTTAGCAATGCTGTAACATTATTGACGCACTCCATGTGGTCCAAAGAGAGCTGCAACAGTCCAACCCATTGCAAATGGACCACACAAGAAAGACGTACCCTGCTGACCTTCACATCAGCAGCGTAAGCTTCCCCAGCCCTGCACAAAGGGGGGAGGAGCCAAAGCCCTCGGCTTAACACTTCACCAGCCAGTGTCCTGAGAGCCCCTGCAACTGCAGGAGGAAAAGGTAACTCAGACAAACCCTGAAATGGCACATAAAGTGACACTCAACAATCTCAAGTGAAAGGTCAGAAACATCCCTGCCAATCTACAAGACATTGATTTTCACCTGCAGTCTCCAACCGGTGTGGCACACCGAGACAGACTCCATCTGATCTGGACACATCCAGCCCAGCTGGGCCATGCCCAGACACCAAGCAGGAAAGACCTAGAAGGGCCTGTGCTACCACCACCGACTCCGAACGAGTTTTCTGTGGAACTTACAACGAACCTGTGACGGAGGAGGACACCAGCGTCAACTTTTCCTCCAAAACCAGTTAGTCACCATATTTTCACCTGCCCCCACGCAATGCCCACTCAACGATGCGTGACCTGATGCAGAAGGCCTCTAACACAGAAGGCCTCCTCAGAAAGGGTTCCTAAGACCCCTTTGATTCTGAACTGCAAAACCAGAAGGCACACAACATGAACACAATGCAAGACTCTGCTAAAAAGTCCCTGGTCAGCATAGGACATAAAACTTTTAAAGTAGATGAAAATGTGTGCTCAAAGAGCAGCAAGACTCTGCATTAGTAAAAGTAGAATTTTACTGATATAAAGAAAATCTTGAATGGACGTGTAAGCCTCACCTGCCAACAGACTATGCATGACTCTTTTGAAACAAACATTTGCTACATGCTGGTTGAACTGACACTGCCAAACATTAGTTTCCATGACAATGAAGGGTTACAGGAAACACTAGCTCCAAATAGGGCATACGTCACCTTGATGCCAGAGTGTAGGAAAACCACCTGAGCTTTAAACTACTGTTAACCTACAGGCGTGCATTTGACCATTGCGGTCCAACTGGAACACAACATGCGATACGCATTTTGATCACTGGTTGCTGGCTTGTCTAAATGCAGATAAAACGATAGCTGGAATTGACATCTCTACTGTAAGTGAAAGAGTCTTAGATTTCCAACTGGTATCAGTTAGTTCAGCATTAAAGCGTAAGTCTGTTTGACAAAGGAATCTCATCTCAGCAGCTTGTAAACTGTACCGATATCTATCCTGCTTTGGTTAAAGAAATCCAAATTGCAGTATTGCTAAACCTGTTTCTGACAAAGAAAGCTCAGGACAGTGTTATATATACGTAGACCTGGGTGATGCTCCCCTTTCTACAATGTAAAGGCCTTACAAATTATTGTTAGATTGATGTAATTCACCTAAATTTTTAGCTGCATCTACAAGCAGAGAGCTACCTAGCGATCAAAACTGTTCATTCGCTGAAAAGTCAGCATTTATGCATGAGAGGGACGTAACTATATAGGCTTAGACAAGCTTTGACTTACAGCAAATCTATTTCCTTACTCTGTAAACAAATAGAATAAGTTGTGTAAAGTAAAGACAAGAGTTCCATGAGTAAAATTAGCAAATGCCAAAACACATTTGCATTTTACTGAATGTAACATCAAGTTCTTGAAAGACTTAAAGTATAGGCGCCCCCTTTTAACCCGTTTAAACATGCATAACTCAGTAAAATGTGCAGACATTCTTCAGGTACTGTTGAATTGTTCTGACATGCTCTGGTTCCCATGACAACAACTGGTCACAGGAAGTGCTAACTTGTGATGTCACTTTGTAAACAAACCAGCCTAGGTGGCTAAGCTAACCTAGCATTCATCCAGCTTAGGCTAAGCTAAATAACAACTTCTACAATTAGCAGTTAGCATCATTCACTTGAAGCCTTAATTACAGCTTTTGTTTACACAGTGCAAAGTATTCTAGAATACTTTCTTTAACCCCAGTTAGGGTTTCTAATTCTTCACTTTCCGTACTTTCAGTTCTTCTCAGCTAAATTTCACCTTCACTAGTTAGGCATACTCCTGGCTGAGCGCTGTAGGTTAAATTTGCAGATGCCCTGTCAATTAAACTTAAGTTTAACTACATGTAAACTGTGTAGCTAGAGAAGAATTCGTATAGTAATGAGAATTTCCATCAGCATGTTGATTAAACCTTTGGAGGGACACACACAGTGTGGTCTTGAACACGCAACCGCTGTAACCCACTATGGAGTGTTGGTCTAGACAAACCCAAAGTTTAGTCAGTAGTGCTACTGATTATTCTCACATTCAGATCATTACCGCTGTTTTGATTACTTTATTATTTTTTTTTTTATTTCCACTTTGATAATAATGGCAGTCAGCTATTCCCTTGTCTATTCGGTCATCTATATGATTTAATTCCATTTCCTCTCTTGTTCGAATGTGGTTCCATTTCCCATTGGGCCCAGAAAGGAAACAGAGACACCTTTATTTGTGATTGTGTTTATTTTCAACAAGTGCACTCATTTTTGTGACCCTGCAACACAAGTAATTTCAACAATTACTAGGGCATAACTATAGTCCTGAGGATTGATAATAAGCATAATTTGAATAGGAAAGCTGTCTCTTTTCCTCCTATCCTTCACTTCGTCAAGCCGTAGTGAACCACCATTTAAGTCCAGAGAAATAATTTAGTCATAAGAACCATCTTAAGTCATTTATTTCATCTCGGCTATGCCCTTTCCAGGAAACACTCTAGGAACCACACAAGTCTTAGCCTCCTAACATCCACAGCTAAGATGATAAAGATACAAGAGACACATCACTAGCTAGATACACATGAAGCACCTAACTTTATGCTACATATCTAGCGAACCCATTAAACAGTTGTCCTGAACTTTTAGGGTCATGTATTAGTCTCTCACCACAAGTGTGCCAAAGTGTCACAGAGCCTCTGCTTAACCTGACCCCAACGTTCCAGCTTACCAAAGACTATGACAAACCAATGGACACTATGAGAAACCACCTCTAACCCCTTCAACCACCCACGAATTCCGTCTGCACCCACCGACAACCGGTGCCCCAGACAACTGAAATCAACAAGCACACGCTGCGTTCACAGGACAACACTCTGTGTTATGCACCTGATGACATCGCTGCGCCAAAGCTTGTGGTGCCACAGTGCAAAAGGGGGGGTCATACCAGTGTATGCCCATGATGCACAGCACCAGAACACCGAAGCAAGTGGCATACCGGCGTCCTCGAAGCGGAAAGACTGTCCTAGCCAACAAAGGACGACAGTCGCTGAGATCTTTCCTCCCTTTCTCTCTCCCTCTCCCCTTGGTCTGTTCCAGGATGCTGCTGTGGTTAGTCTTCCCGTGCCTCCAGCCAACCAGAGGACAGGCGCAGTCGGTCATCTCACCAGGTCTGGTATCAGGCAGCGTCCCGAAGGAACAACCGGGACTCCTTATCACCACCTGCAGGACCCACACCCAGAGAGTGTATGTTCGACTCCACTCCCTCGCCCACGCTGAGGCCAATGTCGAACACATGCTCAACCAACTTGAAAAAAAAAACTGTCATACAAGCAGAGCTAGATGGACACAACCGCCGCTGCCGTCGGAACTCTGTTAACATTGGCATGTCCAGTGTCAACGCACTGAACCTAGCCACCGTGAGACAATGTGTGGCTGAAATTCAAACTGAAATCCCACAGCTAAAAGGGCAACTCACAACACAGAGTGCCACCCTGCCGTCCATCAGCAAGACATCGAAGGGAACTGTGGTAATTCTCAACACCCACAGCGTTCGGCTGAACCAGACAGTGAACTCCATGAAACAGCTGTCTACTGTCTTCCAGAATGACTTTACTCAAACTCAGCTGGTCTGCAGTCTCTGATCCAAGACACACGCTGCCCTGATGAGGCCAAACCTGAATCAAAGCTGGAAACCTCATCCTTCTTCAAGAACCGCAATTTCACCCTAACTCCAGAATGACAGGTGATACCCAGTCAAGGCACCTTCTGCCCCAACACCTGCTGCAGAGACCTGTACTGGGCTACTGTCCACATCAACCGCTCCAGAAGACATGAGAAACCAGAGGCCACCATGGCCTTCCAGCCTTCTATGACAAAGGTGTGTCTGATCTCTCGGCACTTTCAACTTCGATCATGGTTGTCCTTGAGGGGGACAACAGTGACCGCCCTCTCTTGGTTTTCCATCCTGCCGCAAACACGGTCTCGGGTGATACGGGGAAACCCCCCCCCTCTCCCCTCCATGGGGGCCAAGAGGCCTTCCAGCAGGCCTGGATCCCAACCAGATCCGGCCTCATGGAAAAGCGAGGAGACTCTCTCACAAAGAACCAAAGACAATCTCAGGAGTTTTGGAACAAAGACTCCAACCAACAACGACTCCAATCACCCATCCTTCCGACTTCCTCACTTCTCCTGGGTACTCGGCGTGGCCTCAACAGAGTCCCAGGCCTTGACCAAACCAATCATGCGTTCCTGGAGAAAGAGAACGCTCAACCAACTTCCACTTGACACTGCCAGAACCATCAACAACTTCAATTTTCAACAACTTCAAGAATTGTTCCCATTACAAATGCAAGTATTCAATTCAATGAAATGTGAAAATGAAATTCTGATGGTTCTTCTCATAGACCCTCTTCCGGTTTCCAATTTCATCCTATCACTAACCTATTTATGTATTCATGTGTGTATGTTGTTTAGTTTATTTATATTCATATAAATATCTATATTTAGTTAATAAAACTTGTACATAATATGTATTTGGTTCTGATTTGTTTGCAATACATTGTCACTTTATGATCACGGTTTTTGCTACTGGCTCAACGTGCGGTATATGCGAAGAAATAATTATTCTTCTGTGGCCATGGAAGATACCCTTTTCTTAGAATAAATTAATAATCAAAAGAGTTAGTTGGACGAACTGATTAATTGATTGTAATATTGATTCAGCCACATCAAGTTAATCCAATTAACTGACCCAAATATTTATAATTAATAATAACAAGATATTATTGATTATTAATATTTCCAAAAAGCTGAGTTCCTTACAGGACACCACAGACATGTTGTCTGAACGGACTAGCACGTGGTGGTCCCGTATGAACGGGAGGGAGCTCTTGAGCGCGTTCTCGATCGCTATCATCTCCAGACAGTTTATATGGAGGCATCTCTCGGTCTGACCACAGGCCAAAGACCGGTCTGCCCTCGAAGAGAGCACCCCAGCCTAAGTTGGAGGCGTCCGTCGAGATGACCTTCCGGTATGAGACAGCTCCCATTGTCACCAGCTGGTACCAGTCGGCCGCTAACCAGTGCTGCAAAGCTGAAACGCAGCTCTGAGTCACTCTGATTTGTCTGCGGCCGAGAACCCAAGCCTGGTGAGGCACTCGGGCGTTCAACCAGCGTTGTAGCGGGCGCATGCGCAGCAGGCCCAGCTGAAGGACTGCTGCAGCTGATGCCATACAGCCCAGCATCCTCTGGAATGTTTTCAGAGAAGCTGCCCTTCTGGAAAGATGCGGCCAGGTGTCGGACACGGCGCGCGCGCTGTGTCGATAAACAAGCCGTCATAGCCACAGAGTCCAGTTCTATCCCTAGAAAGGAAACTGACTGACTGGGCAGTAATGAGCTCTTGGTCCAGTTGACCGTGAGACCCAGGCTTTCCAGATGACCGAGGAGCACTGTTCTGTGAGATAAGAGTTCTATCTCTGACTGTGCTAAAATCAACCAATCGTCCATATAGTTCAGAATTCGCATGCCCTGATTTCTCAAGGGGGCGAGAGCCGCGTCCATGCATTTCGTAAATGTACGGGGTGCTAAAGACAGGCAGAACGGGAGGACGGTGTATTGATATACCTGACCGTCAAAGGCGAATCTCAAGAATGGCCTGTGACGGGGTATTGTCGGAATCTGAAAGTATGCGTCTTTCAGATCGAGAGAGATAAACCAGTCCCTTGGGCGAATTTGCGCAAGAATTTGTCTGGTCGTGAGTATTTTGAATGGCCTTCTCATGAGAGCTGTGTTCAAATATCTCAGATCTAAGATAGGTCTTAGAGCTCCGTCCTTCTTGGGTACGAGCAAATAGCGGCTTTAAAAACCTGACTCGCTCAGAGAAGGAGGTACTGGTTCTATGGCCCCTTTGCACAGCAGTTTGGCTATTTCTGCGCGGAGTAGATGCGCTACTTCCGGTTTCACTTTCGTCTCGGTCCGTGCTCGAAAGCGAGGGGGACGGCGAGCGAACTGTAGTGAATAGACCTGCCTTATTGTGCTCAGCACCCATTCTGATCCCCTGGAATAGCCTCCCATGCTTTTACATGTACAGCTAGGGGCAGAATGGACTCCGGGTTCCGATCGGCGCACTTCGTGGGCTCGGGAAACTGAACCGGAGGTGTGTGCGTGGTGCGCGCGCCCTCGGTGCTTGAATACGGCGGCTTGCTGACAGCGATGGCTGGCTGTATCACGTGTAACGTCCCGATTGCTTTGAACGGGGAACGTTTTGTGATAATATTGTGATGCGCGAGCAGAGCCTGGGGCGAAGTGTTTGTTAGTAAGCGTGAGCGCTTGTGAGCGGACACGTAGCTTACGTTCATAACTTGACCGATGTGAGGCTGTTGTGGCCGTGTAACAGAGCGGGCAGCGAGTAGGTGTGAGCACAGAGTTGTGGGCACATTTTCTACATCTAGCACTCGAGCGGCATTTGCCAGCTTTATGAGAGTGGGCTCTGTGAGTGGGTATCGTGCTTGTGTGTAGAGGTGAACACTGAGGTGTGGGCACATTTTCTACACTTAAAACACCAACGGCGTGAGTCGGATAACCAGACATTATACTCTTTTTGAGATTTCTCTGGGTCGCCGTAAAAACAGCGATTGTGTGCAGGCGAGTGGGCTGTGTTACCGGCTCATCGGCTGCCAAATACACTGATGCAGTAGCCTTCTCTGAGGGGACTGACAGGGCGAGACACTTTGACGGTGGTCCGGCCGCAGCGAGACCCAGCTGTCGTTTCCTCTCTGCTGTCGCTAGGGGGACTTTGCATGCTCGGGCTTCAGCGCAATCTTAGGCCGAGGTCCCCGCGGGGGAGGCGGCCTGTGGCGACTGGATGAGCGCGCCCTGTCGTCGCTGTGAAGGCTGGGTCTTCTGCACTTCGGAAAAACGGTCGACGATCCCGTTTACCGCTGGGCCGAAGAGACCTGTAGGGGAGAGCGGTGCGTCGAGAAACTCGGCGCACTCGGATTCCCTCATGTCAGCGAGCGTCAACCAGAGGTGCCTCTCTGTGAAGCGAAGCCATGCATCTCCTGATTGCCTGCACCTCGGATTTTGTAGCACGAAGGGAAAGATCCGTCGCGCTCCTCAAATCCTTGATGGCGGCTGGCTCCTTGCTTTTCTCGTCCCATTCACGGAGGAGATCGGCTTGAAGGATCTGAAGCACAGCCATCAAGTGCAGGGCAGACGCAGCCTGTCCGGCGAGCTGAGGTGGTCCTGCAGGCTTTGGACGGGAGGGCAGACTTTGAGCGCCATCTCGCAAAGGGCAGGCAAAGGTGCGCTGCGACCGCCTCCTCCACTGGGGGAATAGCTTTGTACCCCTTCTCGGCGGCGGCATCCACTTGGGAGAGTGTCGAGGAGATGTGTGTGGAGTCTTGCGGAGAATGGTGCATTCTACGATTTAGCAAGCTCCGTGTGGAGCTCCGGCAGAAATGGTGCAGACCTGGAAACGGGCGCTGGGCGGCGGCTATGAAGAAAATAGCCATCGAGTCTGTTGGGCGTGGGCTCCTTCGGCGGTGACCACTCCAGGCCGAGTTGGTCAACGGCCTTTGACAGGAGGCGCATAAGTTCCAACCAGGAGTGAGAACTCGACCACTCCTCACTGTCCGAGGCCAGGATGGAACAGCTGTCACCGGAGAAGGAGAGAGAGAAGCTTGCGGGATGAGCTCCGGCGAGCGTTTCAGTGTGACCTCAGGCTCCAGTGGCCTCTGTGAACGGCGCTTCTTCTTGCGTGGTCCAGAGGGGGGCGGAGTGACAGCTTCCACGTTGAAGGCCTCGAGTCGAGCCCGCAGGGTCGACAGCGGAAGCGTTCACAGTGCACGCAGCCTCCCGAAACAAGAACGAGGGCTGCGTGGTCTGGGCCCAGGCAGAGAGCGCAGATCACATGGCGGTCTCCAGCGCTGAGCGTGGCTCGGCACGAGCCACAGGAAATGCGAGGCATTTTGAGAAAAACGCCTCGCGCTCTTTTAAAAAGTGAGTATCGCAGCGCGAACACCCACGGAGGGAGGGAACAAGCGTAGCAGGCACGGAAGGCTGAAGGCGGCGAAGACGACCGGCTTCCTCAGGCGCTTTCCTCTGTGTGCTGGTCGTTGGTTTCAACGGCGGCGGCTTCTCTCAGAGTCCAGCGATGCGGAGAGCTTTGCTGAAGAGATGAAAATCAGTGAGGCAGCCTCCGAGCCTGACTTTTATATGCTAAACCACGCCCCTTTTGGCGGGCTGTGACGCGTAGAGGGCGCGGGCGCCCTCATTGGGCATGACATCACCCGCGAGGCTCAGTGGTAGGCTGCTGCAGTTGCCGCAGGGCAGCCAATAAGCACGCAAGATAGCTCGCTCTAGGTCTGCTAGCTGCTGCACTGCGTTGACAATAAATGGAAAAATTACGATAATTTTTTGGCTTCATATCACGAGAAAAGATGACTTTACCCGTAGCGTAAGCAACTTACGCAATACGAAAGAACCTCTCGTAAGAGAACTAGTTTTCTATTAAAGAATTTTTCAGTATTAGTTATTTTGGGGGAAATTTGAATAATTGCACTGCAAGCTGATTTAAGGTGTGCCCTTACATTTTCTGCTTGCGCTCCTAAAATTTTCAGTCAGGGGCTACAGCGCTCCTATTAAAAAAAGTTAGTCTGGAGCATTATCATTGTATGTGAAAATACATGGATGGTGGTTCTGCCAGACCAGTGGAGGGCGCTATGTGAGTGCAGTGTGTTGCGATGGGTCTGCTGCGTCCCAGCAAGCACAGAGCTGTCACACGCACATTGTTGTTCCTGTGTTCATTCCACCATTCCACAGGTTAGTTGATTCTTTTAGAAGTCAATTAGTGCCAACCTTCAGAAAAGAAAAATACAGGACAATCGTGGTTCTTTACAGGAAAATAGGGGACACTCAAAATATTTGTACTGTATCACACAGTATATGTCATTTCAGGTTCATGTGTTTAAAAGGTTGTCAAGACATAAACATATTTGTTTTGCTTAACCTATTTATGTGCAATTTAAAGGGCCCCTATTATGCCCCTTTTTACAAGATGTAATATTGGTCTCGGGTGTCCCCAGAATGTATTTGTGAAGTTTCAGCACAAAATACCCCACAGTTAATTTATTATAACCATTTGAAAATGTCATTTTTGGGGCCTGTTTTAAAAAGTGCTGTTTTGGTGTGTACCACCTTAAATGTAAATGCGCTGCATATCCCCGCCCTGCCTTTGGATGAGGGCGTAACTTGCATACCTATGGCAATAAACAGTCGGTAGAAGCAGAATGGCTGAAAGTGAGAGACCCGCTGTTTTGTATGGCATTCAGCCGTACATGTTTGAACCGGAATCAGACCCAGATGATGAAGAGCCTCCGGCAGAAGAAACACAAATGAGAATGGACCAGGACGTCTCAGAATGGTTATTTGATACATTTATGTACTTATAGAGTTGTAATCGCGTCCCCTTTGCAATTATGGATGTGCAACACACACACAGACACACACAAACTGTGATAACGTTGGCGCAATTTTTTGAAACTACAAACACAAATACTGGGATAACGTTTGCTACGTACAAACAAAATTACATTTATGTGATGTTTCTGTCTGCACGCCAATATCCCTCGTTCTACAGCTTCGTGTCGATGTGCTGGCCTTTGTATAAACATAGCAATTTTGATGTCTTGTCTTTACAGAAAACATGCACAGTTTTTAATACAATATCTTTAAAAAATATATTTATAAACGTGTGGTTACACACTATACAAACAAGGTTTATAATTATAAACCCAGACATCCTACGACGACGACAACAACTTTAGACGCATTTGTTGTTGAATTGGCTGACATTGACTGAAATGACTATTTGCTCAAAAATCATAAAATACACTTACTTCTACTGGAGGTGACGTTGGATCGCGAACAGTAGGCAACGATCCACACTTGAGGATTAACTTTAAAGCAAGACCTGCTTTGAATTGACCCTTGTTCACAAAACAGTCAGTCAGAAAATGATTTGCGCAAACATAAACGTATTTTGGAAGTTTAAGTGGCGCCTTTCCTTCGTAAATAAAATCCACCCACTGCGTTTTCAGTGGCTCTGATGTCGGAAGTAAGTGAAAACTAAGTGAAAAACCTGTCCTGTCCTGTCCTGTCCTGTCCTGTCGTCAAGTGTAACTGCTCGATGTTAACCAGCTGCAGTTAATTCGCTGTGTATGCTGTGCTCGCACTCTGAACTCTACCCAGCTCAAACTGTTACAGAGATCAGCGCCAGTTTCCAGCCATCCTCTGTGCTCTGGTATCCCGAGGTATCCGAAGCCTGCAGTTCTCCTCCCGGGACCACAGTCTATTTCTGCTCTACGCTGTCCTAGAAGGAGGATTTACGTTACATCTCTTCGGTCCGGTCTGCCGGCCATTTATGTTCTGCATTTATTATTGACTACAATATACTGTTCTGTTATCTCTCCTGTGGACAGCTGCCTAAGTTCATTAAAGACTGTTAAACTGCTACAGCGCATTTGGGTCCTTTCTCTCACATACCTGACAATTACATTCCACAACAGAACACAAATGTTTCTTAGGAGACATTTTAGACAAGGCAGCACAAATCGTGAGAAAACCGGCTGTCGTTGAAACAATGGAGGATTGTGTACAGATCACCGAGGGCGGGGTCTATGCCAAAACCACAGTGTCAATCAAACCACGTCGGTGGGGCTTGCGCAATTCTACGTCACATTGCACCGAATCTTAGAACAGCTCGTTCTGAGACAGTGCTTATGATTTATTGAGATTGTAAAAAAAACACTGGGTGGATTTTTATCATTCTAGGGTGGTTTTGCTCACACACTGCCAACACACATTTATGTTCAAACACCATGTAAAAGTGAATTTTGCATAATAGGTGCCCTTTAATTCTAAAACGAATTGTAAGGTCATACAAAGTCATATTACACACAAACCATAGTTCTGTAAGGCCGTCTAACTCGATCCAATGGCGGTATTCGAATTAGTGGTGAAGGTCTCTGCGTGTTACTCTCTTTTCTCGCGGCAAAGTATTTTTGGTTAATTCAATACATTTTGTGTACTTGTTATTTCATCTGACTCCATACATGAAAAGGCTTTAATGATATCTGTGCATCATTAAATGTGAGTGAATGTTTTAATATTCTTTTAAACTCTTGAATGAAAATAATATCAAATATCACAATTTAATATGTCAGGTAAATGTATCATTACGATTTCATAATCAATTCAAAGATAATCAATGCAAAACATCAAAAGCTCTAGAACAAAGAGAAAAAAGTTTACCCGACAAGAAATGCGTGAGGCTGAGAGTCTTGCAACTCTCAGCCTCACGGGCTGATCTGAGATAAAGAAAGGCCCCGAGCTCTCGCTGCGTTTCATTATATACCCAGACCTCATTTCAAATCTAAACATCATCCACAGTGGAAATTTACCTGTAAGTCACAATTTGCTAGCAGTGGAAAATTAGCATTCAGTCAAATGGTCAGAAGGTGTTAACTCAAAGACACCCTCCAGTGTGGAAGATATTTCTAAACTTCCTAAGAACTTTATTACCTTTTGGTTTACTTCTTTGGGAATGAGACATTTGTACCAGTCGCACCGAGACATTTCAAATAATACCAAACATGTATAAAACTTGATGATAATCATTCACATTAAACCATTTAGATTCTTGTGTGAGTTTGGGAGATCTCTGCCAGGATGAAGAATGGGGGAGAGAAATGTAGATTAGGATGAGGGAGGTGAGACCTTCGTCTCAAAAGTGCATGAGGGGGAGTTCAAATGTTAATTTCCTTTGTTTTCTCAGAGAGTGGCCCTCTCTTAAAGTCCTTCCAGTTTTTCCAGTCTTACAGTTCAAAATAATAGCATTTATCTGAAATAGAAAGCTTTTGTCACATTATACACTACATTTGAAAGAAATTAAAGAAAGTAATAGCCTACTTTTATTTAGCAAGGACGCATTAAATTAATCAAAAGTGACAGTAAAGACATTTAATGTTACAAAAGCTTTTTTTATTTCAGATAAATCTCCTTTGAACTTTCTATTCAAAGAATCCTGACATTTTTTTAAACATTAATAATAATCAGAAATGTTTCTTGAGCATCAAATTACATCAGCATATTATTCCCTCAGGTAGATTTCATGTGTTTTTGCGTGGCTGGATGTTGGACTCATGAACAATAATCACGTTATTTGAATTCGCCAAAACTGATTTGCCGAAATCAAAACCCGGACAGTGAAAGGGATTTGCCATTAGCGCGAGTCCGGATTGAACCGGGAACAACCAGACAGCAGAGGATTCTGTTCGCAAATCAAACATTGATTTGTCCCAAAAGAATGATTAATTCTCAATGTAGAGCAGAGGTCTTCAATCCTGCTCCTGGAGGGCCGCTGTCCTGCAGAGTTTAGTTCCAACCCTAATCAAACACACCTGAATCAGCTCATCAAGCTCTTCAGGATCGCTTGAATATACAAAGGCAGGTGTGCTGAAGCAGGTTGGAACTAAACTCTGCAGGACAGTGGCCCTCCAGGAGCAGGATTGAAGACCTCTGATTTAGAGTTTATTCTTATGGTCTGATGCGCATGAGGGTGGGCTCTGATTGGATGATGACCCACCAGTCAACCCACCGGCTCGTGATCATTCTCAAGTGTCGTGTTGCTGTTGTATCAGTCAGTGGTTAGATCAGCTTAGCAGTCAATAAACAGGACAAGGGAGGTCACGTACAGGACAAATAAATTTGGCCCAATATACGGGAGGTCCCGGCTAATACGGGACAGTATGTCAATCTCCATGGATGTTGAAAGAATATGTTGAAAGTTAGTGCATATTCAGCATTGCAAATTGATTCGTTTGGATAAAGTTTTATATGGTTAATCACAAAATGAAATTGTGATGTTCACCTGCGATTGGATGGTATGTATACTGCATTACAGACTTGATTGAAGGTGTTTAAACATGTTTAAATGTGTCCTTATATTAGTTCATAATGTGTATTTTTCTTTACAAAATCGATGTGAGTGGAGTGGTCTAAAATGGGTAAAAGACAGAGAAATGTTTTGTTTGAATATGTTTTCATGTAACACTGAACAGCATTTTTAATATGCAAATGAGTAACAGTGATTCGCTGATGGACAGATCTTCATGAAAACACTGTGTAATTGCAAGAAGGAGAATGAAACAGTAAAGTTTTGAATAAAAAATTATGTATTGTGACACAATGTATTTTTTTGACATTTGTGTTTGTTCTAATATGAACATTTTGGAATAAATAGAGATAACCCAGCAAGACCGGAGCTGATCACACGTACATTGTTGTCCTGTGTTTATTCCACCATTGTTTATTCCACCATCCCACAGATTGCTGGGAATGCTTAACTGTCAGCTGATACGGAGATCCTGTACTGTACCCGCTACAGTTCTTGGGGGCTCGTCCAGGATGGCGCCACCTGCTTAAAGGAGTGGAGCTTATCCAAAAGAATTCGAAGACCAGCTTGTTGTGAATCTCTGAATGGAATCCCTGCTGTTGTTTGACTGTTGTGGTATGGAGGTCAGTACAATGACAAACGAGAGAAGAAGCCTGGTGAGGGAAATCAGGAAGGCACTCTGAACTGTCTGCTGATGAACTCTTCTTTATTGCTAAAAACATCGAGCAAATCGACGAGAGGGAAGAATCACAAGAAGAACTGGGGGATGAAGAGGGTTGTTTTGATTTTGTTAGTTGGTTTTTGTGTGGTAAAAGCCTGTTGAGAAGGGAAGATGAGGGAATGGCTGTGTTACTTGATCTAAGAGACAAAATTACACAAATTACTCAGTCCCAGCACATAACAGCACAAAAAGACACAACACATGTCACAAGTACATCTCAAGCTCAGGTTCATTCTGATCGCACAACATCAGACACAAATACTAGTCACACACACTGGAGACACTGAGTATCAGATGTTGAAAATGGAGGAGCTTGGCCGAAAGATTCAAGCTAAGAGTCCTTATGCAACACCCCCACAGCACAGTTCTTTCCCACCCCCTTTTCAGACTTGCCCTTCTCCACACAATACCAATGACCAGGTGTTCTGGAGAGAACTCCCATATATCTCACGGAGAGAGTTAGGTCAGATTGGTGACTCCACTTCTGAGATCAGCTTTAACAGCTTATGTCGACAAATTGAAGAGGGCCTACCAGAACATTTTAGCGAGAGTGAAATTATTAGAGGGGTCCTGAAAATCACTGAACCTGGTCATTTCAAGGAGATGTTAATGGAAAAAGAGGATTTGACAGTATAAGAGTTAAGAGGACTACTACAGTCTCACTTAGGTGATAAGAGTTGCACTGAGCTCTTTCAAAATTTGATGTGTGGACACCAAGGAGAAAAGAAAACTCACAGCAATTTCTTGGCCTCAAACAAAAGATCCAGTTTGCTTTTAAACACAGCACAGCTGATTTAAGGTATGATGCCAAGACCATTCAAGAATTGTTTCTCCATACGGTATGCCAGGGTCTGGGGCCCAAGTACAGTGAGATTCGTTGTGAGTTTAAACAACTTGTTGCTGCAGGAGACGTAACTGATGACGTGCTGCTCAGACAGCTTGTAAAGGTTACAAGTGAGGAAGAGGAAAGACAGTGTCGGCTGCAGTCACCGCCATGACATAAAGCCACTCATGCTCGTAGTGCTCAGATCGAAGAAGCTTCAGAAATGAAGGCAGCAGCTGTTATTACAGAACAGACTGATAAAGAGATTCACAAACTAATCAAAGCGCTGGTGAATGTTGTCAACTCACTGCAGCAGACCAAGATGACAGAACAGCAGTGTCAGTGCATGGCTAAAGCACCTGAAAAGAGGAGAAGACTAGGTTGTCCCAACTGTACTAAGCAAGGGAAAGTAGAGACATGCAATCACTGTTTCTTGTGTGGCGAAGAGGGTCATAGGGCTGTTGGCTGCCTGAACAGACAAAACAGGTCAGCGCCCGGCACCAGGCCAAAGAACACACCATAGACTGCAGTCACCAAACCAGGGTCACCCTGCCGTAACTATACAGTTAATGTTGGGTTGTGGAATCAGAGAGGCAGCACTGCAAGGGAAGCATACACAAGGCAGCCTCAGAACTCAGAAGAAAAGATCGTTCAATTTGTCGGGAAGAAGTGTCTACTGGAAGGGGAAATTGGAGGCCATAAAATGAGCATGCTTCTCGACCCTGGAGCACAGGTTAGCATTATCGATCAAAACTGGAGGGAAAAGTACCTACCAACACATGATGTTCGCCCCTTATCTGAAATAGTGGGACCCAGTGCTGGTCTGGAGGCAAAGTTTCACTATTCATCTTGGTCAGGTCGCTGTTGTGAAATGTAGTGTACCTTAAAACTTCAACACTTCTGACCCTGCAGTTCTGTTTGAGCCAAGTGATGAGGTCTCACTTGTAGGGCATTTTGACCTTGGAGAAGGACTGATTGAGATTCACAAAGGGGGGCATAAAAGTCCCAGTTGGAAATCACACTAAGCATGACGTGACCATTCCAAATAGAGCTATACTTGGGGAAATAGCAACCATTAGCAAGATTATTCAGACGGAACAAGTTGAACCAAGCAGCTCACAGGAAATGGTTTAATCTCAGCTAGTGCAGCTGGACAGTGGCACACTTGTGGCATCCTTACGTAGATTTGAGTCATTTGAAATCAAGCAATCAAGTAGTCGTGAAACAACTACTTTATGAAGAGTCTACTATGTTTGCCCGTGATGAAAACTACATTGGGAACATCCCCAGTCTACAGATGACCCTGAGTGTAAAGGATGATATCCCTGTGCAATCCTTACACATCTATACCCAAGACACTCTTGAAGGAAGTAAAGGAGTATGTTCAGGACTTGCTTGCCAAGGGTTGGATCGTAAAATCCCGATCACACTACGCTGCCCCGGTAGTGTGTGTCCAAAAAAAAGATGATGCACTACGATTGTGTATTGACTACTGACAGCTTAACATAAAAACATGCCCGATCGCCATTCTCTGCCACGAATCCAGGACCTCATGAACATCTTGGGTAGTTACCGTTGGTTCTCCATACTCGACCAGGGTAAGGCTTACCACCAGGGGTTTATGGCTGAAGGGTTGAGGCACTTGATCGCATTTGTGACCCCTTGGAGCCTATTTGCATGGGTAAGGATACCCTTTGGCAGTGTTGGGGAGTAACGGAATACAGGTACCGGCGTTACGTATTCAGAATACAAATTATGAGTAACTGTATTCAGTTACAGTTACAATTTAAATAGTTGGTATTATTGTATATGGTACTGAGGCCCTTGTTTGTCGTTGTCGTTGCAGTTGGGTTCAGACCTCGGCTTGCAAGGCCACTAGGACTGTGCCCTCGTCCTTAGCCAGGTGTCTGTCATCTTCTCAGCATGGTTAAACCTACCAGGAATTGCTTCCCGCTGTACATCGACGACATACTCCTGTTTCACCCCCCCCCCAAGTCCTATTCGTCCGCCTCACTGTGGCGGGGGGGTGAAACAGGAGTCTGTCGTCGATGTACAGCGGGAAGACCTGGACAACGACGGCGGCCGACCGGCAAAAAGCACGTCTGCAATGAGCAGCTGCGGGCCATGTCCAGGGTGGCCGACGCAGTGGACTTGGCCAATAAGGCCAAGAAGCGCTGGGCCGGGCACCTGATGCGGCGGACGGACGAAAGATGGACGCGCGAAGTCACCGTCTGGTTGCCGATCGACATCAAGCAGCCACGCGGATGCCCTGCAACACGATGGCGCGACTCGCTAAGACAAGATCTGGGACACAATTGGATGGGGCTCGCCCAGGACCGACAGACCTGGGCAGATCGTTGTGGTCTGCGCTGACCATCTTTGGCCGGCGAAGACAGACCGATTCTGGATTCTGGATGCATTTCCCAGAAGGCCCAATATGAAAACGAAAAAATGCGCGGTTTGCGTGATCAGTCACAATGGAGTCGGAAGAGGAGCAACAGGAGCTAGAGGTAGAGATGGAGCCGGAACAACAGAGCCAGGGCAAGAATGCGTTTCTATCTTGGAAATTCAAACAGTATTTCACATTGAAGAAAGAGGAGGGAGAACGAAATATAACAGTGCAGTGCAACCTCTGCTTGCAGGCAACCATCCTCCTTTCAGCGTCCAAAGACTCCACCTCCAACCTGAAGAAGCATCTTAAAGTTTTTTTTTTTTAAATTAGCCAGGGCTAGTCATCTACTGTAGTTTTACTGGTCACCTTGCTATTTTATCGTTGTATCAGGTAGCTACCAGGGCTGTAACGATATGCGGTATGAAACCGAAATCGCGACAGATCCAAGATCACAGATCCACGAACCTGTGTCGCGGTGTGAGAAGGCAGTATCGAGACACACCCCTTTCAGCTTCCAGAGTTATCCTTCCCGTCCAGATCCTACCACATCTTTAAATTACTATTAGTATTATTTGAAGTTAACATTATAAAATACGTAGACCTACACCACAAAACTAGGAATAATTATTTAAAATTGAGCAATTCCAGCGTTATGCACGTGACATTTGCAGTCAAAACTTGAATTTCGTTTTGTATTAATTGTATCTTAATTTTAATCAATGTTTTGTTGTAGAAATTTTAATAGTCATTGATCCCTAACAGGTATCATAAGAGAGAGAACCTTTTCAATGTGTAAAATATATGTTTGTACGTGCTTGTGCGTGATGTTTCAGGAACATATGGGACAGGACCTCTGACCTTAGGGACGGTCAGTTTTGGCCAGTTTATTTCAGTACCAGTTTGTGTCCTTAAGTAGAAACTGAACAGCAGTGAGGACCTTATCTGAGTGGGTCAGAGGTACAGTTGGTGAGAAGGAACCTTGAAAAAGAGTATAAAGGCTGTCTCATCTCTTCCTGTTGGGTGTCACTCTCTTGCACAGTGTAACTTCTGTGTACTAGACTGAACCTATTCTTGCAAGAATAAATACTTCTTTTTTTATTAATTTGACTCTGAGTGTCTCTTACGCAGTGATGACGTTTAACAGAATTTTTGCCACAACAATTTGGTGTCAGAACAGTGGGATTCCTTGGAAGTGCCTTCTGGACCTGAGAGCGGATGGTGACTGATCATCCTTGACTGAGCAGTTCCAGCTCTACCTCGTAAGCTTCAGAGAGAGGGGCCGACCGCTATCAGGGCCAGGAGAAACTCCACTGGAATTGAATGAAAGCGAACCCGTGGCAACCCAAGTATCACTGGTAAGAGACAGCCAAATTTATTTTCTTTTGGGGGAAAAGAAAAGAGTATAAAAAAGAGAAAAGGGGGTAAAACGAACCATAGTGACTGAGACTGTTTTTCTGTGGTGCGAGAACAAGGAGCATCCGGTGACGCGGAGTCTCGCTATTATCTGGAATAAATTGAGACCTACGATTAGGTCAAGATATTTCATGCAGATAGGCAAATAAGTTAACTGACTCTACGCGAGTACAAGAGGTCCTCGGACAGAAATTGAGACCTATATTTAGGTGAAAGATTTTTGAAAGAAGATGAGTCCTCTGGGAATTGGGGTAACCGCTGCCGAAATTGGGTTCAATAAATCTAGGAGTGCGCAGGGACTCTCGAACGGAAATCTGATACCTAAATAGGTCAGAGAAGGTTTCCGAACGAAAACCTGATACCTAAATAAGCTGAGACCTAAATAGGTGGTTTCTCGAACTGAAATCTGTTACCTGAATGGGTTGGAGAGGATTTCCGAGAGAGAGTTGTGCATGGGAATTAGGTGAACCAATCTGTTGGAGACGTCTGACAGATTATTAGACACGTGTCGAATTGGTAAATCCACAGAGAAACGGAAACAGCCAGTATGGGGAAATCTCAAAACAAGCTTGCCAAATTTGATACACCGGTTTTCTGTCAAATGCTGAAAGAATTACGGGGAGAAAATGCATGCAGGGTATTGAAAAGTTTAATCAAATATCATGATTTTCCAAGGTGAGGGAAAATTGAGTGCTACGAGATTAAAAGTAGTGCGAGAATCAGTGGAACAGAGCAGCGAGGCATACAAAGCTTGTTGTGGCTGCGTTCAACGTGTGAAAAAAAAAAAAATTGTGAACAGACAGTGGCTTGAAGAGGCAGATAAAAGTCGAACTGCCAGGAGAAATAAAGTTTCTACTTCTTCATCCAGTAAATGGATGTATGACATTAGATGTCTAAAGAACTTAAATTTACATAAGGATTGAAGTAGCAAGCAGCAATAAGGCTGTCTGTGTGAAATAGAGGGAACTGTAAGTGAGAGCGGTAGAGACTTGGTGGAAGAGGGAAGTGAAAAACAAAAAGGTTGTTGTGTGAGAAGTGTGTGTGGGGATTGTAAGCAAACAATCATGTACTGGTTACATAATGAAGGAACTGGCATGTAGAGAAAGGAAAGGAGAGGATACAGAAGGAACTGGCATGTAGGGAAATGGGGAAAGATTGAGAGGAAATATAGTAGAAAACTGTATGTAATGAAAATAAAATGTCTGACAGAATTTATGGAAGTCAAATTAACTTTAAATGGTATGAAAAATGAGTTTCAGATAAAATAATAAGGCATTGAGTATGATTAACAGGGATATGAAGATAAGGAATGTTTCATTAAGCAAAATTGGGAACAATTCTATATTTTAATGGTAAAATAATGATTGAAATTATGTTTAGTTTTAGTTTGACAACCATTGTGTTTTGAACCTAAAGGGTCCAGCTATGCTGGGGGTACAGCAACATAGGGTTTGCTTATTCAGCCTGGCTTCCAGATGTTAAATATGTACTTGTTTTGTAATCAGTGTTGTTGATGATAATACCAAATTAGTAAGATGTAAAGACAGCTTTGACCAAAGATTCCGGAAATCAATAATGTAAAATATCGGATATTTTGTTGATATTAAGTCATTGAAGGAAAAAAGATATTGTCTGTTTTATAAATTAAATTATGGGTCGGGGATAATTTCCCTGGACAAGCGACTAAAGTTAAACAGAAACTTTGTGAAAACAACTTAAAATATTTTGAGCATTTCGATGCAGCTTATGAAAATTAATGTTCTGCCAATGATAATGATGAAGATTATGATTCGGCTATTGTAATTGAATCCGCCACTGGTGGACTGTAAAAGAATACAGAGAACTGCTTATCAGTGGCTCTGTTTGCATTCCTGAATGGGACACACGGCTTCAAGGGTGTGATGCTGTAGTTGAGGCTGAAACAAATTCACCAGATGACAGAGAGTGTTTTAATTGTGGTCAGCAGGCTATTTAACACGTAACTGTAAATGCCCACTGAGAAGGTGTATAAAAATGTGATAAAGTGACAAAAATTTCTGGTATTAATGTGGGTTTGAAAGTAGATCAGTATTCATGTGACGATATTAAAGTTTTTGTCTGAGAAAGAATAAGAGATAAAAACAAGGTCAAAAGATTGAAGTCTTAAAGTGAATCCTTTTGAAGAAAAGATTTATAACAGTAATTTTTTTAAGTGAACTGATGAATACAGTTTGATGTAAAATTAATGACTCCAACAAATGTGAGTTGCAAAATATATAAAAGTAAGTAAAAGGATGATTGTGTTTTAATTAAACATTTTAAAAAGGGTTTAGATTATATAGAGAAACTAATCTCACGGATGATTAATAATAACTGCAAAAGATGTATCAAAAGCAGAGAGTAACTTTTCGTCAAGGTTAGTGTGAAGCCTAATTGGAGATTGATAAACTCCTAGAGAAAAAAAACAACAACAAAAAAACCTTTGAAGTCAGATATTAAACTATGGTTATTGAGACCTAGAATAATTATTTTTATCTAAGATCAAATAAGCAGAAGCAGTAATACTGGATTAACAGTTGCTAAATGTAAAATGTGTAGAAAGGCATCTGATTAAACAAACAGTATGTTTTGTTAGTGTTTTGACCATGAAAAACTAAAAGCTGATGTTTTGCTTTCAAAAGATAAGTTTGTTATTGGCTGTAATGAAACAGTTCGCTAATCTGAATCTGATGTGTACTGTGGCTGAAACTGCCAGTGCGACAGAGTCTCAATCTGAGTGGAAAATTCCCAGATGAAAATTCCCTAAATTCCCTGATGTATGGGCAAAAGACAACTATAAAATTATGTTTATTTGAAAACGCATGTAATTTCTGGCAAAGATGCCTTAAGCTGGGCTAGAGTTAAAAGATGGTAGATAAAGTTTGATGTTAAAAGTTGATGAAAATGCAGTGTACCAGTCCTGAATGCCTCAGAGTCTCTCTCATTCAATGTGATAATAAGCTATTTATAGTAAAGCACAGTGTTTCAGTTGAAAATCATAGACACAGAGATGTTAAAAGAAATCATTGCCATTCAGAGGGCAATTTGTATTTGAAAATGTTTTAAAAGTAAAACTGAATGACTTTAAAGAAGTCTTTAAAAATAATAATACAGACCTTAACCTCTGGAATGAGTGTTTTATCATTACAGATGGGTTAAGTGAAACGACAAACTTTAAAGAAGTTTATCTGATGAAAAGACAATGCAGAACATGGGACAAGCTTTAAATGGATTAGTTATCCAGCTCTGTCTGCTACTGGTAATTATGAATTAATCTATGGATTAAAAGCATTTATGAAAATTGGATTTGTGAAGTTGTAGAGCGCCGTCCATCATGGGTTGAGATAAACTAAAACGTTATAGATTTGACGGCAACTACAAAGTGACATATTGGCTAAGTCAATGTCAAATTTTCCAGAGAATCCTTCACATTTATGATTATTGTGAACAAAGGGGGAGAATGTTGTTTGACTGACATTGACCAAGTCTGTACAGCACGACCTGACCTGACAGAAACAATTGATGACACTGAAATTGTTTGTAGATGATTGGATTAAGAGACCAAACAACAGACCTGAAAAGCAGGATACACTGTTAGACTGAGGGCTGTTGCCCTCCAAATACTCTGATAAGAAGATGTGATTGTGGCTTTAAGTAATATTTTTGTTTCAGAGGCAGAGAAAGATGTCTGGAGGAAATTTGTCTTTAGGACAACGTTTGGGTTAGTGTTGATGGCAAACTTTATCCAAACACCATTATGTTAGATTGATGCACGAGTTGATTCATGCATCAAAAGGGGGGATGGTAACAATTGGTAACAATTTAACAAATATGGCCAAAATATGGTACATGGAGATAATAAATGTTGGGAAGACACTGGGCTTAATTGGGTAAAAGCACTGCGAGAAGCTATTCTTCTCCCTAACAAAATTGCTGTCTGTAAGTGTATTTGCAGGACTGTTTCAACAGGAAATGCCAGGGCAGATGCGGCAGCGAAGGCCGCGGCAGCACAGCAGACAAAAGAAACTATGTGTACTTTACTATCTGAAAATAACCTTGACATTTGTTTTTCTTACAGGGCAGAATGTGCCCAATAAAATAATGGCAATGGATGAATTTGACTAACTATCCTGGCCTGGGTTATTATTGTGGCAGAGAGAAACAGGGCCACACCTGCGCAGCGCATAACTTAAAATTTTCCTTTTACAGAATGTCAGGATGGATTGCAGCAAACAGAACTGATTCTGTTCCAAGTGTATAAATATTGTGTTGTTGACATGAGCAAAGTGGGTTGAATGTTTTTCAGGGGAAAAGGACCCTGAGTGCTATTAAGTGAGCAAGAAATGAGCTGGTGATAATATGTTACAGGTTGTTGAATTGGCCAAATGTTGAGAATAAATTTCAAATTCATAATGAATATCATCAGCAAGGTAAACAAATGGTGAAAATTCCACAGGTCACACCAAAAGGGACGACCGGCCAGACAAGCGGTCACTAACAAAACCTTAAGGTCTCCATTCACAGGTCAAAGCAGGCAGGGTTCCAATGGTTCACTCCAGTGGGGGTGCGTCGTGATAAGGAGAAAATCTGGTAATGATCAGAAAATGGTTGGAGAGTGGGACACCTGGGTCCAAGGTCCTGGGTCTACACCGACTGGCCTAAACCATCATATAGAGCACAAAGTGAGGGATCAAGTGCTTGTGCTAGTAACACAGCCTCCCTCACTGACGAGGGAAAGACCATTGCAATGACTCGCAAAGAGTCACCCTGGTGAAGACGGGATGTCCATGGGGCAAACGAGATGACCAACACACCTGGAGGAAGATGCACCAAGTTTAGCAAAATAATCTGTTTTTGTGATGATTTTGATGATTTTATTTGATTGAATCAAAATAGGGCTTAGATCCAATGATTTGATTGGTTAAGGATTCATTAGAAAATATTTCACATAAATTATAACGATTATTACTGAAGAAACTTGATGATTAGGCTTTCCATTAAGGGTAAGAAAATATGGCCGATCATGGAAAAATCTGTATGGTAGTAAGCTAAAAGACGGTCCGTAATGGAAATATTAGAGTTAATTTTGAACAACTACATTGGTTAAAAGAATGGATAAAAAAATATAAAACCTTTTCTGAATAGATTTAATTAAATACGGTGTTAAAAGTTAAGAAAATATGGTTAGGAAAATGGAGGTGATATATGGAAATGGGCGTGGATTGATGGTAAATGGATAAGATTGGTTAATCTTTGGGGGGTACTGGTTGCAAACTGTACTACCAATTTCGGTGATAGGATTATCAATATTGTTATGTTTACCATGCATTATAATGTGTGTTTCCAGCTCAGTACAGAGACTGGTTAAAGCTGGGATGTCTGTTCAATTGGATGAACAAAATACGATGATACAAGTAGTGGGAGCTACAGTGACGTGTTAAAATGTATGCTTTTGTTTTTCTTACTTAATCTGTACACTATTTCTTGTTTATACTGAGGTGACTGAGGGTTCGATCTAGGTCGAGAGTGCAATAACAGTGCTTATTCATTCAGCCCGGCTTCAGATAAAGTCTTTACTTGCTTGCTAATACTTAAGGGACTATCCCTACAAAAAACAGCCTAAGCTTTTTTACTTCTCCAAATGTTATTTCACAAATGTTTAAGAAGAGTGATAATTTATGCAAAAATCAGAGATGAAGAGTATAAGTGTGATGATATGACTTAAAATTTGTCTTATTGTTTATTATTATGATTGAGTAATCTGAATGATAAAAAGCGGGGAATTGTTGTAGAAATTTTAATAGTCATTGATCCCTAACAGGTATCTAAGAGAGAGAACCTTTTCAATGTGTAAAATATATGTGTGTACGTGCTTGTACGTGACGTTTCAGGAACATATGGGACAGGACCTCTGACCTTAGGGATGGTCAGTTTTGGCCAGTTTATTTCAGTACCAGTTTGTGTCCTTAAGTAGAAACTGAACAGCAGTGAGGACCTTATCTGAGTGGGTCCGAGGTACAGTTGGTGAGAAGGAACCTTGAAAAAGTGTATAAAGGCTGTCTCATCTCTTCCTGTTGGGTGTCACTCTCTTGCACAGCGTAACTTCTGTGTACTAGACTGAACCTATTCACTTATTCTAGAAAAAGTGGTTTTGAGTCAACTCCGGTCTTTCTTGAATGATAGTCATATTTATGAGAAATTTCAGTCTGGTTTTAAACATCGTCACAGTACTGAAACTGCACTTTTAAGAGCCATGAATGATATATTGCTTAGCACCGATACCGGCCAATCTGCGGCTTTGGTCTTGTTAGATCTTAGCTCTGCTTTTGACCTGGTCGATCACAATATTCTCATTTCTCGTCTTGAAGCGTGGATGGGTTTTCGGGGTACGGTGTTAGAATGGTTCCGCTCATATCTAACTAATAGGAGTTATTCAGTTCGTATCGGGCAACAGTGTTCGTCCGAAATGAAATTGGGGTCTGGCGTTCCTCAGGGTTCTATTCTTGGCCCAGAACTGTTTAAACTATATATATTCCCCCTGGGTTCTATTTTATCAAGACATGGGGTTTCTTTCCATCTGTATGCCGATGACACTCAAATTTACTTGCCTTTGAAGCGTGATAACAAGCTAGCTTTAAAGCCAATACTAGACTGCCTGGACGAACTAAAACTCTGGCTTGCTAGTAACTTCTTGAGTCTTAACGAGAGCAAAACTGAAATTATCTTGTTTGGCTCCAATGAGCTTCCCAATCTGTTCCGCTGGGTCGCGCAGACCATCGGCTCGGCTATGCGATTCAGTTCGCACGGTTTCCTCCCCGCCTCAGGGGAGTCTGCTCCGCTATGGTCGGTGGCTATGCCCCTATCATGAGAGCGGAGGTTGCTACCCTACTGGCGAAGGGTACGATCGAGACTGTCCTTCCAGCCGAAATGAGGTCCGGGTTTTACAGCCCCTACCTCATTTGTCCCGGAGAAATCCGGTGGGTTACGGCCAATCCTGGACCTGCGCATCTGAACCTCTCCCTTCACAGGCTGCCGTTCAAGATGCTCCTGGCCAAACGCATTTCCTAATGTGTGCGGCCACAGGATTGGTTTGCAGCGATCGACCTGAAGAACGCCTACTTTTATGTCTCCGTTCTCCTTCGACTCAGACCGTACCTACGGTTTGCTGTCAGGGGGCGCGCATATCAGTACGCTGTTCTCCCATTCGGGCTGGCCCTGTCTCCTTGCGCCTTCACAAAGGTTGTCGAGGCAGCCCTTGTTCCTTCATGGGAACACGGGGTTCGCATCCTGAACTATCTCGGCGACTGGCTAACCTAGCTCACTCTCGAGACCAGGTTTGCGAACACAGGGACCCCGTGCTCCGGCACCTAGCTCGCCTGGGCCTTCGGGTCAACTGGGAAAAGAGTAAACTTTGCCCCATGCAGAGGATCTATTTTCTCTGTATTTACTTGGTCGCCTTCTCCACTCAGCCACTGTTGACTTGCCTGAGACTATCTAGCGCACGAGTGCTGTTACACTGAATTCTTTTCTCAGAGGCTCCTGGGGCATATGGCGTCCATAGCCGCAACATCGCCGCTCGGATTGCTCATATGAGACCGCTTCAGCTTTGGCTTCACGACCGAGTCCTGAGGTGGGCATGGCAACACGGCACCCTCCGAGTACCAGTTACTCCGACCTGCCGTCAGACCTTCCCCCCGTGGTCGAACCTCAGTTTTCTACGGGCCGGAGTGCCCTTGGAATGAGCTTCCCGGCATGTTGTTGTAACGACAGATGCCTCTACCACGGGCTGGGGCGCCATGTGCAATGGACGTGCTGCCGCGGGCTCCTGGACAGGACCCCAGCGCCTATGGCACGTCAATTGGCTCGAGTTGCTGGTTGTATGTCTTGCTCTGTGCCGCTTCCGGGCCAAGCTCTAGGGACAACACGTACTAGTCTGATCAGACTATACCGCCTCTGTAGCATACATCAACCGTCAAGGTGGTCTGCACTCCCGCCGTATGTCGCAACTCGCCCGCCACCTCCTCTTTGGAGTCAGAAGCATCTGAGGTCGCTTCGCGCCATTTATATCCCCGGAGCTCTGAACTGTGCAGCCGACGAGCTCTCACGGCTTAAGCTCCTCCCGGGAGAATGGCGACTCCATCCCCAGTCGGTTCAGCTGATTCGGGACCAGTTCGGGGACGCACAGATGGATCTGTTTGCCTCTCACGACTCGACCCATTGCGCCCAGTATTAATCCCTGACCAAGGGCATGCTCAGCACAGATGCTCTGGAGCACAGCTGGCCGCAGGGCCAGAAAAACGCAGGGCTGGGAAATATGCGTTTCCCCCAGTGAGCCTTCTTGCGCAGACCTTGCACAAGGTCAGGGAGGACGAGGAGCAGGTCATTCTGGTTGCGCCATACTGGCCCACCAGGACCTGGTTCTCCGAACTACTTCTCCTCGCGACAGCACCTCCCTGGCCGATCCCTCTGAGGAAGGACCTCCTTTCTCAGGGACGGGGCACCCTTGGCACCCTCGTCCCAATCTTGGAACCTCCACGTGTGGCTCCTGGACGGGTCGAGGCAGGTTGAGTACCCTACCACCACCGGTGGTGGCTACCATCCCTTCCGCTAGAGCAGGAGTTCTCAACCTTTTGCAACTCATGGCCCACCAATGACTATTTAAAAACATTCCAAGGACCACCTTTCCAAATATGATAGTATGAACACAGAATAACAGATAATTCAAAAAGTACAATGATATACTCTGCTGTTAATCTCTTATGCCACTGTATCAGACAAGGTCAAGTCAGCTATATAGATGAAAACTGTCTATAAAAAAGACTCGGCAGGTTTACTCAGTAACCATTCTTGTAACAATAACAGGCTAACTGTTACAACGGGTCAGACACTCAAGAGGGGAACATTCACTCTATTCATTAGCAGAAATGTTCATTCACCCCAATTTACATAGTGTAAGTATAATTTATCAAAAGTAGTTCTAACCCGCCACCTTGTGTCAAGATGATTTATGACCCTATGATTGACAGGTGGGCGGTGCTAACCTTTGACCTTCCGGAGGATGTTCCAGAGGCCGCTTTGATGTAGGGATTAACCTTTGACCTATCGATCGATCAAGTTGACAGTTGTCTTTGATCCGTGGTATGGCAGCTGTGGGGTATAATAATTTATTTTGACAGTTGTCTTTGCCCTGTTGACCTGGAAATGATCCGTCATTTTGCCAGTTGTTTTTGATTCGGGTATGATATATCAAGTTGACGGCTAGTTTTGAACTTTTGACCCAGGTATAATAAGTTATTTTGACAGGCGTTTTTGATGTTAACATAATGAAGATAAGCTTTGATGATAATGGTTTGTCAGAAGTGACAGAAGGTTTGAGATTTATTGTCTTTGATGTTATTGGCTTTGAAAAGTCGTAATTCCCCACCACCCCCGGTATTTCCGAGCACATTGCCAGGGACAGTGAGGAAGTTTATGAGTTGAAACACATTGATCTTTAAAATGGTTATGTACATTTACAAAATATCGTACACATTGATCTTTAAAAGTGTATAAAGTATATTTTCAAAAAATCATCTTACCATTTCAGAGTACTGAAGAATTGGGTTAAAGTTGAAAAGAGTTCCTCTTTTGGAAAGAGTGCCTTTTGCATTTTGACAGTCTTTGAGCTAAATGTTTGTGACATCCGATATCCTGGCATTCCTGAAGCATACTATATACATTTGCTGTGTGTGTGTGTGTGTGTGTGTGTGTGTCTCTCTCTCTCTCTCTCTCTCAAACACCAGCGCATGACAGGCATGGTCTCTTCGCTAAGTGTGTGCGTCTGTCTGTGTGTGTGAGACGTCACCCTATTCGTGCATCCCCCTGCTGGGGAGTGAAAGTGAGAAAATATCTCACACTAACTAGAGTTGAAAAACATTAATTCCTTTAAAATAAATAAAAATCAAAAATAAAATCATCTTACCTTTTCACTATGGTGAAGAATTGGTTTAAAGTTGAAAAGAGTTCCTCCGAGTGATTCTCTCACCGGCCTTTTGCATTTTGACAGTCTTTGAGCTGTGTGTGTGTGTGTGTGTGTGTGTGTGTGTGTGTGTGTGTGACACCCGATATCCTGGCATTCCTGAGCACACTATATAAATGGGGATAGTGAAAAAAGAGATTTTTTCCAATAATGGCACATATCTTACACTAACATTGAAAAGCACTGATCTTTAAAATTATATAAATGAAATGGTTAATAAAATATCTTTTCAAAACAAAAAATAAATAAATACATTTTCACCTGGGTTGAAGAAGTAAATCTACCGCCATGTGTCTGGCCTCGTGGGTATAAGGGTTTGATTTAATGGAAGTTGTGAAGGTTTTATGTTTGAACTTTGACACGGGGCTTCACAGGATCTCCCTCCATATTCCAGAGGAGAGGGGATTGCTGAGGACGGTGAAAGTGAGAAAATATCTCACACTAACTAAAGTTGAAACACATTCTGTTCTTTAAAAGTATATAAATGAAATATTTGTAAAATTTACATTTAGTCATTTACAAATATAATATTTCAGAGTTTTTCTAATAATGACACATATTTTCACACTAACAGCAGTTGAAAAAGTTGAAAAAAACCATGCTGTTCAATTAAAAGTATATAAATTAAACAAAAATAAAATCATCTTACTGTTTCACCATGGCTGAAAAAAAAAAAACCCACAAGTGTTTCCCCTGAAGTCTTTTCTCTCTGTCACACCAGCGTGTGGCTGGCCTGGTATCTGTTTTTGTGACACGTTCCTGAGCCCATTGAGAAATATTTTACACAACAGTTGAAAAAGCATTGTGTTCCTTTAAAAGTGTATAAATTAAAATATATCATATATAAAATAAATAGTTTACTAATTTAACTAAAGTTGAAAAGCATGTTGTTAATTTAAAATCTTACTAAATTACTGAAGTTGAAAAGCATTCTGTTCATTTAAAATAAATATTTTACAAATTTACTGTACCAATTATGTTAGATTTAGATAAAAATAAAATCATCTTACATTTTCACCAGGGTTGAAGTAGCTCCTATCACATAGCTGTCCATATTGACCATTTAAAGTTGAAAAGAACCCCAGAGTATTTCTCTCTCTCTCTCTCTCTCTCACAAACCAGCGTTTGACAGTCAGAGGGGCTGTGTTCAGTGATCAGAATGAGACTGTGAATGTTTTGCTACATTTATTTCATAGTGTATAAGCATTAAAAGTTTGAAATAGATCTTTTTAAAAATATGATTTTAATTAAATCAAATGAATTCATAAAAAAACAAATATGCTATATCGGTGGTCTCTGGGGAAAACATGACTGTATTTTTTATTTATCAGGGTGCATGTAAAGAACTTTGAAATTTGCGGCTCTCACAAGTTATCTCACACATTGTGTGAAATGTTTAATAATTCCTCAAGTAGTGTCTGTGAGAAAATCCCCACATAGGCCTATTTGTAGTGAGAGAGCAACAATGAAGACTTTTAGAATCTGTGATGCCTCAGGCCGAGCCCACTGATAGCCTGCTTATAAGCTCCTTCCGATCACCAGCACATCTTAAGAGAAATACGTTACTTCGTTACTTCACAATAATGTTCAGGATATAGGGTGACCGAGCAGATGAGCCTCTGTGCATCATGTAATGTTAGTCTGCTAACACCTTTCCAGAGCCAAAGTTTTGTTCCTACTAAATTTATTTCAAAGCATAATCGTAAAAGTTTAAATATGATCTTTTAAAAATAAAAAGATTGTTTAAATTAAATCTTTACAGTTTTAATACATTCATATATTTTAGAAGATTACTGTAATGATTTTTAACGGTGACCTAATTGTTATTAATATAGCCATAATGATTTTTGTACTGTAACAGCATATTCTACCCCGTACACCTAAACACGACCAAAAACTGCATTTTTACATTGTTTTTTACATACTGTTTTGCACTCTCACACACTAAGTTGGTTCCATAAAATCAAATAAAGTATATAACTCAATGTATAATGACAAAATGTATTCAAACAATTTAACCTTAGTTTTAGCTAAATTAATATATATAAAAATTATATATATATATATATATATATATATATATATATATATATATATATATATATATATATATAAAATATAAAAACTCCTTACATTTTCATAGTGCCGAAGATGTAGTTCTTTATGCAATGCTAAAAACAGTCCAAAAAGCAAATAGTTTAAGTTGTCATAAACAAAGCCCAAGGAACCTTCAGTGATAAACTACAGGGTGAAATGAATGCTTGAGCCCCGAGATGCAGGACAGATGAGCCTCTGGGGTACACTGTCACAGTAAAGTTAGTGTGCTTTCCAGAGTTTTATTCATACTAAATTCATTTAAAAGCATAATATTAAAAGTTTAAATTAGATCTTTTAAAATTAAAAGACTGTTTAAATCAAATCTTTAACGTTTTATTAAAATCGTATCTTCTATTTATCTTCTTAGAAGACTTATGCATGATATAAATGATTTTACATAAATTTAACCTAAGGTATTATTTTTACTAAACAGTTTAAAGCAATTTTAAAATTGTAAAGCAAAAACTGTACTTTGGTATCTTAGATCTTATACAAAAATATTTCAAACAGTATCGCAGCAATTTTACTCGTCTTAATTCAAAGCATGATCTTACTTTTTCTACGGTAGCTATGATCTAGTGAAACCCTTTACTGAGAATATACTATTGGTTATCTTCTCAAAATATATATGTAGAACTTTAAAATGTTAGCATTTGTTGATGCGACAGTTTGTCTGTTGGAACAGCCTTTGGGAGAGCTGATGATACTATAGCAGGAAACATGGCCTTTGACCTCCTCCATTTTGGAGGCTTACAGCTTAGTCCTTAAGCGGCTATAGTAATTTATTGCCATGTGTAACCTGAAAAAACAAGAGGTGATAAAAAATGTTAACGATGACCTACCGTGGACCTCATGGCTACGGCTGTGAGAGGACTCCATTCATAAAGAACATTGTGGACACACAGCTCTGACGTTTTCCAAGAGTATTTTGCCCAGCCTCTTCTTTATAAATAGCCAAGACAAATCATTTCTGGACCAAAAACTTTTGCACCCACACTCCTCTTACCACCTCATCAAAAGATATGTCTAAAAGTAAGTATTGTCTTTATAATTCATTGCTACGGTGTTTTATTTAAAAAGATTGTTTATACATAAGGAAAAGACGGTATAATTCATTAGAGTTTTAAACATGCTATTTTTCACAATACACATTCTCATAATTTAGTTATACATTCTGACGCAGGGCACCGTCCATCGTCTTTTTTCAGATGGTTCAATATTTATGATATTATGCTCCCCTGAATGACAAAGAACTGTAAACTTCATCATCATTGTACTCGAATGCACTGCGTTACTGCCTATAGGATGATTGCATGATTTTTTCCATTTAAAATAACATGGTCTTTCCTTTTCTCTCTCTCTCTAGAGACAGCAAACACTGCAGGACAATCGGGCATCCAAGTAACATGTTAGTGTGGTTTATATTTATTTTTAATGAGAAACATTATAGAGTGCAACAGGCGTTTTCTGGAAGTAAAAACACCAGCGACTGTGAAAAAGGGGCGCAAGTACTCTATTGGCTGTATAATGAACTGACAGATATTTTATGTAAACAGGCAAAATCTCTTCATCTGATGGTGGCCATGTGTTTTCGCCTATCATAACTGGTTTAACTCATGGCTCCTCCCTTGAGATCAACATGACTTCTGCCGAATCAAATGTACCGGCAAATTGTAAGTGTAATAAAACAGTTTTACCTCTGTAATGCATTAAATTAATCTTAATTAAGTAGTCCGAGTTAACTATTTGGGACCAATTGGAAATTTGCATTCTGATCTAACAGCGTCATGTACAAATTTGTCATGCTCCTGGATTATTTTACTATACTACATTACTATAGCCTTTTATTTACTGCTGATGTTATCAAAGCCACGAATTAACTCAATTCATGGTTCCAATAGTAAAATAAATGAACAATTGACAGATATTTTATGTAAACAGGCAAAATCTCTTCATCTGATGGTGGCCATGTGTTTTCGCCTATCATAACTGGTTTAACTCATGGCTCCTCCCTTGAGATCAACATGACTTCTGCCGAATCAAATGTACCGGCAAATTGTAAGTGTAATAAAACAGTTTTACCTCTGTAATGCATTAAATTAATCTTAATTAAGTAGTCCGAGTTAACTATTTGGGACCAATTGGAAATTTGCATTCTGATCTAACAGCGTCATGTACAAATTTGTCATGCTCCTGGATTATTTTACTATACTACATTACTATAGCCTTTTATTTACTGCTGATGTTATCAAAGCCACGAATTAACTCAATTCATGGTTCCAATAGTAAAATAAATGAACAATTGACAGATATTTTATGTAAACAGGCAAAATCTCTTCATCTGATGGTGGCCATGTGTTTTCGCCTATCATAACTGGTTTAACTCATGGCCCCCCCTTTGAGATCAACATGACTTCTGCCAAATCAAATGTACCGGCAAATTGTAAGTGTGATACATGAGAAACTATTAAAAACAGTTTTTCGCCTATGTAATGTATTAAATTAATCTTAATTAAGCAGTCGGAGTTAACTATTTGGGACCAATTTTAAGGAAAGTTACATTCTGTTACAACAAATTTTAAATATTTTTGGTACTATTGAATCAAGTTTTGTAGAATAAGCCATGATGAATTTATCTTATCTGGTGTCATGCTCCTGGATTATTCAGAAATGTAACTATAGCCTTTTATTTTACGGCACTTATTTATTTTACTACAGATTTTATCAAAGCCAAATACTGTCCAAAAGGGGCAACTGGGAAAGAAGAGAAACAGGTCAATACAAGGTTAGATTCAATCTTTATATTCTTTCCCCATTTTCCTTTCCCCGTTTTAATTTTTTAATTTTTATATTCTCAGATCATCAAGGGTTTCTGAAAGCAAACACCAGTCAGTTGGTTGAAAATATGAAGAACATTGATCCAATCATTGACGATCTTGACATGCACAATAAATCAATTGTAAATGTGCGAGCGAATCCAACACGCTGGATGAAGATGAGGGAACCGCTGGACTGTGTGATGAAGATGAGGGAACTGCATGACTGTGTGAAATGTGAAAGCATTGCCAAGGACCTGGTCAATGCTTTGTGCAAGCCCATCATCAAAATGTTTTAACATATCGTAAATCTCAATTGTTTGATAAATTATCTAACGATTATACCTAACTATCAACAGTTATATGTGAAACGAGCTCAGTCGCATTAGAGATGGATTCTTGTTTATATTGAACATTGTTATTGAACCGCATGTTTAACAGCTCTAGGGTTCTTAAATTGTTTACCGCGGTTTCATTTTTGAACAACACTATCGTAACACTTATCGTATCGCCGGGTGTGATTGTAATGTTTTGTATGGTGTTTTTCTTTACACTTTCCCCCTGGATATCTGGTTCCTACAGTTAGCGGTAATGTTAGTCAACTCTATGTCTTCTCTTTGTTCATATACGATAGTATTCACATGAATTGGCGTGATTTAATAAAATGACGGTTTAAACCACCATCTTCATTTACATTTACATTATATTATACCATCCTAGTTTTAAATAGCACTTAAATGTATATTTTACCCTTTATGCGGCTACAGAATACCGCACAAGGATCTCTGAAATATTTTTTTGTAAAACATCTATGTAGGTCGTGTATAACATCATTTTAAAAATACACCAAAACAAAGAATGAATACATCTTTCTATAAGTGACCATCAAAACACAGTGCATCCGTGTACGATGATTTATCAGAAAATTACTTTTGTCGCTTTTTCTGAATAATCTCACCAAGTGCGGGTGCTTGATAACTTTTGAACAACCCTGAATTCGGTTACTCAATAATGCGCTAAAGGTCAATAACTGAACTTTAACATCTTAATAGTTGGTAAAAGTTAACTTAAAATCTGCGCAAAATAAAATACATCCTAGCTACTTTCTAAACGCTTGTTACAGAGCTTACTGCGACCCATCCATATGTTTTGAACTTTTAATGTTTAATCAACAGTTTGTTGGAAAACATATGGTGGATTTACTCAACTTTTTATGTCAACAGGTTCTACAGGGTAATGTTGCATTTAATTAACATTGTTTATTTCAGTAAACTTAAGTTTATTACATAAGATTAATTCACTGCCATTTAGTTGAATCAGGTTAACATTCTTAATTTAGTCCAAAACTATTAAGTTCAATTATCCTAAAAATTAATATCAAACAAAAAATAAAAAACTAATCCAATTGTTTCGTTTATTTAGGGATTGTGTTCAACAACCTTTACAAATATATCTAATAAGATAACCTTTTACAAAATCTTTACTCGGTAAAGACCCTTATTGGTTTGGTCGCATCCAATGCATCCCCAAAGTAGTTGTTTTATAATTCTTAAAACCTTTTTAATTATTATTATCACGGTCTACACTTTATGGTAAAACACTAACATATCAGAAATATATTACATATAACACTCTTTTAAATATAAACATTAACAAGTCAACGACATTTTATCTTGCTGAAAAACACATAAATAACGTTTTATTTCAAATTGTACTGTTCCTAGTTTTCTATATTGCTATTTTAATTAAACTCATTTGTGTAATCTCGACTCAAATGGATAAAGTAAAATGTTTGAAAAGTATTGTGTTGATTTAACTCCATTTACTTAAGTATTTTTTTTTTGGGGTTTACTTAACTGAAACAGGTTCTTTCAACATGACTTTGAATGAGAAAGCTAATACAACGGTGTTCAAAGAAAAATACTGTTGAATTAAAAGATTGTACCACTTAACTCATCATTCTTATGTATCCGTGTCTGAGCTAGACATGTTATGGTAGAATGGACGCAATTAAATTCAATAGAATTTGGTGTCACCAGGTGGCTATTTTTGGTATTATGCCTAAACAAAATCTCATGAGAACTTCAATTTTTGTGATATCAACTTCAAATTTGGAACACAACTTGGTTAGATATATGGCTTTGACTTTGTCATTTTAGGCTGAAACCTATATTCATTTATATATTTTTAATAAAAGAAAAAATATATATATTCATGACAATAAACTTCAATAACTTTTATATAATTTAATTCTATTAATTTATTCCAATTCAGCAATAATCTACCAAGTGTATTCTTTTAAAGATAGCTACTAAAAATAAAATAAAAATAAAATAAATGTATCTTGATTCTTACAAATTAATAGTTGAATGATCTTTCTGGATTGTTTTACTACATTTTAAAAATACTGTTTAGTTTATTTAAAAAATATTTTTCTTTGAACACCGTTGTATTAGCTTTCTCATTCAAAGTCATGTTGAAAGAACCTGTTTCAGTTAAGTAAACCCAAAAAAAAAAAATACTTAAGTAAATGGAGTTAAATCAACACAATACTTTTCAAACATTTTACTTTATCCATTTGAGTCGAGATTACACAAATGAGTTTAATTAAAATAGCAATATAGAAAACTAGGAACAGTACAATTTGAAATAAAACGTTATTTATGTGTTTTTCAGCAAGATAAAATGTCGTTGACTTGTTAATGTTTATATTTAAAAGAGTGTTATATGTAATATATTTCTGATATGTTAGTGTTTTACCATAAAGTGTAGACCGTGATAATAATAATTAAAAAGGTTTTAAGAATTATAAAACAACTACTTTGGGGATGCATTGGATGCGACCAAACCAATAAGGGTCTTTACCGAGTAAAGATTTTGTAAAAGGTTATCTTATTAGATATATTTGTAAAGGTTGTTGAACACAATCCCTAAATAAACGAAACAATTGGATTAGTTTTTTATTTTTTGTTTGATATTAATTTTTAGGATAATTGAACTTAATAGTTTTGGACTAAATTAAGAATGTTAACCTGATTCAACTAAATGGCAGTGAATTAATCTTATGTAATAAACTTAAGTTTACTGAAATAAACAATGTTAATTAAATGCAACATTACCCTGTAGAACCTGTTGACATAAAAAGTTGAGTAAATCCACCATCTGTTTTCCAACAAACTGTTGATTAAACATTAAAAGTTCAAAACATATGGATGGGTCGCAATAAGCTCTGTAACAAGCGTTTAGAAAGTAGCTAGGATGTATTTTATTTTGCGCAGATTTTAAGTTAACTTTTACCAACTATTAAGATGTTAAAGTTCAGTTATTGACCTTTAGCGCATTATTGAGTAACCGAATTCAGGGTTGTTCAAAAGTTATCAAGCACCCGCACTTGGTGAGATTATTCAGAAAAAGCGACAAAAGTAATTTTCTGATAAATCATCGTACACGGATGCACTGTGTTTTGATGGTCACTTATAGAAAGATGTATTCATTCTTTGTTTTGGTGTATTTTTAAAATGATGTTATACACGACCTACATAGATGTTTTACAAAAAAATATTTCAGAGATCCTTGTGCGGTATTCTGTAGCCGCATAAAGGGTAAAATATACATTTAAGTGCTATTTAAAACTAGGATGGTATAATATAATGTAAATGTAAATGAAGATGGTGGTTTAAACCGTCATTTTATTAAATCACGCCAATTCATGTGAATACTGTCGTATATGAACAAAGAGAAGACATAGAGTTGACTAACATTACCGCTAACTGTAGGAACCAGATATCCAGGGGGAAAGTGTAAAGAAAAACACCATACAAAACATTACAATCACACCCGGCGATACGATAAGTGTTACGATAGTGTTGTTCAAAAATGAAACCGCGGTAAACAATTTAAGAACCCTAGAGCTGTTAAACATGCGGTTCAATAACAATGTTCAATATAAACAAGAATCCATCTCTAATGCGACTGAGCTCGTTTCACATATAACTGTTGATAGTTAGGTATAATCGTTAGATAATTTATCAAACAATTGAGATTTACGATATGTTAAAACATTTTGATGATGGGCTTGCACAAAGCATTGACCAGGTCCTTGGCAATGCTTTCACATTTCACACAGTCATGCAGTTCCCTCATCTTCATCACACAGTCCAGCGGTTCCCTCATCTTCATCCAGCGTGTTGGATTCGCTCGCACATTTACAATTGATTTATTGTGCATGTCAAGATCGTCAATGATTGGATCAATGTTCTTCATATTTTCAACCAACTGACTGGTGTTTGCTTTCAGAAACCCTTGATGATCTGAGAATATAAAAATTAAAAAATTAAAACGGGGAAAGGAAAATGGGGAAAGAATATAAAGATTGAATCTAACCTTGTATTGACCTGTTTCTCTTCTTTCCCAGTTGCCCCTTTTGGACAGTATTTGGCTTTGATAAAATCTGTAGTAAAATAAATAAGTGCCGTAAAATAAAAGGCTATAGTTACATTTCTGAATAATCCAGGAGCATGACACCAGATAAGATAAATTCATCATGGCTTATTCTACAAAACTTGATTCAATAGTACCAAAAATATTTAAAATTTGTTGTAACAGAATGTAACTTTCCTTAAAATTGGTCCCAAATAGTTAACTCCGACTGCTTAATTAAGATTAATTTAATACATTACATAGGCGAAAAACTGTTTTTAATAGTTTCTCATGTATCACACTTACAATTTGCCGGTACATTTGATTTGGCAGAAGTCATGTTGATCTCAAAGGGGGGGCCATGAGTTAAACCAGTTATGATAGGCGAAAACACATGGCCACCATCAGATGAAGAGATTTTGCCTGTTTACATAAAATATCTGTCAATTGTTCATTTATTTTACTATTGGAACCATGAATTGAGTTAATTCGTGGCTTTGATAACATCAGCAGTAAATAAAAGGCTATAGTAATGTAGTATAGTAAAATAATCCAGGAGCATGACAAATTTGTACATGACGCTGTTAGATCAGAATGCAAATTTCCAATTGGTCCCAAATAGTTAACTCGGACTACTTAATTAAGATTAATTTAATGCATTACAGAGGTAAAACTGTTTTATTACACTTACAATTTGCCGGTACATTTGATTCGGCAGAAGTCATGTTGATCTCAAGGGAGGAGCCATGAGTTAAACCAGTTATGATAGGCGAAAACACATGGCCACCATCAGATGAAGAGATTTTGCCTGTTTACATAAAATATCTGTCAATTGTTCATTTATTTTACTATTGGAACCATGAATTGAGTTAATTCGTGGCTTTGATAACATCAGCAGTAAATAAAAGGCTATAGTAATGTAGTATAGTAAAATAATCCAGGAGCATGACAAATTTGTACATGACGCTGTTAGATCAGAATGCAAATTTCCAATTGGTCCCAAATAGTTAACTCGGACTACTTAATTAAGATTAATTTAATGCATTACAGAGGTAAAACTGTTTTATTACACTTACAATTTGCCGGTACATTTGATTCGGCAGAAGTCATGTTGATCTCAAGGGAGGAGCCATGAGTTAAACCAGTTATGATAGGCGAAAACACATGGCCACCATCAGATGAAGAGATTTTGCCTGTTTACATAAAATATCTGTCAGTTCATTATACAGCCAATAGAGTACTTGCGCCCCTTTTTCACAGTCGCTGGTGTTTTTACTTCCAGAAAACGCCTGTTGCACTCTATAATGTTTCTCATTAAAAATAAATATAAACCACACTAACATGTTACTTGGATGCCCGATTGTCCTGCAGTGTTTGCTGTCTCTAGAGAGAGAGAGAAAAGGAAAGACCATGTTATTTTAAATGGAAAAAATCATGCAATCATCCTATAGGCAGTAACGCAGTGCATTCGAGTACAATGATGATGAAGTTTACAGTTCTTTGTCATTCAGGGGAGCATAATATCATAAATATTGAACCATCTGAAAAAAGACGATGGACGGTGCCCTGCGTCAGAATGTATAACTAAATTATGAGAATGTGTATTGTGAAAAACGCTAGGCTATATAAATAGCTTTGACTTAACTTGTATATATTTTGGTTATCACATTGTGCCATTCATATTTATAGCTTACATTTTAAACAATTTTATCATGTAAAGTGCTAAAAGTTAAAATCAAAGACAAGGTAAAAGAAGAATTAAAAAGTAGCCTACCGAAATTTAAAAAGTAAGTAACTGAAGAGGAATAAAATACAGATTAAATAATTAAATAGGCCTATGCACATATAACCATGTCTGACTAAAATAATCTAAATAAGATTTAAAACTGAATAAAAAACAAAACATTTATTTTAAAGACCTTTATGGAAATCCCGCAGTTGCCAACTACAGTAAACTGTGATTGGATTGGGGGGATTATATATATATATATATATTTTTTTTTTCTTTTTTTCTGAAACATATATGACGTCAAAGACATTTGATATAGAACATATAACAATGTGTAAGAGCAACAAAGCATGCTATAACAGCAATAGCATGTTTAAAACTCTAATGAATTATACCGTCTTTTCCTTATGTATAAACAATCTTTTTAAATAAAACACCGTAGCAATGAATTATAAAGACAATACTTACCTTTAGACATATCTTTTGATGAGGTGGTAAGAGCAGTGTGGGTGCAAAAGTTTTTGGTCCAGAAATGATTTGTCTTGGCTATTTATAAAGAAGAGGCTGGGCAAAATACTCTTGGAAAACGTCAGAGCTGTGTGTCCACAATGTTCTTTATGAATGGAGTCCTCTCACAGCCGTAGCCATGAGGTCCACGGTAGGTCATCGTTAACATTTTTTATCACCTCTTGTTTTTTCAGGTTACACATGGCAATAAATTACTATAGCCGCTTAAGGACTAAGCTGTAAGCCTCCAAAATGGAGGAGGTCAAAGGCCATGTTTCCTGCTATAGTATCATCAGCTCTCCCAAAGGCTGGTCCAACAGACAAACTGTCGCATCAACAAATGCTAACATTTTAAAGTTCTACATATATATTTTGAGAAGATAACCGATAGTATATTCTCAGTAAAGGGTTTCACTAGATCATAGCTACCGTAGAAAAAGTAAGATCATGCTTTGAATTAAGACGAGTAAAATTGCTGCGATACTGTTTGAAATATTTTTGTATAAGATCTAAGATACCAAAGTACAGTTTTTGCTTTACAATTTTAAAATTGCTTTAAACTGTTTAGTAAAAATAATACCTTAGGTTAAATTTATGTAAAATCATTTATATCATGCATAAGTCTTCTAAGAAGATAAATAGAAGATACGATTTTAATAAAACGTTAAAGATTTGATTTAAACAGTCTTTTAATTTTAAAAGATCTAATTTAAACTTTTAATATTATGCTTTTAAATGAATTTAGTATGAATAAAACTCTGGAAAGCACACTAACTTTACTGTGACAGTGTACCCCAGAGGCT
This sequence comes from Gila orcuttii, assembly GCA_026230005.1. NCBI lineage: Eukaryota > Metazoa > Chordata > Actinopteri > Cypriniformes > Leuciscidae > Gila > Gila orcuttii. Next base: position 25,414,964 of record JAPDVR010000006.1, on the reverse strand, counting down.
CATCTGTCCTGCATCTCGGGGCTCAAGCATTCATTTCACCCTGTAGTTTATCACTGAAGGTTCCTTGGGCTTTGTTTATGACAACTTAAACTATTTGCTTTTTGGACTGTTTTTAGCATTGCATAAAGAACTACATCTTCGGCACTATGAAAATGTAAGGAGTTTTTATATTATATATATATATATATATATATATATATATATATATATATATATATATATATAATTTTTATATATATTAATTTAGCTAAAACTAAGGTTAAATTGTTTGAATACATTTTGTCATTATACATTGAGTTATATACTTTATTTGATTTTATGGAACCAACTTAGTGTGTGAGAGTGCAAAACAGTATGTAAAAAACAATGTAAAAATGCAGTTTTTGGTCGTGTTTAGGTGTACGGGGTAGAATATGCTGTTACAGTACAAAAATCATTATGGCTATATTAATAACAATTAGGTCACCGTTAAAAATCATTACAGTAATCTTCTAAAATATATGAATGTATTAAAACTGTAAAGATTTAATTTAAACAATCTTTTTATTTTTAAAAGATCATATTTAAACTTTTACGATTATGCTTTGAAATAAATTTAGTAGGAACAAAACTTTGGCTCTGGAAAGGTGTTAGCAGACTAACATTACATGATGCACAGAGGCTCATCTGCTCGGTCACCCTATATCCTGAACATTATTGTGAAGTAACGAAGTAACGTATTTCTCTTAAGATGTGCTGGTGATCGGAAGGAGCTTATAAGCAGGCTATCAGTGGGCTCGGCCTGAGGCATCACAGATTCTAAAAGTCTTCATTGTTGCTCTCTCACTACAAATAGGCCTATGTGGGGATTTTCTCACAGACACTACTTGAGGAATTATTAAACATTTCACACAATGTGTGAGATAACTTGTGAGAGCCGCAAATTTCAAAGTTCTTTACATGCACCCTGATAAATAAAAAATACAGTCATGTTTTCCCCAGAGACCACCGATATAGCATATTTGTTTTTTTATGAATTCATTTGATTTAATTAAAATCATATTTTTAAAAAGATCTATTTCAAACTTTTAATGCTTATACACTATGAAATAAATGTAGCAAAACATTCACAGTCTCATTCTGATCACTGAACACAGCCCCTCTGACTGTCAAACGCTGGTGTGTGAGAGAGAGAGAGAGAGAGAGAAATACTCTGGGGTTCTTTTCAACTTTAAATGGTCAATATGGACAGCTATGTGATAGGAGCTACTTCAACCCTGGTGAAAATGTAAGATGATTTTATTTTTATCTAAATCTAACATAATTGGTACAGTAAATTTGTAAAATATTTATTTTAAATGAACAGAATGCTTTTCAACTTCAGTAATTTAGTAAGATTTTAAATTAACAACATGCTTTTCAACTTTAGTTAAATTAGTAAACTATTTATTTTATATATGATATATTTTAATTTATACACTTTTAAAGGAACACAATGCTTTTTCAACTGTTGTGTAAAATATTTCTCAATGGGCTCAGGAACGTGTCACAAAAACAGATACCAGGCCAGCCACACGCTGGTGTGACAGAGAGAAAAGACTTCAGGGGAAACACTTGTGGGTTTTTTTTTTTTTCAGCCATGGTGAAACAGTAAGATGATTTTATTTTTGTTTAATTTATATACTTTTAATTGAACAGCATGGTTTTTTTCAACTTTTTCAACTGCTGTTAGTGTGAAAATATGTGTCATTATTAGAAAAACTCTGAAATATTATATTTGTAAATGACTAAATGTAAATTTTACAAATATTTCATTTATATACTTTTAAAGAACAGAATGTGTTTCAACTTTAGTTAGTGTGAGATATTTTCTCACTTTCACCGTCCTCAGCAATCCCCTCTCCTCTGGAATATGGAGGGAGATCCTGTGAAGCCCCGTGTCAAAGTTCAAACATAAAACCTTCACAACTTCCATTAAATCAAACCCTTATACCCACGAGGCCAGACACATGGCGGTAGATTTACTTCTTCAACCCAGGTGAAAATGTATTTATTTATTTTTTGTTTTGAAAAGATATTTTATTAACCATTTCATTTATATAATTTTAAAGATCAGTGCTTTTCAACGTTAGTGTAAGATATGTGCCATTATTGGAAAAAATCTCTTTTTTCACTATCCCCATTTATATAGTGTGCTCAGGAATGCCAGGATATCGGGTGTCACACACACACACACACACACACACACACACACAGCTCAAAGACTGTCAAAATGCAAAAGGCCGGTGAGAGAATCACTCGGAGGAACTCTTTTCAACTTTAAACCAATTCTTCACCATAGTGAAAAGGTAAGATGATTTTATTTTTGATTTTTATTTATTTTAAAGGAATTAATGTTTTTCAACTCTAGTTAGTGTGAGATATTTTCTCACTTTCACTCCCCAGCAGGGGGATGCACGAATAGGGTGACGTCTCACACACACAGACAGACGCACACACTTAGCGAAGAGACCATGCCTGTCATGCGCTGGTGTTTGAGAGAGAGAGAGAGAGAGACACACACACACACACACACACACACACAGCAAATGTATATAGTATGCTTCAGGAATGCCAGGATATCGGATGTCACACACATTTAGCTCAAAGACTGTCAAAATGCAAAAGGCACTCTTTCCAAAAGAGGAACTCTTTTCAACTTTAACCCAATTCTTCAGTACTCTGAAATGGTAAGATGATTTTTTGAAAATATACTTTATACACTTTTAAAGATCAATGTGTACGATATTTTGTAAATGTACATAACCATTTTAAAGATCAATGTGTTTCAACTCATAAACTTCCTCACTGTCCCTGGCAATGTGCTCGGAAATACCGGGGGTGGTGGGGAATTACGACTTTTCAAAGCCAATAACATCAAAGACAATAAATCTCAAACCTTCTGTCACTTCTGACAAACCATTATCATCAAAGCTTATCTTCATTATGTTAACATCAAAAACGCCTGTCAAAATAACTTATTATACCTGGGTCAAAAGTTCAAAACTAGCCGTCAACTTGATATATCATACCCGAATCAAAAACAACTGGCAAAATGACGGATCATTTCCAGGTCAACAGGGCAAAGACAACTGTCAAAATAAATTATTATACCCCACAGCTGCCATACCACGGATCAAAGACAACTGTCAACTTGATCGATCGATAGGTCAAAGGTTAATCCCTACATCAAAGGGGCCTCCGGAACATCCTCCGGAAGGTCAAAGGTTAGCACCGCCCACCTGTCAATCATAGGGTCATAAATCATCTTGACACAAGGTGGCGGTTTAGAACTACTATCAAATACAATTAGCGATATTAACATGACTGTTTAAAACAATATTCGTTTGGCTTCCCAACACAGCCCGGGTGTTTTGAGGTCAAATGTTTCTGCAGCTTTGATGTTTTTTTTTAGCCCTTCATTTGACACATTTCTCCACATTCAACACATTGTACCTTCGGTTTAAGGGGGTCGTACACCGGACGAGAGGCTTTAAAATTCGAACACATTATTTTCTATGAGTGTGTTGTAGCGTTTATACGCCCGTATAAATATAACTAATTATTATTCATAACGGATTATGATCAATAATTAATATTTTCAGAATTTACTGTAGCAGAATCAATAGTATGATCATTTATCAGTTCATCCAATGAACGGAAAGCATAAACAATTATTAATTCTAGGAAATATAATATCTTCCTGGCCAAGAAAGACTAATTCCCAGCTAACAGCTAAATTTAGAAATAATTCAAGGGTAAAAGCATAGGTAGCTTTAAATCGCAGTTCAAGACAATAAATCTGTAAGCACATAACACAAGACAATTATCTTTAAAATATAAACAAGACTTTATTGATTATCCTAGAACATAAAACTAATATCTAACACAAACACACGCACACATACATTCATACGAGTTGCAGAAAGAAAGAGATTGAGGAAAGAAATGAGTTTTAAGAGTGAGATGGTGAAATCCGCAGTTTCTATATGCACTTATAAGACTTGACCTGAACGAACCATCAATCATTAATTTAACCCTTCTATCGTTTCTTAGGCAGGTTATTCAATTTCATAATAAACACCAGTTCAGCTAAGAGTCTGGAGGCTACTTGCTTGTCCTTGCTTTGGGGTTCCCGTTCGTAGGTGTAAAGGGGTTCCCCGGGTCCGTTGCGTGGCTGGTCTTCTCGTGCCTGGATAGATCTTGAACAGCCAGTCACGTGGTGTGTTGGCGCGGATGAATGAAAGTCTTTGAAGTTGGAAGCTGGTTTTGCAGTTGAAACGTTAAATTGAAACTTTGCAGCAAAACTTAACTTAGAACCGAGACTTTTAACGAGAAAATAAAACAAAGGAAAAGAAAGGAAGGTGAAACGAGTTAGATGGCTTGAATAAATCTGTTTTAACCCATGTTCTTCTGATCTTAATTTGGGTTCTTTGTCTCTACGCGTCTACATGGTTACTATAACCATCGTCTGCTCCACCCGACTTGTTGTTCTGCCGAGACCTTTTTCGAGAGAGAGCCCGCTCGACTTCTGTTCTATTCTTCTAGCGCATTATTCTACTACAGCTCTGTTCGGGTCTAAGGTTTTAAACTCCAATGTTTTGTCCCGCCTCCTGGAGGAATTTGGAATTCGGACAATAAGATACTATATGGTTGTTTGAGAAGGGGGTCTTTTCTACCCCCTCCTTCCTTTCTCTCATCGTGAATCATGTGTTATCTGTGGTCTGCTTACTCATCAGTTTGAACAGAGGATTCAGTTTAGACATAATTTCCATTTTAAGAACATAAACATTTTTACACAGATTTCAATCATGCCATGTCTGAATTAAGAATATGTGGTCGCATTGATAGGAGACACGATGCACTTTCATTCACACAGGTAATAGTTACAACAATTAGATGACTTATATGTGATCTAAGCAGAATAGACACATACAGGGGTCATAGACACAATATAGAATTATGTAGTTGAACGATGTTTGATTATAAGTTCGTCAAGAATTGTTTTGTGATGATTGTATGCATTTTTATGTGAAAAGTCTCTTGTCTCTGTGGTTTTTAAGAGGTCTCAACAATGAGGTCATTCAAAGGTCTTCAAGAAGGGGGAAGTCTGTTTTACATCTCTGTCATGGGACCTTGGTCCTTAAAGACGTAGTCTGTTAGTCGCAGGGGTTGGGTGACCTCTTGTTAGGGCCTCTTGTTTCACCATTTCTGAACAGATCTGTTTTGCCAAATTAGAAAACATTGACAACGTTCTTCCTTTAGTTAAAAAGGTCCTTCCGGTTGCAGATTCTCCGTAGCCTATGGCCTGGTTCTGGTGATTTGATTCTGGAATGTGAAGACTCTTTGTAGGATTATGTATGAGCAGTCACCTAAAAGCTTCAATTGTGTTTGGTTCATTCTCGTTGTCGCTACAGTGTACACACACCGGCAGCGCCATTCGGCGTCTGTCCGCGGCACCCAGCTACGGCTCAGGACCCTGTTCAAAATCCTGCCACGCCACAGAGCCCCATTTACACTGACTTAAGATAGATACAAGATACATTTAGTTTTACATTAATTTACAGAAATCAGATGCGTGGATGAAAATTATCGGATTTTCAGGAGAGATTCTCAATTAATTCAGTTAATGTAGCCTACGTCTTGAGGTAAAGTGTTCTACAGAAGACTCAGCAACGGTTGTATTTAATTGTAGCTACAATACAATCATAATAGTACAGATATTATCTTCATTTAATAATGTCCTGAAACATAACAATATTGCTGGCCATAAACTGAGAAAGTGCACATCTGGTGTGTGATACCTTGAGTTGTCCTAGGGGCAATTTACACCTGGCCACTTTAAACTGTGATCGGATAGCTATCCGATTGTGAAAAGACCAGGTGTAATGCCCTCCGAAACGCATTCAAGACGGATTTAAATCCGATCGCTCAAACCACAGGGAGGAGGTCTGGACCGCATTCCAGATGAAACTGGACAAGTGGAAATGCATCTGGTTGAAACCACATATGTTAAATGTTACTCCTCCCAACAATGCTAAAAAATAAACACGTGAGAGCGTAGGCTATTATAGGCTAGGTCTATATATGTCATGTTATAATCAGATATGACGGCGCTACTGCAGTGGGCTACGAATCGCTGCAGATGAGAGCAGCTGAGCATCATCAAAGTGAAAGTAGTCGCAGACACTTAACACACAATCATCTTCATTAAAAGTAAAGAAACGAAATTATCTTACCATGTGCCATTGCTGTTCTCTCCTATTGTGGTCTTTGATTTTGAAATTAGCTGATGATCAATAAATTGCAGCTCATATCTTTTGATTTCGGTGACGTTGACTCCATTAAATCAGCATATTGCGGTGGAATTGAAGATCGGATTTAGGCTATATCATATCCCTTTTGCTGAAACACATTTATGTGACCAAGTGTAAATGGAATCGTTTTGATAAATCGGATATCTATCTGATCAGTAAAAACACATGAAGTGACCAGGTGTAAACAGGCCCCTATACACGACGCGGCACTGCGCTTCTCGTCCAGTGTGCAACCCGCTTTAGTCTCAGTAGGACCTGCCCTTATAAAAAACAAATTGAATGTATTCAGCGTCATATTTTCTCACCACACACTTCGCAGCTTTTGCTTGCACCAGTCTGTCTCCCACGTCTGCGTTTCCTTTCAGAAAACGATCCATATAACAGTAACGTAATGTTACTGCATCTGATCGAACAAACGTTCAATCTGACGTTGTAACGTGATTGGTGTTGCGATATTTAAACATAAATTCGCTTTTAGATAATGCTTCATGACTGGACTTGAGTGTTTTTGATCATATAAATTCATAAGAACAATCAGATAATTAGAAAATAACAAGATTTGTCAATTAAAAAAACAAATAAAAATTAATTTGGGGGTAGTTTACCACTGCCTACACGGCCCACCAGATGGCGCTCCGAGGTCCACTAGAGGGCTGCGGCCCACCGGTTGAGAATCACTGTGCTAGAGCATCGTCCACGAGACATGTCTTTGCGTTGAAGTGGAACCTCTTCGTCAACTGGTGCTCTTCTCACCGAGAAGACCCCCGGAGATGTTCGATCAGTGTCATGTTTTCCTTCCTACAAGATGGGTTGGAGCGAATGCTGTCTCCCTCCACCCTAAAAGTCTATGTCGCCGCCATTGCCGCACAGCATGACTTTGTTGAAGGTAAGTCCTTGGGAGGGCACGACCTGATCGTCAGGTTCCTAAAAGGAACGAGGAGACTGAATCCTCCTCGCCCTCCTCTTGTTCCCTCTTGGGACCTCTTAGTGGTACTAACTGCCCTGCAGAGTGCTCCCTTTGAGCCTCTGCAATCAGTGGAGCTTAAGTTCCTGTCAATGAAGACAGCGCTCCTGGTTGCACTGGCCTCCATCAAGAGGGTAGGGGACCTGCAAGCATTCTCCATTGACGAAGCGTGCCTGGAATTCGGGCCGGCTTACTCTCACGTGATCCTGAGACCCCGGCCTGGATATGTGCCCAAGGTTCCTACCACTCCCTTCCGGGACCAGGTGGTGAACCTGCAAGCGCTGCCCCTGGAGGAGGCAGACCCAGCCTTGGCACTGCTCTGTCCAGTACGCGCTCTCCGCGCCTATGTAGACAACGCAGTGTGTCAGGACCTCAGACCAGCTCTTTGTCTGTTATGGTGGGAAGCTGAAGGGAAAGGCTCTCTCCAAGCAAAGGTTGTCTCACTGGATAGTGGACGCCATTGCTTTGGCATACCAGCAGCAAGGTCGACCGTGTCCCCTTGGTGTGACTGCCCACTCCACCCGGAGTGTGGCGTCCTCTTGGGCTCTAGCGCATGGCGCCTCGCTAACAGACATTTGCAGAGCTGCAGGCTGGGCGACACCGAACACTTCGCCAGATTCTATAATCTCCGAGTGGAGCCTGTGTCCTCTCATGTACTCGCTTCAACCAGCAAGTACTGGACCCGCTCAGGTGTTTTCGCTTGCTCGCACATACGTAACCGAGACATTTTCTAAGGACCCCCAAGCTTGTGCCAGGCTCCGGCCTTGTCTTTCCATTCACCAAAGATCCTCTGACTTCAACTGGTTCTCTCTCATTAAAACAACATCAGCAAAGATCAACTGGAGCCTCAACAAATTGCATCAGGACAGTTTAATTCAAATGGGCAAGACATGCAAGTATCAAACTTAGGCCCAGTCCCAATTCGCCTACTTATACTTCGACCTAAAAGTATGTACTCTTTTTGTGATGAAAAAGTACATACTTTTGAGTGTGTAGCGAAAGAGTATGCACGTTCTGGGACATACTACGAAGACGTCATGCAATGGAAGAGAACGTGGTTGCCTAGTTACGCACACCCCAACCGTTAACAAAACATTTCACATTTTGGTAACACTTTACGGTAAGGGTACATGAATTATCATGAATTCAGGTATACATTCTTGAATGAATTAGGCATTAATTCATGCATTAATATCTCATGAATCATCAGGAACTAACACAAGTTCAACGTTTTTCATTCATGACTTCATGGATGAACAACACCTTAATTAAAACATTAACTAAGATGAGTACATCATCATGAATTATGATTTATTACGCATGATCATGATGTTTTATTTGTTCACAAAAAAATGTGTCTTTACTATCCATTGTGGATAAAGCTATGGTTATGGTACATGAATCATCAATGAATTCATGATTCATGAACTCATGCATAAAAAAAGCATTCATTCATGCATGCAAGACTACTCTTCGAATTATTAATACAAAAATCCTCATGCATGCCCTAGCGAAAAAAAAGTATGCTAAGTATACTTACTTTATTTGTGTTACAAGTACATTACAAATTCATTATGAGTGTCTTCGAAACATATTTGTACTACATTTTAATATACTAAATTATGCTAAAATGGAACCACTTCCAGTACATTTAAGTGTATTTCTTTGCAGTTTGTAAAAAATATACTTTCATATGTCTTAAACTAGTTATAATATATGTGAAGCATAATTTTAATGTACTTCAAGAACATTTAAATAGCATTAAAAGTGTATTAGCATTACACTAATAGCTTATTATAAAGCTGTTTTATTCAGTATTTAAAATGGTATATTAGAAGTGCAAAAAATAATTAAATATAAACATTAAGACATACACAGACTTTGAAAATCAAGAAAACATTAATATAGTATCTTGTGTAAATTACATAAGGGTAAAAAAAGAAATAAAAGTAAATTAAAAAGATCAGTGAAATGCTATGGCAGAGCTATATTTATATTTTTTTGTAGAACATTTCAGTTATACATGTATTACTGAGAAGTACACTTATACATGTATTACTGAGAAGTACACTATGAATTTTACATCACTAAATAAGCATCACAATGCAATTTTCTAAAAAAAATAAAAATAAGTTTCAGAAAAATAATGTGCAGAAGTGAATGCATTATTTACAAACTTAGGCCTACAAATGGCTGAACCAAAGAAACAGAAGAGTTTGAATGTCACATCTTCATCTTCAAGTGGACTTTCACTTCTTGGAGTACGACTCATTTTCTGCAACTGGGGCTTGTAGTATTTGAAAACTGCTTTATCAGAGGATCTTTGAAAGGGAAGAAGAATTAATATAAAATTAACCAATGATTAACATTTTTGTATCCATGTATGTATAATAATTTGCATAGAAATGCATTAGAATTCTGTTGACTTCTCAGTTTACCTTTAAAAGCTTTGGCTATATCCTCCTCAGCAAGCTTTATCCTCTTGTCTGTCATCACTGTACAGCACTCTATGAGTTACATTGAACATGAGATTAGAAGAAGCCCAACACAATTTACAGTGAGCAAAGTTCAATCAAAAAGTTACAGATATAGTTATTTGCAGCAATAAAGCAACCTGTGAGCATTATAGGATATGTTTTATATTGATAATTGTGGTTTATTTAAACCTAGGGTATTTCCCATGAACCTGTCTATTGTAAAGAAAGATCTAAAGATTTAAGGAAATTATAAGTTGTTCAAAATATTGTATGCCAGGACAACTAGGACAAATGACTTACAGCTTTACTAAAAAACACAATTAAATAAACAGATTTTTACATGAATGACTCAAAGGCAGCACAAATTAGACACCTGAAATGGACACGTTGCTAACATTTTCCTAACTGTCGACCACCTTTCAATGGGCCGGATTCAAAAATCTCTATAACAGAGGTGATATGAGATCAAACCATACTTACTCTCTTCTTCGCTTGTCTCTGCACTCAGATTTCAGTTTTTCTTCTATAGCAGCTGGTCTGAAAAACAACAAATATTAATATGAAAAAAAAAGAGAATTATATATGCATACATACTGCAATAAGGTTGTCAAGCTTGAACTACTATAAACACCAATCAACACACACTACCATTATTGGATGGTCAGCTCAAGACAAAGTAACTTTGTTCATAACGTATTTTTTCCCAAAACTTTTCAAAGAAAGATAATTTACATAATAAGGCCAAATTTTTCAGGAAATCAGAAATAAATACACAGCTTCATTTTGCAAATAAAAATAATGTTAATGCAATGTTGTACATGTTATAATGACTAATTATGTTTTTTGCAGATGCATTGAACAATGTTTTATATTTGTTTTAAGACAAACAAATGTCTCCAAATAGAGTTTAAAAAGATTTATTAACATTAAAAAACTAAACAGTGAGCTTTTTATTTATGCAAACAGCAACTAAAATTTACCAGTAACTTCTGAGGCAGTATCTTCATCTCTTCGAGTCTGCTTCGACGTGAAAAGCTTGGCTCTGATTGGTCAAATTGAATGTAGCTGAACTGAAAAAGACGTGCTGTTACACTTTGTGTCAAAAATACGACTGGCAAAGACAAGTAACTAGTGATGCACTGATGTGAAAATTGTGGCCGATACCGATAACCGATATTAATATTGCTGTTTATGGCCGATACCGATATTTACCGATGTCGATATCTCTGTATAGAAAACACATTTTTATGATAATCAAATAAAGAGCTATTTTCCAAAACACTTTTTTTTTAAAACTTTTGAAATTTATTTTCAGAAATGACTGATATTCGGCACATTTACCTGTGTGCAAAATATGTCATCAGATTTTCAGAAGAAAAAATAACTATTTATATAAAAATACATTTTTATAAAGGATACAAGTGTGTCCTGAATTCACACTATGAATAAGCCAACCCTGAGTATTCTCAATAAACATCTAACTCACTTGAGACCAAGTCACTGTATTCTGTGAACATTGTACAACAGTTCAAAACTTTAAAGTACAGTACTGTCCTACAAAGGCAAAAGACCTTAACTTCTATTTTATAGCTCAATGTTATGATAACACTTAAAATGTAATCAATGTTAACCCTATTAGACTCACTATGATAAAAATGGCTTCACATGTATAAACAAGAAGTTGAAGTAGAGAGCATAGTTGGAATGTCCTGTATGAACAAAATGACGGAGTATTTATGTTTCCACTGTTCGATCACGCCCGCGCCTCTCTCTCTCTCTCACACACGCGCGCCACACACACACACACACACACACACACACACACACACACACACAACATATTCCAGCATTGCAATCTTGACGTCGCAGAAAGTTCATAATAGTCACAGAGCTTCAGAGCTAAGGCAGGGCTACAGATTAGGTGTCCCTAAAGAACTGTAACGTTATCTAACAGTTAGTAGTTCCGCATTGTAATGGATTTGCTTTCTCGTCGGTTGTTTGACATGGATTTTAACCAGGGTTCAACAAAAGGTAGGCTTTAAATTACTACATTCCCGCTGCTGGTGTATAATGGGTGTGTCGCTGCGGCTCCAACTGACCAACTCGCGAAGTTTTCAGTCAGTGGACTGTCATTGACAGGCGAGAGCTAGCATTTTATTTCAGTTGTAGCCTACATGTAGCCTTACGGGCTGTGAATTAAGATATCCTACAAGCCTGCTCTAATGCAGCGCTTGTTACTAGATAAGTTGTTGATTATGGCTCGAAACGTGTTTGTGTCTAGTTTGTGAAGTAGCATCGCTAGCTAAAGGCTACCGCTAGCTATTACTGGATTTTAAAGATTATCTTTTTTATGCACCCGTGTCGTGTGTCATTCTTACCTTGATCATTTGCATCATCATTTTCCCCCGAGAGTATGCCATTATTCAGTAATCTAACAAAAGCAATCATTTGGAAACATGTAACTTACATGTGTGTCTGAGGTGATTTAATTGCTACATCATAACCCCGTAACTCCAGCGCGACAATACTTTGATGGTTGGTCAGAACAAGGCAGAGTGCCCTAATTTACGCCACCAGCACCTGCTTAAGCACGGTTGTAATGTATGCGCGCCTGCAAAAACAAACATCCCCGCCGGCCACACACGTCAAATACACAGGAATGATTATCGGCCTGTTCACATCGGCCCTATTTTGACATCGGAATGATACCGATGTGTAAAAAATTGACCATACCGGCCGATATTATATCGGCGGCCGATATATCGTGCATCACTACAAGTAACGTTAATGTTATACAAATCTTACCTACAATCACAACATAATGAGGTTCCAAATGTCACACGCCATGCAAACTTGAAGAAGCTGGGTAAAATCAACACTATGTTTTCTCAAAACGCTACGTTTCAAAAAGTTAATCACAAAACCTAATCCATATGAATCGCGTGGTTTCCTCCTAGTCCTCTAAAGAGACACGATCGCTCTATATATTTTTAACAGTTTAAATTTAGACTTTTAAATCACATTCAAGCGGAAGCTCTTAGTGAGGTGCAAGCGAGATCATTATCATATAGTGATGTTACGTTCGTGAACGAATCGTTCTTTTTGAACGAATCTTTTAGGTGAACGAATCATTCTCCTTCACGTTATCCATTGACTCATATTTCTCGTTCACTGAAATTCCTCCCTCCACCACTGCGCGCCGCTATTGCGCGCATGCGCAGCTCAATGAACCATGTAGCTCTGTGGACCGTTTCATCTGTCAAAGACAAAGAGTGACTAAACCTCGAGCCAATAGCCTTCGAGTATGATACGAGGACGGAGCATGTGATTTGTTGAATCTAGTGAACGAATACACTCTTTATTGAGTTGCTTTGAGTTTGAACGAGTCAAATGAACTGTTACATACATCTCGTTCGTGAATGAAAGATTATATCATATTGCTCTGTTTTGAGTCTGAACGAGAGAGAGATCTCCCGTTCGTGAACGAATTGAACAAACTGGTTGCTATACCCAGTTCGTGTACCAGGTCGGCCATTCTGTCAATCTAGTTCATCAATCAGCAGAAAGTGATTGCAAAGCGCAGGTATCCGTACTGTGCACGCGCAATTCATATCTTACATACAGAACATAACTCCTCGTTTAACTCGTAGGGCCCTATAAAATCCGTTTTATTTTTTCCCAAATTCCGTTTTATTTTTTCCCAAATTCCGTTTTTCCGTTTTAATTTTTGCAAATTCCGTTTTTTCCGTTTTAATTTTTGCAAATTCAGTTTTTTTTACCCTTTACTGTTATTTCAGGCGTAAAAAGAGTGTGCTTTTAATGTTAATGATTAAAATGTACACAAATAAAACAGGAATGACCTTAAATTTATTGAGGTAACAAACATCACATTTACTCAGTACTTTTACTTCATGATGCAACATAACACTGCACTCTAAGTACTAACAAAATATTAATGGTTAAGAACCAATGGTTATAAATAAAAGTGCTCCATTAGCTTTTTCTTTCAAGTAAAAAATAGAACCTCTCAATTTCAGAATTATAAAGTATTTCATAAAGAATCATCTTTTCCATACAGTACATTAAAGTGCATCAAAAACAAGGCAAAATACAGCAAGTACTCCATGAGTTATACAATTAAAGTTGACTTTGTCATCATGTAACAGACAAAAACTTTTGATCAAAAGTAAATTTGTAGGACTAGTTAATCATTGTGAGCTAACTTTGTTCATTTAAGCTTCCCACCTATCAGAAACATCACCATTGAAATACATGATTGCCAGCCTCTTTGTATTGAGTTCAGTGAGTGTCTCTCTCTTGTCTGTGAGAAGAGTTTTGTATTTGCTGAAGCTCCGCTCACAATCAACTGAGCTGACTGGGAAGTAGATGAAAGCCACAGCCACCTCTGCAACTCTTGGGAATCTTGCACTCAGGCCTCTCCGGTAGTTTGCAAGCTCCATATCAGTTGGCGGGGGGTCCCTAGAAACACATTGCTGATACGCCAACCACTGCTCACTGAGCTCTGCTGATGGGTTTGCCAGGGGCTTCAGTGTTGAGTAGGCTTCAATCTGCTTTTTCATTGCTGGAGCCTGTCTGGGATCAAACACCCTGGCCATCCTGTACACATCTCTGGCTGGATGTGTGTCCCAGTGCTTTGAGAACTTTGTGAAAGCCAAATGAAAAGCATCATGGAGATTGTCCAGCACGTCCTTCTTCTCTCGAAAACTCATTTTTCTCAGTAGCTCATCTGTCTTGGGCCCATAACCACATGTTTTTGCTGTTCCATTAACTAGGTAGGACCCAAGATCCTCCATGACATTGTATGCAGACACTGCTGTGGGTCTGTGGGTTCCTTCCAGGATGGTCAGGGCTGTCATCAGTTTGGAGCAAGTCTCTGAGATGAAAGTTAACTTGAGAGTGAGTGTCTGCACCTTCTCCTCTGTTTCCAACTGGCTGAGGATGTTCTTGACTGCCATGCCTGTTGACTCCTCTGACAAGAAGAACTGTCTGTACAGGTGAACATACTCTGCATGGTACTTGACAGACTCAAACCAACTATTCCACCGGGTACACACAGCCTCAGGAGGAACCTTGGCCTGCACAGCCTCCTTGTTGATGAGGAAGGCCACCCATCTTCGCTTTCTGGCAGGCTTTTTGAAGAACACAGATTTCATCCATGTGACAAGTGAGGTAGCATCAGAGAAGAATTTGTAATGCTGCCAGGTCTCACCCACCAGATTTATGATGTGGCAGAGGCAGGTAACATGGACGCTGTTTGGCATCACTCCTTTCAGGACCTCCCTGTATGCTTTCAGACAGTAAGCAGCATTATCTGTGACCACTGCCCAGGCATCATTCAGATCTAGATCATTGCTGTGGAGGGAGGCTAATATTGCTTGGGAAACTGTTGAGTAGTTGCATCTATCCATGAAGACGACATCCACAAGAAAATATTGGTTTTCAACTCCTGTGATGAAAGAAGGAAAAAAAAAACATTAGCTCTCACATGTAGTTTTAAATGTTCCTTTCATTTAATTTATTAATATTAATCAAAAGGCAACAGTGGCTGTACTGACATGAGTTTTAGTTAATTATTTTATTTTGGACATGTACATACATGTGGTAATAACAATAATAATAAATCAGTTTAAAAAAAAGAAAGGAAAAAAGGAGAAATGAGATTAATTATTTCCTGTATTAGAATTTAACATCCGGATTTATTTATTTTTTAACTGGTATATTCGAATTAACCATTTTTAATCTTATTTAATGTGCATGTCACCCAGATTCCCCTGTGGGCATCAGTTGTTTTTTAATCCTGGCCCAGCTATAAATCATTATGTATTTTGAATTAGCTATATTCAGTTATATATATTATTAGTTATATTATACATAGTTGCAATGATGTGTTAAAGACTGAACACTAAAAAAATTTTAAGGGGGTGGATCATTTAATCCAATCACACATTTCTATATTAACTTATGTTGACCATTGTACAGTACAGGCTGTTAAATTCACACTAACTTACCAATGACGATGTTTAGGACGCTGCAGTTTCTCGCATCAGTAGTCTCATCCACAACAACGGAGTACTTTTTCCCACGGATCTTTTTTAGCACAGAGGAGATATGTTGCTCGAACACTCGGGGTAGGTGAAGTTGGCGAAGACTGCTTACATTTTCAGGTAGGGCTCCTCCCTGTTTGCAGTGCTTCTTTAGAAACGGACGCAGTTTTGTCATCTTTTCCAAAGGGATGTCAGCCTCAGCACACATAGCGACAAAATCTTCAACAAACTCTTTTCTTGAGTCCGAAGACTTGAATGCAACAGCATGCACGTCTGTAGGGACGCGGTGGCCTTGCTAGCGTTATTATTGTACTTCTCCTTGTTCTTCACATGGCTTTTGGATGACAGGTGGTCAGTGCATGTATTTTTGCGCTTCCAGTCAACGGAATGTTGACAAAACTTGCAAAACAATAGTTCACCTGACACGTAAAAGTCACGAGGGAACTGCTCGGCTCTGTACTCAGGGCTTAGCGTCGTGTTTCTCAACTTTTTCGCCGAAAGCGGAGCTGTGGAGAGCCGCTTCGCCATTTTTTCATTGTTTTGATGGGGGAGGGTGAGGGGGAGCTGAAATGACGAAGCGGGAGGGGTTGTGTCGCCCAGATTTGCGTCCCCCGGTGTGCATTTCCCCCAGACGTACGTTCTTCTCCCACACAAAAACAGAATTTCATTTCAAATGTAAAAATTCCGCGAAATTCCGCGTTTACACCAGATTCCACGTTAATTTGCCAATTCCGCGATTCCGTCCGCGATTCCGTGATTGCGGAAATTATAGGGCCCTAAACTCGTTCTGACCAAACAAATAAAATGTTAACTAGCCTCCCTAGTATGCAAACAAATTAAAAAACACTTGTGATTTGGTCATCCGAACAGAGTGTAATTTAAAAGAT
This sequence comes from Gila orcuttii, assembly GCA_026230005.1. Taxonomy (NCBI): domain Eukaryota; kingdom Metazoa; phylum Chordata; class Actinopteri; order Cypriniformes; family Leuciscidae; genus Gila; species Gila orcuttii. Next base: position 25,398,236 of record JAPDVR010000006.1, on the reverse strand, counting down.
AAAAAGAGTGTAAAGACTTTGATCGCTTATTTAGACTTATTTTATCCATTTAATGAGTAGGGCACCATTTTTAATAAAGTCAAATCAGTTTTTATTTTGTAACAAGTAAATACGTTAGTTGAACAACACATTTTGCCGCACCTGCTGCTGACGTATTTGTGTAATATGGAAAAAAAAAACTGAACGAATCAGTGAACGAATCTGAACGAATCATTTTGGTGAACAAACTAAAAATGAACGAGTCTCTGGAAAGAATCAAAATTTCCACCACTATTATCATAAGAACAAATCACAACTATTTAACGGCTCTGTAACCAATCAGGACTAGTCACGTGTATTACGCTATTGTTTGAATTTAAACAAGTACAAACTTTTTTTAACATCTCTGGAAAGTGTATCTATGATCAATTTCAAATAATATGATGTTGAAATCCTTGTGGGAATTTTAGTAGTACAAACGTAGCATGCAGTGGACAACAGCCTTTTAAGAAGCCTTTTACAAGTAGCCTACAAACAAATAAAAGTGAACAACATTAATTTTAGGTATGCTTATTGCAATGCTTAATAATAGTTGACAAATGTTTCTAATACATTATAAGTTGGTACATTGTAAATATATATATTTTTAAATATTAAAATGATAAATACATACATATTTAAAATATATTGCAGTTAGGCCTAAGTGTTTATAAAGTTAATATATTTTAAACACACTAAAAGCTTAATCATTTTGATATGTTCTTACACAAAGTACTCCAAAAATGTTTTGTAAGTAAGAGCAACATAAGTATTTAAATGCACTAAAACTTCACTAAAAGTATGCTTGTGTTTAGCATATTTCTTAAAAATGTAACTAAGCATATTATTATTACCAAAGTACTTATAGTGCACTTTTTAGAAATATTTTAAAATTATGCTTGTTTTTAGCATATTTTTAAAAGTATAATTAAGCATGTATTTATTACCAATGTACTTCTAGTGCACTTGTTAGAAATATATTAAAAGTATACTTGTGTTTAGCATATTTCTTAAAAGTGTAATAAAGCATATATTTTTAACCAATGTACTTATAGTGCACTGTTTAGAAATATGTTAAAAGTAAAGTTGTTTTTCAATATACTTTTAGAAAATATACTTAAGCACAATTATTTTAAAGTGTGTTAAAAGTTTTATTGTAAAAATAGGTAAAAAGCATTATGCTAATATACTTTTAATATATTTAAAGATAGTACATTTTTTGTTAGTATATTTGCAATGTACTATTGAAAAAGGGAATATATTTAAAATACAATAAAGTATAGTCAAGTCAAGTCATCCTCATTTATATAGCGCCTTTAACAACGCAGATTGTTTCAAAGCAGCTGTACAGAGATAAACATATAATTTAAGGTAACAGAGATTGGTTTAGTTTAATAGTGGTTCTTGAATAATGTTTTTTCCAGCTAAAGTTAGTTTTGATTGATTCACTTCCGTCTAAATGATCATTTGTTATTAAATTTACTTTTTTTCCACTTGGGTGCATACAGGCTAGAACAGTATATCAATTAATGTGAGAACTGTTTTTCTGAATTATGATCTGAGTTTCCAAGCATGTTCATGTCTTCTGCATAGCCTGTAAATGGACAGACCCCAAAATTGGCCAATCACAGCAAATAGCACACGAATTCTGTTAACATTCAAATACATTCATCATTAACTAAGCATAATCTTTTAATGACTTTAGGGCTGCACGATTAATCGCACGATATTGTTATGCGCATCTCGTCAGTAAAGCCGGTTCCTTGATTAGTAGTAAATCGCCTTCACCTGCTTTCAGATGGAGCGGCATTTACTACAAAGAGCCGTAGTTCACTGACAAGCTAAGCCAAATCGCGTTAAGATCGAGGACATATCGCCAACGATATTTAATGCGATATGGCTCAGCTTGTCAGTTAACTACGGCTCTTTGTAGTAAATGCCGCTCCATCTGAAAGCAGGTGAAGGCGATTTACTACTAATCAAGGAACCGGCTTTACTGACGAGATGCGCATAACAATATCGTGCGATTAATCGTGCAGCCCTAAATGACTTCATCATGTGTGTGGCCCCTCAACTAAAGTGATGACTTGGTCTTTTGAAACACTGATGAACAATGTGTTTTCATTATGATCTGAGTTACCCAGCATGTTCATGTCTTCATAATAGCCTGCAGGTAAATGGACAGACCCCAAAATAGACCAATCCCAGCTCATAGCACATCAATTCTGTTGACATTCAAATACAGTAGTCATTATCAACTAAGCATTATCTTTTAATGACTTCATCATGTGTGTGGCCCCTCAACTAAAGTGATGACTTGGTCCTTTGAAACACTGATGAACAATGTGCTATTAATGGTGGCATAAATGTGAAATGACATGAATATAAACATGAACGTTCAAGCTAGGGCTGAACGATTATGGAAAATAATCTAATTGCGATTTTTTTAACCAATATTGCGATTGCGATTTAATATGCGATTACTTTAAGTTCTTTACCTTCTGTATAAGTCGACAAAGACAAGCAATAAATCATTGTACAGTAGGGATGGGAATCTTAAGGCAGCTCATGATCCGATCTAATTTTTTTCTTATTAATTAATCTTAATAACACTTGAAATATGTATATTTTTATATATTTGTACACTTTAAATATATTTATATATATATATATGTATATATATATATATATATATATATAATATATATATATATATATATATATATATATATATATATATATAAAGCACATTTAATTAAACCAATTACATGTTAAGAATTTTAAATGGGCTATAAACTAATATAGCTTCAAAATATAAAAGCTAGTAAATAAAGAGGAACAAAAAAAAAAAAACAATACAAGCAATAAACAAAGAGTGCTTTCAGTATTTAAAAGTAGCCTAGGCTGTCTGAACGTTTTCCATTCAAGAGCTGGAGTGATTTTCCCCTTATACGATAAGCTGCATTCACACTAATGCACATATCTCTTTTGAAATTGTAAATGTGGTTTGTCCTGTTGGTTTAAGATATAACTGACCGTGTTTACATTCATTTCGCGTCAAAAGCATTTTGAGATGCAAGTACATTTAACCAATGAGTCGCTCACAGCCGCATGCACGAGCACTCTTCACAAAGCTCGCGTAAGTATTTTAAAATGAAAGCAGCTTTCTCAGTGATTTTCATATTTTTAATATATAAGCCAACTGCATTCCAAAAGACATAATTAATGCCTTTGTGGAGCATTTGTAAGGAAAATTCCGGCGGCCAAGACCGCGCACTGCAAGAGTAACATCAAAGCGGCAAAACCTGTGCAATGAAGCCCGTGACTGTCCTTGTAATTCGCTTAAACCCCGAACTTTATGAAAGCTTATTTTTCGGAAGGTTAGAGCGGTGTCGTGTGTGTGTGTGTGTGTGTGTGTGTGAGAGTGAGAGAGAGAGAGTGAGAGAGCGCGAAATAAGAAGCAAGCAGAATATGGTTGTTTCTAAAGCACGCGCAGCGTCATCACGCATCTGTGTTTAAAAACTAAGCTCAGACTCGATTCCGAAATTCTCTGAATCGATCCAGAATTGTTGGAGAGAGAATAAATAACACAACATAAAAAATAAACGGTTCTTTCCTGTATGCCAGACCTATGCGTAGCGTGCCAAGTTGATGCTTGATCTGCAGACTGCTTTCTCTCGCGTGTCACGTGACCAGTGTAATCGCAGCTTTTGCGGTTACAAAATCGCATTTCATCATATCGCGATATTATCGCAAATGCAATTAATCGTTCAGCCCTTAAAAATACCTTCTTTACTCGTTTAACCATTTTGTAATATAGTTTATTTACCGTGAGACACAAAAAGCGTTTTCTCCTATAAAACACAACATAAATTCACAAAAGACATCAATTTTATTAGTTTGATGTAATCCAAATCTTTAGAATCCATACGTTGTTTGCAAGAAACAGATCCAAATTCAGTCTTTTATCCAGTGATCTTCATCTCCATTTCTCAGCAGCGACCGTAAACGACAAATCCCGCGCTGGTGATGAATTCAAATTAAAAAATTTCGCCCTCAAGAAATGTTACGTCATGTTTTACGGCAGTGATATCAAACGCTCATTGGCTCTTCCCTGCTTCGTCACAGATTGCGACATGCCGTGTTTCAGTCGTTGACGGTTAGTACTAGTGGTGGAAATTTTGATTCTTTCCAGAGACTCGTTCATTTTTAGTTCGTTCACCAAAATGATTTGTTCAGATTCGTTCACTGATTCGTTCAGGTTTTTTTTTTCCATATTACACAAATACGTCAGCAACAGGTGCAGCAAAATGTGTTGTTCAACTAACGTATTTACTTGTTACAAAATAAAAACTGATTTGACTTTATTAAAAATGGTGCCCTACTCATTAAATGGATAAAATAAGTCTAAATAAGCGATCAAAGTCTTTACACTCTTTTTATCTTTTAAATTACACTCTTTTCGGATGACCAAATCACAAGTGTTTTTTTATTTGTTTGCATACTAGGCAGGCTAGTTAACATTTTATTTGTTTGGTCAGAACGAGTTAAACGAGGAGTTATGTTCTGTATGTAAGATATGAATCGCGTGTGCACAGTACGGATACCTGCGCTTTGCATTCACTTTCTGCTGATTGATGAACTAGATTGACAGAATGGCCGACCTGGTACACGAACTGGGTATAGCAACCAGTTTGTTCAATTCGTTCACGAACGGGAGATCTCTCTCTCGTTCAAACTCAAAACAGAGCAATATGATATAATCTTTCATTCACGAACGAGATGTATGTAACAGTTCATTTGACTCGTTCAAACTCAAAGCAACTCAATAAAGAGCGTATTCGTTCACTAGATTCAACAAATCACATGCTCCGTCCTCGTATCATACTCGAAGGCTATTGGCTCGAGGTTTAGTCACTCTTTGTCTTTGACAGATGAAACGGTCCACAGAGCTACACGGTTCATTGAGCTGCGCATGCGCGCAATAGTGGCGCGCAGTGGTGGAGGGAGGAATTTCAGTGAACGAGAAATATGAGTCAATGGATAACGTGAACGAGAATGATTCGTTCACCTAAAAGATTCGTTCAAAAAGAACGATTCGTTCACGAACGTAACATCACTAGTTAGTGCATTTGAAATGGAAAAGCGCGCGCGCCTTCACAGAGCGAACCCGAAACCGGATTAACATGTTCATGGATTATTAATTTAAATAACTTAAATCTGCTCTGTACCTCATACAAAACTATTATAATACTGCCAGAGAGGACTGCGACTGCAACACATCATCATGTTAACAACTTTTGGTACCGGTTTTGACATTTTCGCAATAAATAAATTATTGTGATTATACTTGTCTGTCTGTTATTTTTTTCTTCATACTTGTAGTCTACGTAGTTTTAAGGAATGGTTATTGGTAGGATTAGTGGCTCAAAATATATTTTAATGCTATATTGTTAATAAAACTGCCATTTCTCTACACATCTCTGTCCATTACGTTTTATCCTTTTTATAGTCTGTATAAAATGGGTATGTTTAGGTTTGGGAATAGGGTTAAGGGATCTTACATTTATCTATAAAATGGTAAAAGGGAAATTATACAGATATCTTTATGATATGGAATATACGTAAATAACGTTTTGTAGCTGTAAAATCATAATAATGTTACGTTTAAATGTTGCAGATATGTCCATATTATACGTTTCAGCATCTATCCAAACGTACAAAAAAGTACGTTTTCTATCTTTGAAAATAACGTAATAATACCTACGTATTAACAATGAGACCTGTTTATTCTGAAACAGTACCAGTTAAATCAACAGCAATACTTGGGAAGAGACATGAACATGCTAGATAACTCGAATCATAATGAAAACACATTGTTCATCAGTGTTTCAAAAGACCATGTCATCACTTTAGTTGAGGGGCCACACACATGATGAAGTCATTAAAAGATTATGCTTAGTTAATGATGAATGTATTTGAATGTTTACAGAATTCGTGTGCTATTTGCTGTGATTGGCCAATTTTGGGGTCTGTCCATTTACAGGCTATGAAGAAGACATGAACATGCTTGGAAACTCAGATCATAATTCAGAAAAACAGTTCTCACATTAATTGATATAACGTTACTGTTCTAGCCTGTATGCATGCATGAGGTAATGTGGATTTTTGTATTAATAATTCGAAGAGTAGTCTTGCATGCATGAATTAATGCTTTTTTTATGCTTGAGTTCATGAATCATGAATTCATTGATGAATCATGAATTCAGTGTGTTCTACCAAATTGAGGAGTGAAGCAGGGCGTCGTTGTAGATCAACCAGACGCAGGTCTTTTGTGAGGCGGCTGGTGCTGACGTTCATGTGCAATTATGTGTGTAACAATGAAAGCTACTTATTTTCGGAGTTAAAAATATGTAAAGTATATAGTATAACTATTGTTTAATGTATTGTATACTTAATTTTATACTTATGTATAATACACATACATATACCCCTATGAAAATGAACCATGTTTTTACTATAGTAAAAGTGTAGTAACCATGTTTTTTTTTTTGGACTGATTACCATTTGTATAGCCACAGTATTACTACAAATAAGTTACCATGGTTAAACTATGGTTAGTATAGCAAAAGGTGTTTATTTTCATAAGGGTATCAAGTAAAGTATAAAAATAGGACAGAAACATCAAAAGAATAAATACATTAAAAAGACAGGACACTTGCATGACACTGTACCAGAGCCTTTTTATTTATTGTTTTGTAGCCTGATAACCTCACACCGTCCTGTCAGCTGAATGCAACGGCCCCCATCCTGAGGCTGTTTCTGGACAGGGTGTCTGACCTCCGCCCCTATCTGCGATTGACCAGACAATCCATAATCAACCCCATAGATGCACTGCCTTATCAGGTTGACCATGGATGGTCAAAAGACATTGAGGTGGTGATGTTTCTGTACTGGCTGGCCCATGCTGCATCCTATAAGATTGTTGCTTTAGCATTCGACATCCCTAAATCAACAGTGCACAGGGTTGTGCACAAGGTCAGCAGGGCTATCCTTTGCCTACTGAAAAATATGGTGCGTCTCCCTCAGAGTGAAGAGCTGGAGGAGGTTGGTGCAGGGTTTGCCAGGCTTGCAGGCTCTCTTGCTTTTCGATGGCAGTTGGAGCTATTGACGGCTGCCACATCCGCATAAAGCCCCCAGCGGTCAATGCAGCCTGTTATTTTAACAGGAAATTATTCCATTCAGTGCAGCTTATCAGGTTGACCATGGATGGTCAAAAGACACAGAGGTGGTGATGTTTCTGTACAGGCTGGCCCATGCTGCATCCTATAAGGTTGTTGCCTTAGCATTCGACATCCCTAAATCAACAGTGCACAGGGTTGTGCACAAGGTCAGCAGGGCTATCCTTAGCCTACTGAAAACTATGGTGCGTCACCCTCAGGGTGAAGAGCTGGAGGAGGTTGGTGCAGGGTTTGCCAGGCTTGCAGGCTCTCTTGCTTTTCGGATGGCAGTTGTAGCTATTGACGGCTGCCACATCCGCATAAAGCCCCCAGCGGTCAATGCAGCCTGTTATTTTAACAGGAAATTATTCCATTCAGTGCAGCTCCAGGCTGTATTTGACCACAGAGGAGAGTTCCTGGACATCTGTGTCGGATTTCCTGGATGGCCGGTGCATCCTGGGAGATGGAGGGTACCCCTGCCTGATATCACCCATCACCATCATGACCCCCTACCGTGAGCCTGTTGCCTCTCCAATTGAGGCCCACTACAACAGGCATCATTCCAGGGCCAGGTGCGTGATCGAGAGGGCTTTTGGCATGCTGAAGACCCGCTGGAGTTCCATCTTTTTTAAAGCCCTTGAGGTGAGGCCAGACTTTACCCCCATCGTTGTTACATGCTGCGTAATTTTACACAACATGTGCTTTGCCACCGGTGAAATCATGGAAGCAGATGTGGATGATGATGATGATGATGATGTCAACAACGAGGACAACGCTGATGCCAACAGAGAAGTGGTATGGGGTGATGTGTATCCTCAGTCCGATTGTCAGCCAGCAGGTCGTGAGTGTTTGGTACGAGTCCCCAGTCCTTCTCTCCCTCGCTCTCTTGCATCAGCCGGTTTATATGCGGTCTCCCCACGCCAATTACTGCTATCAGACACAGGTGTTCGTCATTTTGCACTTGACCCACTTACTTACCGCTCGGCTCCTCCCTCACTCTCCACTGCAAACTCCGCAAAACCACGCCCCCCTCATCACAATCACATTTACTTACTTTGTATTTTTGCTTTAGATTTTCCCTTTTTTTTTAACCCATGCTGCTGAAACCTTCCCAGTCAGATGGTTTTCACGAATGAAGGTTCTTATGGACCCAAAAGAACACACAGCAAGCAAATATATTTACTAGTTATTCACAACAATATCAATGAAATTCTTGGAATTTATTAAAGCAAACACAGAACACGTGTTACTAAGTTAAAACCTATGAGTATCACTTGTAGACTTTCTGTCAAATAGTAATAAAACAGACATTAAATGAGAGTGTTTAGAGCTCCAATAATGCTTACACTAACTTACTCCTCTCTACAGACATTTAAGTAAACAAATATCATTAACATTTCTCCTACTGAGCACACCTTTGGACTAAAAAACCCAAAGGAACATTGTACAGTGGATGTATATTAAATTACAAACAAAATAGGCTACTCTCACTATAAGATTTTTTTAACAAAGCAGAGGGATAGACATTGGGACAGACTTTTCCTACATCCCCCGATCGCTTTTTACACAACATAACAGCAAATATAAATATATAAGCCTATGACACATAGCACATATACTAAAATACCAGTTACTAGAGCATCTACAAAAACATACACGTCAATGACCGCTACTTATGGCGCTTTTCCACTGCATGGTACGGTTCGGGTTCGGTACGGCACGCTTTGGCGCTTTTCCACTGCATGGTACGGTACGGCCCGGCTCGGTACGGCTCACTTGTGGCGCTTTTCCACTGCATGGTACGGTACGGTACGGCTCGGTTCGGCTCGCTTTAAATGGTACCACCTCTGTTGAGGTTCCAAGCGTACCGTACCGATACTAAAATGTGACGTGGAAGCACTGTAGATCACTGATTGGTCAGACAGACAGAATCGTCACTACCAGCGTCATTGTATTTGCGAGACATCAAACCCGCTAGATTTAAATAGCCAGTAACAGCCACCGCTGTAGCACCTGTTTTAAAACTACTTGCTTGACTTGCTTGAAGAAAAAAAACTTCCAAAAAAGAAATGGCTGAATCGTGGTCAGTGGACGAGAAGCGCAGACGTTCCTCTTGTTGGTTGACGAGGAGCGGATAAACAATAACGATCAGTCATAATCCCACCCACTTTGAAGCGGTACTAACTGCAGTGGAAAAGCAACCTGCTTTTCCAGGTTGCGAACTGAGCCGTGCCGCGCCGAGCCGAGTCGTACCACGCAGTGGAAAAGCGAAGCGAGCCGAACCGTGCCGCGCCGAGCCGAACCGTACTGAGCCGTACCGAGCCGTACCATGCAGTGGAAAAGCGCCATTACTCAAAACCTTTGATTGCCACGTGAATAGGGCGTCGTTGGCAATGCGCCAGTTTATGAGGCGGTCCGTGTCTTCATCGGACCCTACCAAAAAAAATGTACACAACATAAATCCATTAATATTACGAGACAATAAAATATAACTTTAATTAGCGCTAAATGTTTTCATTCTTACACTTAAAAACTGAGGGCGCATCTCCACTGCCGCATCCGGCCGCCATGTTTGCATCATCTCAAAGCTCCTCCCTCAATGGGTTGTGGGCAATATTAGCCGTTAGAGTGTGCATCGATCTGCACTTCGGATTCTGACCGGAAATAGTAGACCATCCGGGTATCTTTGGAACACTCATTTCAACACACTACGATTTGGGACGTACTAATTCTATTTTCTAATACTATTTAGGACGGATAGTATGCGAATTGGGACTGGGCCTTAGTCTCATTATTTGATACATTAAGTATCCTTACACCTTTTAAAGGACGTGTTAGAACTAAACTGATGGTTTGCTCAAGGCTGTTGATCTGTTGAATTTCAAACATTGCTATAACTTCTTGCTTTCCTGTATTCATCTTCAGCTCTCTTCCCTTGGTAAACGGTATGCATGTATGTATGTGTATGTTAGAGCAGTTTAAATGTTTAGTCTAGTTAATAAAGTCTTGTTCATATCACACGTAAAGTTGTCCGTGTCAAGCTCATATCTGGAGTCACTAATCATATCAATCTTAACTATTTGCTCTTAGTAGTACTTAGTAAGAAAGACATTTCCCATGCCCTGGAAATGTACATTTCTATTAATTCATTAATAACCAATATTGAGGGTTCACAGGATGAACTGAGTAATTGGTTGTAATGTTAATGTAGCTACATCAAGTTAATCCAATTAACTGACACAAATATTTATAATCAATTATAACAAGTTATGATTGGTTACTAATATTTCATAGAGCTAATTTGCTACAGCTGCGTCAGGCTAGCACATCAGAAAGTCCATCACAAGTGGGACGTAAGAAGGAAAGGAAGAGACGTCCAGAGCTGCCATCTCGACATCCGTTTGTGTGAGAAGACAAGCACCAGCAGAGCTTGGACACTCATTGACATGCTTACCAGCCTGCCTGTGCTTGCATACCCTGACTTTGACACCCCATTTGTATTACACACCGATGCGTCTGAGCAAGGACTGGAAGCAAAAAGGAAAATTACGGGCCATCGCATATGGCTCAAGAACATTGTCCCCTGCTAAGAAAACTACAGGCTCCATTTAGGCAAGCTGGAGTTTCTTGCACTTAAGCGGGCGGTGTGCGAAAAGTTCTGCGACTACCTCTTCTATGCCCCTTATTTTACCATCTATACTGACAATAACCCTCTCACTTATGTGATGAGTTCTGTAAGGTTAAATGCAGCTGGTTATCGTTGGGTGTGGGAGCTCGCGGATTTTTGATTTGAGATCAAATACAGATCTGGCAAGAGCAACAACGATGCAGACCTGTTGTCATGTTGTCCCTTGGATATGGATCAATACATCAGTGAGTGCATAAAGGGCCTGTCACAAAATGCCATCCAAGCAACCGGAATGGCAGTTGTTGGTCCTAGAAAAACAGCATCTTGTATAGGATAACAACACAAAGACGACAACTGGTATTGCACGCAAAGTATCGCCAGATGGTTCTTCAGCAGCTGCATAACCACATGAGTCATGTCGGGTCAGAGAAGGTGTTTCAGCTAACTCGAGAGAGAGGTTCTACTGGCCTGGAATGAGGAGGAGTGTGGAAGAATATGTGACCCGCCAGTGTCCATGGTCACACAGAAACAGCCAGTAATGCATGTGCGTGCACCAATAGGAGGAATCACATCAAGTGCACCCCTTGAGTTATTATGTATTGATTACTCGCACCTCGAGGCCAGTCGTGGGGGGTATAAATACATACTTATGGTGATTGACCACTTCACCAGATTTGCCCAGACCTATCTTACCAGGAACAAATCTGGGAAGACCGCAGCTGAGAAAATATTCAGTGACTTAATATCTTGTTTCGGATTCCCTGCAAAGCTACATCATGATCAGGGGCGTGAGTTTGAAAATTCCCTCTTCCACAACCTACAGAAGCTCTCTGGAGTTGGTCGTTCCAGGACTACACCATACCACCCCCAAGGTAATCCTGTAGAGAGACTAAACAGAACCTTGCTCCAGATGCTCCGGACATTGACTGATAAGGGCAAACAGAGCTGGAGGGAACTTCTGCAGAAGGCAATCCATGCCTACAACTGCACCAAACATGAATCTACAGGGTACTCTCCGTTTTACCTTATGTATGGTCGTCATCCCCGACTCCCGATTGACTTATTTTTTGGGCTGATGCAGGAAGATGGATTCGACACCCCACACTGGTATGCGGAACACTGGGCAGATCGGATGGCTGAAGCCTATAGGATTGCAGCACAAAGCAGCAAGCAGATGAGTCTTCGCAATAAAGAGTACTATGATCAGAAAGCCAGCTGTGTCATCCTACGACCTGGAGATCGTGTCCTGGTAAGGAATTTGAGTCAGTGGAGGGCCCAGGAGAGCTGCGTTCTTCTTGGGAGCCTAACATTTACGTTGTAAAGGAGCAATTAGGTGACAACTTTGTATACAAAATGCATCCTGAAAACAATAAGTGTAAGATCTGAACACTGCACCGAAACCTCCTTCTGTTTGTGAATGACTTACCAACACCAGAGAGCCTGGACCCAAAGAGACCGGAAGTGCCTAAAAGAGGAAGTGTTGAGACAAGGAGACAGCAGAACAGAAAGGCGACATAAAAAGAGGAGGCAGGAGAAGATGGAGAATCTAGCTCTGAAGAGGAGGAAGGTTACTGTTGGAGGTGGGACAGCAATCCAGGGTACCCAAGATCTGGAAGAGTAGAATCAGAAAGTATACTGACTCAGGGAGGATTGAAAGGATCCTACACCATTGAAAGAGATGATTCATCAATGACTTGCACAAGAGGGACTTTGGAACAATTATTAACAGAACCAGAACCAGAGTATATATCTAGTGATACTTACCTACAAGCTGACACTTACCTACCTGATGAGAATCCAGAGCCAGAACAAGGCATGGAGCCAGAATGTGGAAACACTCAGAAAAACACGAGAGGAGCACATGACTGAGGACCAAGAGGGAGGGTCACAGTAACAGGAACCCTGTGGAGCAATCAGACGGTCATTTAGAGATAGAAAACCTGCCCAAAGAATGACTTACCCATACCTTGGACAACCCACATTCCAAATATTGCCTACACTAAACACAGTAGCAGTAAACTCAATTCAGTCACTACCATTGATACCCACAACTGCACACACATGGTTAGGCCATGCCAATGATCCATACAAATTAGTGCCAATTACTTTTATAGTTCCAACTTATTTATGCATAAAGACATTTAGTAAAATTTTAGAGGTTCACCTTCTGTGGTGGGGAGAGTGTGATGCCCCAATTGTTGGTTCGTCACAATTGATGAATAATAATATTATTTGAAAATATGTGTATGTGAAAATGCATTGAGTGGATGGTGGTTCTGCCAGACCAGTGGAGGGCGCTATGTGAGTGCAGTGTGTTGTGACGGGTCTGCTGCATTGCTCGTCATAAACCAGCAAGACCGGAGCTGATCACACGTATTTTCTTGTCCTGTGTTTATTCCACCATCCCACAGGTTAGTCGATTGTTTTATATGTCAATCTCCATGGATGTTGAAAGAATACATGTTAGTGCATATTAAGCGTTGCAAATTGATTAGTTTGGATGCAGTTTTATGGTTAATCACAAAATGAAATCGCGATGTTCACCCGCGATTGGATGGTATTTATGCTGTATTACAGACTTGATTGAAGGTAAACATGTTTAAATGTGTCCTTGTATTAGTTCATAATGTGTATTTTACTTTAAAACTACATATGAGTGGAGTGGTCTAAAATGGGTAAAACACAGAGAAATGTCTTGTTTGAATATGTTTTCATGTGACACTGAACAGCATTTTGAATATGCAAACGAGTAACAGTGATTGGCTGATGGATAGTTCTTCATGAAAACACTGTTCAATTGCAAAAAAAAGATTGAAACAGTAAAGTTTTGCATAAAAAAAATGTATTGTGACACAATGTATATTTTTTACATTTGTGTTTGTTCTAATGTGAATATTTTGGAATAAAAAGAGATAACCTAGCAAGACCGGAGCTGATCACACGCACATTGTTGTCCTGTGTTTATTCCACCATTCCACAGATTGCTGGGAATGCTTAACTGTCAGCTGATACGGAGATCCTGTACCCGCTACAACATTATAACTTTTAACACACTCAAATGCAGTTTAGTATGATTGTGTGAAACAGCGCTGCGTTACCTCACAAGTTTAATTCGTCAAATAAACTGACCTGTGTGAGTAGTAATTCAGCACTTGTGTGTAGTTCGGTAGAATGAAATGCCCTCATCCACGGGACACGCGTGTGACGCTGATATCTGTCTCTCATTAGCAATCGCGCCCTGCTTCATACCACAGTCATGTTAAAAAACGTACTCGGTTACTAACGTAACCTCGGTTCTCTCTAGAGAGGGAACGAGTACTGCGTAATATCTTACGCTATGGGGAAAACCTCTTTTCCACGAGATATTGAAGCAAAAAGTTATATAATTTTGAATTAATGTAAAACGCTGTGCAGCAGCATGCAGACATAGGCAGGACGGCTCGCGCGCCTATTGGCTGCCCTGCGGCAACAGCAGCAGCCTATCGAGAGAGGCGCTGCGTGACATAATCCAATGGGGGCATTTCTCGCCCTATAAATATAGCTCGATAAGGCTGGTACACTGGTTTTCATCGCCGAAGCGAACCAGAGCTGTGTATGCACGGCAAGATACGCAGTACTCGTTCCCACTCTAGAGAGAACCGAGGTTACGTTAGTAACCGAGTACGTTCTCTTACGAGAGTATCTCTCGTACTGCGTAATATCTTACGCTATGGGGAACACAATGCAAAACGCCGTGCGTACTGGGATCCGACACCAAAGTCCCAAGGGCAGTAGCCCGGGGCTCATGTAGCGCATAATCACCATAGACTCACAGAGAGTCGGAGAAGAGAGGCTGCAAGCATCATTCCCCATGAAATAGCATCCTATAGGAGCTAGTTATGTTAATAGTGTTTCACACAGACAGGGTGAGCGTGTTCAGCCTGAACTGGTTAAAAATACGGGTTATTCAACACCCATGGAGCCGTTTTATCGCTCAGTGAGCGATGCACAAGCAAAACTCAGCATCTGGGCCGGCACAGCGGGGCAGATAACACTGAATTCTATACCGACAGAAGCTTGGTTACGCCACTATACCATGCCCACGACGAGGCCACCCCTCTCGTGGAGTGCGCTCTGACACCCAAAGGACACTGCAGGCCCTTAGAAGTGTAAGCCAGTCCTATGGCGTCGACTATCCATCTGGATAAGCTCTGTTTTGATGCGGCCAGTCCCTTGGAACGTCCGCCAAACAAAACGAAGAGCTGCTCGATCTGCCTTAAGGCAGACGAGCGGGACACATAAGCTCTCAGTGCCCTGACAGGGAAAAGGAGACTCGCATCCTCCTCCTCATCGTGAACCGAGAGAGCGCACAGGGAAATCACCTGGGCCCTGAACGGTGTGTTGAGGGATTTGGGCATGTACCCGTGCCTCGGTTTGAGTATGACTTTTGAGTCATTAGGCCCAAACTCCATACATGACGCGCTTACTGAAAGCGCTTGTAAGTCCCCTATGCGCTTCACTGAAGCGAGAGCCAAAAGAAACTCCGTTTTGAAAGACAGATGCTTCATGTCTGACAAATGGATTGGCTCGAACGGGGCCTTTCATGGCTTCCAAAACCGTAGAAAGGTCCCACACCGGGACTGAAGGAGGTCTAGGAGGGTTCAACCTCCGAGCTCCCTTGAGGAATCGCACGACTAGGTCGTTCTTCCCCAGTGACTGGCCAGACACAGGTTTTGTAAACGTTGCTATGGCCGCCACGTACACTTTGAGCGTGGATGGGGTCCTGCCCTTATCCAGCAGCTCTTGAAGGAAGGAAAGTACTTCCGTGACCCCGCAGTCTACGGGTGAAAAGCCCTGAGCTTGACACCAGGCAGTGAACACAGACCATTTCGAGGAGTAAAGCCGTCTTGTAGATGGGGTGTTTAGCACTCCCTCCGGGAGGTTAGCGGGTACCCGTTGATGGCCCATGCGTGTAGGGACCATAGTTGCGGGCGAGGATGCCAAATCGAGCCCTTGGCCTGAGAGAGGAGGTCTCTCCTCAATGGTATTGGCCACGGGGCAGTGCTGGTCAGCTGCATCAGGACTGGAAACTACGTCTGGTTTGTCCAGAGCGGAGCCACAAGCAGCACTGGGCATCCATTTTCCCTGATTCGTTCCAGCACTTGAGGCAGGAACGAGACGGGGGGAAAAGCATAGAGGGGACAGCGGGACCAAACGTGGGCCAGCGCGTCCTTGCTCTTGGAGAAATATTTCGGACAGTGAGCGTTCTCGTGGGACGCGAACAGGTCCACCTGCGCTCTGCCGAATGTCTCCCACAGCAGTTAGATCGTCTGCGGGTGCAGCGACCATTCCCCTGCTGGGACATTGTCTCTGGACAGCCTGTCTGGTCCCAGATTCAGGTGACCAGGCACATGCGCCGCTCTCAGTGAAAGCAGGTTGTGCTGAGCCCAGACCAGGAGGCGTTCCGTTAGCCTGTAAAGATTTCGGGACTTGATGCCGCCCTGGCGATTTATGTACGCCACCACTGACATGTTGTCCGACCGGACCAAGACGTGGTGACCCTTTATCTGGGGACAGAAGCGCCGTAGCGCGTTGTCAACTGCCATCATTTCCAGACAGTTTATGTGTAGGAGCTTTTCCTGTTCTGACCACTGGCCAAAGAACGGTCTGCCCTCGAGCAGCGCTTCCCATCCCGAGGTGGAGGCGTCCGTGGACACCACCTTCATGCTCGAGGGAGTCCCCAGACTCACACCTGACTGATACCAGTCGGTTTTCTTCCAAGGCTCCAAAGCTGAGACGCATTTCAGATCGACCCAGAGGCGAAACCGACCAACGGTCCATGCCCTGGGCGGAACCCGCGCTTTCAGCCACAGCTGCAGTGGGCGCATGCGAAGCAGACCCAGCTGGAGCACTGAAGCTGCTGAGGCCATGAGGCCCAGCATTTTCTGAAACCTCTTGAGCTGGACAATCGAGCCGCGGCGAAAGGATTTCACGGCGTGCTGAATGTCCCGTGCGCGCTCTGGCGACAGATGCGCTGTCATAGATAGACAGCGAGCTCTTCGCCCAATTGACTGTGAGACCCAGATTCTCGAGATGTTCGAGTAATGTGGCCCTGTGTTCTATGAGCTCTGATTGTGATCTAGCTAGAATCAGCCTATCGTCCAAGTAGTTCAAAATTCGCATGCCCTGAAGTCTCAGGGGTGCGAGAGCCGCGTCAGGGGTGCGAGGGGTGCGAGGGGTGCGAGGGGTGCGAGAGCCGCGTTCGGCCTGTCAGGGACAGGCCGAACGGCAGGACTTTGTATTGGTATGCCTGGCCCTAGAAGGCGAATCTCAAGAATTGCCTGTGACGTAACGCTATTTGTATTTGAAAATAGGTGTCTTTCAGATCTATTGACATGAACCAGTCTCCCTGGCGCACTTGCGCGAGGATTTTCCTGGTTGTAATCATTCTGAACTGGCGCTTCGTGAGCGTTTTGTTTAGCCGTCGCAGATCTAGAATGGGTCTGAGACCCCCGTCTTTTTTCGGTACCAGAAAATACCTGCTGTATAGACCCCCTTCGCTCTGAGCCTGAGATAAAGGTTCTATAGCCCCTTTGCTCAGTAGTTTCGTTATCTCGGCTCGTAGTAGATGAGATACTTCGTTTTTTACCGCCGTTTCGACTCGGGCCGCGCAAAGCCGTGCAAACTGCAGCGAATAGCCTCTTTTTATAGTGTTCAGCACCCATTCTGATACCCCGGGAAGCTTTGCCCACGCATCTGCATGAATAGCTAGAGGTAGAATGAAATCTGGGCTCTGGCCTCGGCATAGCGGCGTCCGGAGAGCTCCGGTGTGCTGAGAAATAGACACTGTGTTTGTAGTGTGCGAGGCGGGGGGTACGCTGATCACAGCGGGCAGCCCGACCGCGGGAAGCCAATGCCCTTTACATTGGACTTAATCAATCACTCCTCAATAGGCTTCAACTGGTACAAAACACAGCAGCACGTCTCCTTTGTAATGCCTCCAAACGCTCACATATCACCCCAGTCCTCCGTTCGCTCCACTGGCTTCCGGTGTGGTTTAGGGTGGAGTGTAAGGTCCTGCTGTTCGTGTTCAAGGCCATCACTGGTATGGCCCCGGCCTACCTCGCAGAACTATTAACGGTCTATCAACCAGTCAGAACCCTGAGCTCCTCTGAATACACCTCTTTGGTGATTCCTAAGTGCAAATATAAAAAGTTTGGAGGTCGGTCATTTGCCATCCAAGGCCCAAGGCTGTGGAACGCACTTCAACCTCACCTACGAAGTATTAGTATGTTTAGTACTTTTAAATCGCAGTTGAAACATCTATTTAGACAAGCTTTTAACATGTAGCTTCCATCCCGATTCAATTGCTTTTTATGTACACTTACGTTTTTATATATTGTTGTCTATTGATGTTTTACTGGAAAGCGCCTTGTGCACCTTTTGGCTGTTGTAAGGCGCTCTACAAATAAAATTTGGTTGATTGATTGATTGAAAGTCAAAAAATTATTTAGCCATTTCAACAATACTGTTGTCAGTGCCGGGGTACCTACCTGCTCTGCAGTTTTACGTAACCTGATGCATAGATTTATGTGTAGGGGATCTGAGTCAGAAAATGACTTAATCGCTGTTTTGGCTAACCCGGTACGAAGTTCTGTCAGATTTTCTTCCAGACCGTGGAACCATTGGCGAACATGTGTGTATGTTAGACATTGAACATTGTGGAAGGTTTTGTATTTCTATGTTTTACTCTGTGTGTTTTTATTTTGTTATGGATCCCCCTGGGTCTGAAATAAAGTTTATCTTTACTAGGGAAGGACCATCGGAATTGAGTAAAGTGACTGATAAAACAGTCGGAAACACTGGAATCTATAGAAGAGTTAAGAAATATTATATTTGGTAGATGCCCGTTTCAGGGTATATGTACATCACCTCTTCAAACGCGTAACTGCTAATGATAAGATATCTGTTCAAATTTTTTTAGATCAAGAACTGCAAGAAGATTTTTTCGGTTAGAACAGGCACCCGACAGAGAAATCCACCACTGTTATCAACTTCAGTAAAAGGTTAGTTAATTTTAACCATTGCTTCTAAACCTCACATTGGGATTATATTACTGTATGTAGTTTTATTCTCAAAAGTATTATTCTCATCATCAAAAGTACATTTGTAAGCAGGGGTTAAATTGGGATTTATTATGTGGGGGTGCTCTCCCTAGGGGGATCCGGGGGTATGCCTCCCCGGATTTTTTTTTGAAAAATAAACCATTAAATGGCACTTTCTGAAGAGTTTTGTGCAAAGAAATGGAGAAATCGAGTATTACATGATATGTTAAAAACTGCAAGGTTAAGAGCATATACTTTGCATTTTTGTAGTATCAACAGGTATTAGGACATTTAGCATTTACATTACTGTTAATCAGTCATCACTTGATTACACATTGTATTACATTGTATTAGTGACCCATACAAAGTGCCAAACATAATGTGCCACATGAAGAGACAGTGCAGCATATGACAGTAGCAACAGCTGAGAAGATCTGGGTCTGTGGTGACCAGGCCCACCTCACACAAACTTCCTTCTCCCATTCTCTCTCTTTACCTCTACCACACACACACACACACACACACACACACACACACACACACACACACACACACACACACACACACACACACACACAGACAGTGAACACACTCCTTTTGCTGCAGTGCCCGGGGAGCTTTTGGGAACCTTTTGATCATGTTGTCTGAATTTACCAACATTTGGCATTATACAACAATTTAAATACGTTTAAGATTAAAGGAATGGTAAAAATGTTATCTTTCTTTTTAAGGACTTCTCAGCCCACTCCACTCCAACCCGGTTCAGCCCAGATTGACCAAGGATCCAGCTGATTAATGGCAATTTGTTGGAGGATTGTTCTTTATCTGCTACATCGCAATGTTACTTCTGGTATGGACTCATTAACCTTTTGTGATGTGTGAGGTGTTTTGATTTTACTTCATTTAACAGAATTTACTTAAAGGTGCTCTAAGCGATGTCACACGTTTTTTAGGCCAAAACATTTTTTGTCACATACAGCAAACATCTCCTCACTATCCGCTAGCTGCCTGTCCCCTGAACACACTGTAAAAAAAAACCGCGGTATCTGCAGACACGCCAGGCTCCACAAACGGCAACAAAAATAAACTGGGCTAACCCGCACCATGAAACATAACAAACTGTTCCAGCCAGTAACCGACAAGAAGGATTTGGGGGGTTAGTGCATTGATGAGGAGGAGGGAGGGTGTAGCTAGCCTCCGTCTTTTTTGACAATACTTTAAACGTCAACAAGAAGTGACGTCACCCGACATCGCTTAGAGCACCTTTAATACAATGTTAAGTTAGTATTCTGAATTAGGTGTAATGTTTCTCTACATATCAGAAAGATACAGAGCCACATATATTATCAGAAATGAAAGCGGCACGATTAATTGTTAAAAGATTTTCATTTCGATTCAAATACCCACACTGCCACACAATATTTTCCTAAATGATGACTATTTGTTTTAAACCTTTGACAAAAGTAAGATCACAGTGAAAATTCATATCTGCGCTGCCAGTAGCCACATTTACACAGTTTTTGTTTCAATCACAAACAGGTAGGCAGACAGAGACTACATGGAGGAATAGATGGTGGGAATCTTTTGGTACCTCACGATTCGATTCAAAACGATTCTTGAGGTCACGATTCGATTCATAATCGATTCAATATGTAAATAGTTTTGATTGTAGTTAACTGTTTTGTGTTACTTTTCCTATTTGACTGCGGTAGAGAGTTTAATAGGTCTAGAAGGGATAAGAATTCTACTGAATTAAATGTGAACCTTGAAATGTATTTAGTTATTTTTCCCATTTTAGTCAACCCAATATTCTAAAACAAATGCCCTATAAGCTGACTACAATCATTACACACAGTCTTCTGTATTAATGCAAGGTAGAAAATTTAATTTTATTTTTGATATTAAAAATAGGAATAAAGAAGCAAATTACAAACAATAACACAAAAAAACACAAATAGAATAGAAAAAAATATACAAATTAAATCAACTTTAGGTTTTTCAGGTATAGTAGCATAGTCAAGTCAAGTCACCTTCATTTATATAGCGCTTTTAACAACAGAGATCGTTTCAAAGCAGCTTTACAGTAATAATAGGAAATTAAAGTAACAGAGATTGTTTTGGCAGCTCTAGAATAAAGTTATTGTCTAGCTAAAGTCAGTTTTGATTGATTCACTTCTGTCGCAATGATCATTAGTTAAAAAATAAGAACAAAGGTACACACTACATTTGTTGTGACTCAGGAGGCGGAGACAGATCCATGCGCAACAATTTATTAATAATGTAAAAGTAGAGATAAAGGAACTCAAAACAGCAGTAAAGGCAGCAGGCTGAATCGACGTAAACCAGGCTTGAGTTCGGGACTGGCAGCAAGCATGCACGTCAGAGACAGGCAGAAGATCAGGGCTGGCGGCGAGTATCAGAGTCAGGTCACAGGCAGAGTTCAGGGCAGAGTAACAGGGTTTTTTCCAGAAGACGCTCAGACAAGTGACACGGGAGTGAGACAATACTTTGCAACGGATGCCGAGATAACAAGCTAGATATATGCTTGAACTCAGAGTAAATTGCTGACAGGTGGAAGGTGATCAGAGCGCCAAAGATGCATAATTAGTATTCAGGGGAAGGCGCTCGAGACTGAGTACTGGGGATCTCACTAGACGCCGTAACAGAGTCCCCCCCCTGGGAGCGACTCCTGGCGCGATAAAACTGACGACGGCGGGGTCTGCCTCGGGGACGGGGAGCAGGCTTGTCAGTGAGACGTGGAACGTGGGAGAGATCAGGAGATGAGTGGGCAGAGCAAGGCGGAAGGACACTGGAGTGACCCATATACTTGGGACTGAGCTTCTTACATGGCAAATTGAGCCGGAGGTCCCGTGTGGAGAGCCACACCCACTGGCCGGGTTTATAGGCGGGACCGGAGCGGCGGTGGCGATCAGCCTGCCTCTTACTGCGGTGGATAGCACGTAGAAGGTGAGTGTGTGCCAGGTTCCAAGTTTCCTCACTGTGTCTCAGCCAGTCATCCACAGCAGGTACATTAGACGGCTCGCCAGAACAGGGGAACAAGGGTGGTTGGAAGCCCAGAATGCATTTGAAAGGGGTGAGACCCGTGGATTGTTTACGAATAGAGTTCTGCGCATATTCAGCCCACATGAGATACCGGCTCCAATCCTCCTGATGAAGGTGACAGTATGACCGCAGGAAACGGATGATCTCCTGATTCAGCCGCTCAGCTTGGCCGTTGGCCTGAAGATGGTACCCAGACGTGAGGCTGTCGTTCACTTGTAGCATCCGGAAAAAGGCTGCCCAGACACGAGAGGTAAACTGTGGTCCTGTGTCGGAAACAATATCATCAGGCAGACCATAGAATCGAAAGACCAGATTGCAGAGGTGTTCAGCGGTTTGCAAAGCGGTAGGCAATTTAGGAAGTCGGCAGGCTTTGGAGAATCGATCTATTACAGTGAGAATAGTCGTGTGACCATCAGAGGGCGGCAGATCCGTGACGAAGTCAATCGCAATGTGTGACCATGGACGTTGAGGTACTGGTAAAGGCTGAAGGAGGCCGGCAGGTAAGAGACGCGATGACTTCTGTGTATTGCAGTTTTGGCATTGCTGAATGAATTTTGTAGTATCCTGAAGTAGCGTGGGCCACCAGTAGCGGTTCTGGAGGAGATGAACAGTGGCAGTGATACCTGGGTGCCCGGAGCTGGGCAGAGCATGAACGTGTTTCAAAACCTCTTCACGGAGTGCTTCTGGCACGTATGTCTTCTCGGAAGGGCAATCGGATGGAATCTCAGCGTTGGCTTGCTCCAGCTCAGTTTCGATGTCCCACTGAATGGGACCAAGGACCAGATCTGGACAGAGAATGTTCTCAGGAGCTAGACTGGAGACCTCGGAGTCGTACTGACGAGACAGGGAGTCTGCCTTAGTATTCTTAGACCCAGGGCGGTAGGTTACAGTGAACTGGAAACGCGAGAAGAACAGAGACCGCCTGGCGTGGGTTCAGTCTCCTAGCCGTGCGAAGATACTCAAGGTTCTTGTGATCAGTGTAGACAACAAACGGTTGGGAAGCTCCCTCAAGCCAATGCCGCCACTCCTCAAATGCTGACTTCATTGCCAGTAGTTCACGGTCTCCAACATCGTAATTCCGTTCCGCAGAGTTCAACTTCCTGGAGTAGAATGCACAGGGGAACAACTTAACAGGGTTACCTTGACGCTGAGAGAGAACTGCGCCCAAGCCCATATTGGAGGTGTCCACTTCGACCACGAATGGCAGTTCAGGATTGGGATGGTGCAGGATCGGCGCTGTGGTGAAGCGGAGCTTGAGTTGGTGGAAGGCTTGCATAGCGCTCTCGTTCCAGGGGAGCCGAGTGGTTCCTTTCCGCACCAGTGCTGTCAGAGGTCCAGCCACAGAGCTGAAACCCCGAATGAACCGCCGGTAAAAGTTAGCAAACCCCAGGAAGCGCTGGAGTTCCTTGAGGGTGGTTGGTTGGGGCCAGTCCACCACCGCCCTGACTTTGCCCTCATCCATGGTCACACCCTTGGGGCTGATCACGTAGCCCAGGAAAGCAGTGGAGGTTTGATGAAAATCACACTTTTCAAACTTGGCGTAAAGCTGGAATTGAAGGAGTCTTTGAAGCGCGGCTCGTACGTGCTGTACATGTTCCTCGAAGGTATCCGAGTAAACCAGAATATCATCGATGTAGACGATCACACAGCGCTGAAGCATGTCTCGGAATACGTCGTTGATGAAGGACTGGAAAACAGCTGGACTGTTAGAAAGCCCGAAGGGCATAACCAGATATTCATAGTGGGCCAGAGTTGGTAGAGAACGCCGTCTTCCACTCATCTCCCTCCCGAATACGAATCAGGTTATAAGCTGAGCATAGGTCCAGTTTGGTGTAGATTTTCGCTGTGCAGAGGAGCTCAAGAGCGGCAGGAACCAGTGGTAGGGGATAACGAATCTTCACTGTGCAGTCATTGAGGGCTCTGTAATCGATACATAGACGTAATCCACCATCTTTTTTCTTGACAAAAAAGAAGCCAGCTGACATAGGAGAGGTGGAAGGACGAATGAATCCTTTGGCCAGTTCTTCCTCTATGTACTTCTCCATAGCTTCTGTCTCAGGCTGAGAAAGGGGAAAAATGCGTCCCCTGGACGGTATGGAACCTGGGATGAGATCGATGGCACAGTCGTATTCCCGATGAGGAGGTAACTGGGTAGCTTTGGCTTTACTGAAGACCTCAGCCAGGTCGCGATATTCAGCAGGCAGACTGGAGAGAGCGGAATTTTCACTGGACTCTGAGATGCTTCGAACTGGCAGCGGTTTAATGGAACTCAGGGACTTGGAAAGGCCATCCTCACCCCAGTGGATAATTTGTACCCGTAGTCCATTGCAGGTTAGGATTATGACTTCTTAACCAGGGCAGACCCAGTATGACAGGAGTGTGTGGAGCAGACAGAATGTAGAAATGGATTTTCTCACGGTGTAACAGTCCTGTGCGCATCTGTAGCTCCTGTGTCATGTGAGTGATTCGCCCCGTGCCAGGGGGCCGTCCGTCAACCGCTTCGACTGTGAGAGGAGAAGTGCAGGGGATTAGAGCTATCTTGTGCCGCTTAGCAAAATCTTGTGACATAAAAATTCCAGCCGCCCCAGAATCAATTAATGCAGACGTGGAGAAAGACTGATCATTTTTAGTAAATTCCAGTGGTACAGAAACACAAGAGAGAGGATTTAGACTATCAAGAGTTAAACTCACCGATGCCTTTTCTTTGCGTGTAGCTAGTTGAGGACAATGTAGTCGAAAATGACCAGTTCCTCCACAATACATGCACAGTTTCAAAGTCCTCCGACGTTCACGTTCCTCCTCCGTTAATCGGGAAGTGTTAATTTGCATAGGTTCACCGGCTTCTATGACTACGGGACTTGGTGACGTAGGAGTGAAAGCGTTGCGTGAGAGAGTCGAGGATGCTGGCTCGGCGTGAGCGAATGAGATTGTCAATCTGTATGGAGAGGTGAATAAACTGGTCCAGATTCCTACCCTCATTGCGGCAGGCCAGTTCAGCTTGAAGCTCGTGGTTAAGACCCCGCCGATAGACCACCTTAAGAGCATTATCCGTCCAGTCGGTCTGCGCTGCGAGTGTGCGAAACTTGAGAGCGTACTCCGAGGTGGGAATCCGTCCCTGTATGAGCTCCAGCAAGCGGTCCTCCGCTCCTTTTCCCTCAACTGCGTGCTCGAAGACGGCTTGAAAGCGCTCCAGGAACTCGACGTACGAGGCAAAAGCTGATCCATCCGCTCTCCAGACCGCGGTGATCCATTCCAGCGCACGTCCGGTGAGTAGTGAACAGATGAATGTGATCTTGTCCATGTCAGTAGTGTGCTGAGTGGTCTGCCTGGTGAGATACAGAGAGCATTGAAGTAAAAAACCTTTGCATTTACCCGCGCAACAATTTATTAATAATGTAAAAGTAGAGATAAAGGAACTCAAAACAGCAGTAAAGGCAGCAGGCTGAATCGACATAAACCAGGCGTGAGTTCGGGACTGGCAGCAAGCATGCAGGTCAGAGACAGGCAGAAGATCAGGGCTGGCGGCGAGTATCAGAGTCAGGTCACAGGCAGAGTTCAGGGCAGAGTAACAGGGTTTTTTCCAGAAGACGCTCAGACAAGTGACATGGGAGTGAGACAATACTTCGCAACGGACGCCGAGATAACAAGCTATATATATGCTTGAACTCAGAGTAAATTGCTGACAGGTGGAAGGTGATCAGAGCGCCAAAGATGCATAATTAGTATTCAGGGGAAGGCGCTCGAGACTGAGTACTGGGGATCTCACTAGACGCCGTAACAACATTGACTTCACTGTATGAATTATACATTGATTCTTATTAAAGCTACTATTAAAGTTCTCAGTCAAGAGCAATGAGTGATTTTTCTTTTTGTGTTTTATTTTATTAACTTTAAAGGGATAATTTTCTCTCTCAAGTTGATAGTTTCCCCCAAAATTAAAATTGTCATCGTTTAATCTCTCAAGTTGTTTTAAACCCGAATAAGTTTCTTTCCTCTGTTGAAAATACAAGTTATTTTGAAGAATGTGGGTAACCAAACAGTTGCTGGTCCCCAGTGACTTCCATAGTATTTTTTTTCCTACTATGGAAGTCAGTGGAGACCAGCAACAGTTTGGTTACCCACATTCTTCAAAATATCTTCTTTTGTGTTCAGCACATCAAAGAAATTAATACAGGTTTGGAACAACATTAGACGAGAGAGTAAATAATGACAGAATTTTTTGGGTGAACTATCTGTGGTAGATTTTTTTTCTTCTTCTTTTGCACCTGACTTAAGTCTCCTAACCCTAACTGAGGGGGGGGGGGATATGTGATGAGTTATGGGCTAATGCATTAGAGAATATCCATAAATGCTCTATTAACTCTCGGCATTGCCTTATCCAATTTAAGATTATTCATCGACTTCATTACTCTAAAACAAAGCTGCATAGAATTTTTTCAGATATTTCCCCAATATGTGATAAATGTCAGACCGAGGAAGCCACACTCTTGCATAGTTATGCTCTTTGTTCTAAGTTAACTCCATTCTGGACTAATATTTTTCAAATCCTGTCAGAAATATTACATGTTGGATTAGAGCCTGACCCACTGGTGATGATATTTGGATTCTCAGATAGCACTGCTTTTCAAAAATCTCAACAACTGTTGTTGTCTTATGGACTTCTTACTGCAAAGAAACTAATACTTAAGTTTGGGAAGAACACCAAAGTCCCTACTGTTAAAATGTGGTTGGACGAAATGGTTAGGCTATTACATCTGGAAAAAATTTGTTTTTCTTTATCAAACAAACTGGATCAGTTTGATAAGATTTGGTCTTCCCTTCTCCACTACCTCGATAGCGTAGTTTAAGTTGGCGTGTTTAGGTAGGCTGAGTGTGTAGTACTGATTGTCCCATTAGTGTGATACGTCTTATGTCACTAGGGTGGGGTGGGTGGTATTGGGAACTGTTCTTTTTATTATTATTTTTTATTTTTTATTTTTTCCTTTGTTTTTATTTATTTATTTTATTATTATTTATTTATTTATTTATTATTATTTTTTTTATGTTGTCTTTATGTTAATAATGAGGAATCATAAAAGGTGATGTAACAATGATGTTCAAATTGTTGGATTCCCTAATAAAAAACATTTTAAACAAAAATGACGTATTGCGAGTCATTGACGCCTGCCAACCGGCAACGGTACATTGCAAAATTAACTGCAATAGGTTATGATTGCCCTTATTTAATTAATAACAGGGTCAATGACCCAACCAAATGTCCGGAGGTGTCGTTTCCAGACATATTTTGTTATCTGGTTGAATCTCCAGGTAAGACATCACGGTAGCTGTAGCGGTAACATTAGCCTATAACTCAATCAACTTTCGTATATGTTGCATACTATAACTCCATAAAACCTTGTCACTTACCAATTGTACGTATGCTTCACTCCAAACTATTAATCCTTTTGTAAAACGGTGATCAGTAGTACGAAGTTGCCGAGGGACTGTGCTGACAGTTATCCCTAACTCACAGACTGCAGTCTGTATTGAGTGTAGACCTCGAACTAACTTACTCCATAGGTTCACGGCTCGCGTCATTACGTAGCGATTGGCCTATCAAGCTGATGACGAGCTGATAACGCTAATGTGAATGAGACATCCCTTATGAAAAACAACTATAGGAATCTTGTAGTATTTTAGGACAAAATATTATAGTAATCCTATAGGAATGCTATAGTATTTTGAGACATACTATAGAAGTAACGTTACTATAGAGGTATTACAGAACATCACAGAAGTATTACACACTACTATTTATTGCTTGTAGCCATTTTGTCCTCCTTTCCGGTTCTGTGTGTTTATTAGGAAGGATGTAGAACTTCAATTCATAATTTGTTTGTTTATTGGCGGTACAGAAAACGACACAGCACCTCTTCGGCATGATTGTCAAGTGTATTTCAATGAGCGCCAAGGCAATGTTTTCCCCCACGGGCTAAATTCACATCACATGACGGGGCGTTCCCGGGGGCGTTCCCAGACCAACCGTCTTTATGCATCCGGTTGTTAAGTCGTGACGTAACCACTCTCCGATAATACTCTTTCCGGGTCCAAAGGCCGGGTCCTCTCTACCTACCTTCGACTTTCGCTTGTGTTTTTAACCATGCCACAGTGCTGTGTCCCGTGTTGTTGAAACAGATCAGAGTTAAAAAAAGAAAGTGACATTCAGCTGTCATTTTACCACTTTCCCTGTGACGAGAAAGAGAAGAGGAAATGGCTGCAGGTGATAAGGTAAGTTAAGTTAGTTACAAATCTTAAACGAATGAAGAAACTTTGGGGCCAGAACAAAAACAGCCCTTTGAGAAAAAGGCTATGTAGTCTATCGGTTTTATATGTTGTTTGTTGCTAAAACCCCAAATCTTGCATCATGTTTTGGTTGTCAGGCATTGTTATGTGCCGCCTAGTTAAAATGGCTAACGTTAGCTTTGGACAAGCTGAAGCACGAAGGTGTGTGTACGTAGCAAGAAAAACATTAGACGAGTTAATTGAAATTTGAAAAAACAATTGGAGAAACAGAAGCAAACCTTTTCCTTCAGTCAAATTTCTTCCAGCCCTGACAGAGTTCAGTATTTTACTGGATTGCCTGATGCTGCCACTGTCCTGTTTTTAGAAGCACTACTTTCTAAATTTGAGCTACAATATCATTCTGATTGGACTGTCCAAATGATGCCTTTAGTTGATCAATTGCTCCTGGCCTTAATGAAGCTTAGATTAAATTGCGGCCATGTAGACCTTGCAACAAGGTTTAATTGTAGCACAGCCACAGTAACTAACATCTTCATCACCATCATTAGTGCCCTGTATGACGTTTTGTATGTCGGTTTCCTTGAGAACAACATCCCCTCCACAGCTAAGAATCAAACATCGCTGCCTGACTGCTTCCAGCCCTTCCCTAACTGTAGGATTGTACTCGACTGCCCAGAGGTTGCCGTCTCTAACACAGAGAGGCTTGATGCACAGTGCAATTTGTACAGCCAGTATAAAGGACGAACCACACTTAAGGCTTTAATCGGTGTTGCGCCTAATGGAGTTATTACCTTTGTCAATGACCTGTACGGTGGGAGTGCCTCAGACAAGGCAATAACAGCTGACTCTGGGCTTCTCCAACATTTACATCCTGGTGATATGATTATGGCAGACAAGGGCTTCACAATTCGGGACATTTTGCCAGAAGGAGTTTCCCTGAACATCCCGTCTTTCCTCTTCAATGGACAGTTTACACAGGAGGAAGTGAACAATAACCAATTAATCACGAAAGCTAGGATACACGTGGAGCGTGCAATTCAGTGACTGAAATCGTTTTACATTTTGGACCACATTCCATACCAGTTCAAACAAAATATGAACAAGATAGTGTAACTGTGTCTGGTTGTGTTCCCTTGTTTGTCACTAGAGGTCCTCGTTATCACGGTGTCCTTCACTATTGACTCCTGTTCCAGAGCCGGTGTCACCACTTCCTTGGTCGGTTTTCTTGTTGGTTTGTGTTTTGTTTTAATGTTTAGTTGGATTATTTGGATTTTGACCCCTGCCTGGAAGACTACGATTTGGATTACCCTTATATTAAAGGTACATTAAGTAAGAATTACTCCCATCTAGCGTTGAAATTGTATTTTGCATTCAACAAAGTGTGCTCTCCAGCGCCTCGCGTTTTCAAATGCGTGTTGCATCTACGGTAGCCGTTATGTACCAAAAAGCTATGACAGGATGTCTTCTAATAGCATTTCGTCGAGTTTTCCTTCGGGTGAAAAGGTTTGTTATTTCAAACAAATTTCAAATTGACAACGGAGAAACGAATGTTACAGTATGAAGTAATGAGTGTCAAAAACATGAACTATTGTAATTAGTAGTTATGCCTTGTTTACTCGTTATATTTTTTTGAAGTATGTGCATTGTTAGATATCATCATCAGATGATTCATCAGTAGGGAGAGGAAGAAGTAGAGGTAGAGGAAGAGGACAGAGAGGCAGTGGATCAGTGGGATCTAGGCGAGGAGGTGGGCGACAAGGAAGAGGAGGAGAGTGAGAGTCAATACAACGACGACAAAGATGCCCGGCAGCTACAAGAGCTACATACAGAATTTATGCGTCTGTATTATTCAATGTGAGGTCACAGAATAAATGATAAATTTATAAAAGAGGATTTCTTATCCAGTGGCTCGGCATAGGTATATGGTCCGCCATTAAAAATAAAAGTGGCAAGCGCCTCTCACTGCTCTGCTCCTCCGTTTCTGCTGCTTTCAGTTACGTGACGCTGGCTCTGAACGAAAACGAGTTGTGGAAACGCGTTGGCCGAGTACTTTTTATCCCTCTCTGCTATTATAGTTTTTCAAGATGGCGGAACTACATGGAAGCCTCCGTGGACTTACCCGTCCCATGTATATAAATATAATAAATTCTTTGTTTACGAGGATAAATCAGATAATTGGCAGAGGTATTTGTACACCATTGGGGACATATTTATGAATAAAAATATTGATTTTAGATTATAAATTACCTAAAAAGGTACTTATAGTCCCTTTAATAAACTGCTGCAAATTGGATCTTCTGTCCCGTGTGTGTCATGACTAGGGTTGGGTACCGAATCACGGTGCCAATAGGGAACCGGTTCCGACGTAAACGGTAGTAACCAGACCGAATAAGAACGAAAATTTCGGTGCCTGATTTCGGTGCCTGACTCTCTGTGTCATGCGGCGCACACACGCAAGGTCTCTCGCTCTCTCCCTCTTCCTCTCCGCCGTGCGCGCACAATACTGTTTGAACCACAGTCTGTTCTGTCTCGCATGCGCGCTCTTGCTCGCTCGCTCTAGATTCCAGGAGATTTTAACTAATTTGCGGGCATCAGGGAGCCGTTATCAATATGCGGGAGACTCCCGGAACGTCTGCTGATTGCGAGGGGATTAATGAAGATGCCGAAGACAAAACGCTCCAAGGTTTGGCTGCATTTCACGTGTAAAATTACGCGTCAGAAAGCCCTCTGGGTGTGCCGATTGTCTGAAGCACATATAGAATCACGCCAATCCATTGGCTGATGGCGCGGGCGCCGCCTCGACGCTCACGTCGTCTTATTATATTGGCACGCGCATCATCTGCTCCTCAGATTTCTCTGCCGAAAAAGGAAGCTTGTCGGCAGCGGGAGGAGTTTGGCAGCGAACGCAGCGTCTCGTTCCCTATTCAGAGAACATAGGTTACACCAGTAACCAGAGACGTTCTCTTTCATAGGTTCTCTTTCATTTCACTCAACGCTGCGTAGCGAAGACGCAGTGAGAATGAAATACCAAACTCGCCAAGCGCTGCCGTTCTAGTGCAACGACCAGATAATTTACACTGGTTCAAGCAGACAAAACATCGGAACCTGTAGCCATGTCGAGATTAGATTACCCTGGTAGTAATCTCTATTAATCTCCAGTATTATTACATTGTTTGATACAATATTGTTTTATTTGATAGTATGTAAATGTGAATTTTTATTTTATATTGGTTTATTTATTATTACCATATATGTTACTTGTATTTATATTGTTTAAAGATTTAAGTTAATATTGTGTCCAGTTTGGCCCTGTAAATAAAAGGGTATTATTTTTTGACCAAGTGTGTGCGGTTTCGTTTTCTTAAAGGGATAGTTCACCCAAAAATGAAAATTCTGTCAGTAATTACTCACCCTCATGTTGTTCAACCCCGTAAGACCTTCGTATCTTAATTCGTGTTCCAAAGATGAACGAAGGTCTTAAAGGGTTGAACAACATGAGGGTGAGTAATTACTGACAGAATTTTTTATTTTTGGGTGAACTATCCCTTTAAGTACCGTTTCAAGAACCGTTTAAGCACCGGAACCGTTTAAAAAATACCGAGTAGGTACTGGTATCGGATAAAACCCAACCAATACCCAACCCTAGTCGTGACAGAACGGTATGTTTTTTAATATCTCCTCCCCAGCCACCGAGCGGGAGAGAAGGGAGTTTTTTAAGGGGACCCGGTTGGTCAAGTTTCGCGGGTCCCGTGGAGGTCACAGTGGAGGATGTAGTCGGGAGATGATCCCTGTTCCGGTGGTCCCGGTTCCGGTGGTCCTGAGTCCGGTGGTCCGGAGAAGGTGAAGGAGGAGACACAGCCCGTCTGCCCAGTCAGAGACTGTTCACGTCCCGTCTGCCCAGTCAGAGACTGTTCACGTTGCGTCTGCCCAGTCAGAGACTGTTCACGTCACGTCTGCCCAGCGAGACTGTTCACGTCACATCTGCCTGCCCAGCGAGAGACTTTTCACGTCACGTCTGCCCAGCGAGAGACTGTTCACGTTCCGTCTGCCCAGTCAGAGACTGTTCACGTTCCGTCTGCCTTCATGGACCTGGACTATCTGGAGCGTCTGGCTCGGATCCTGGACATGTCTGTGTCTGCTGTTCCAGAGCCGGAGCCAGTGTCTGCTGTTCCAGAGCCGGAGGCAGAGCCAATGCCTGTTCCAGAGCCGGAGGCAGAGCCAATGCCTGTTCCAGAGCCGGAGGCAGAGCCAATGCCTGTTCCAGAGCCAGAGGCAGAGCCAGTGCCTGTTCCAGAGCTGGAGCCAATGTCTGTTCCAGAGCCAGTGCCTGTTCCAGCGCCAGAGCCAGTGTTTGTTTCTGTGTTTGTGTCTGTTCTTGTGGCTGTTACAGTTTTGGTGTCTGTTCCTGAGCCGGTGTCTGTTCCTGAGCTAATGCCTGTTCCTGAGCCAGTGCCAGTGTCTGTTCCAGAGCTGGAGCCAGTGGCTGTTCTAGAGCCAGAGCCGGTGCCGTCTGTTCCAGAGCCAGTGTCTGCTGATCCATAGCCGGTGTCTGCTATTCCTGAGCCGGAGCCAGTGCCACTGTCTGTTCCAGAGCCTCTGCCATGGCCGCCCGAGGGGTCTTCACCGCCCTGGCCGCCCGAGGGGTCTTCACCGCCCTGGCCGCCCGATGGACTGTCTGCTTCGCCCTGGGCGCCCGATGGACTGTCTGCTTCACCCTGGCCGCCCGATGGACTGTCTACTTCGCCCTGGTCGCCTGCTAAATCGTTATTTCCCGTTTTTGTTCCCCTTCATGGACCTGGCCCGCCATCCCTCCCCCTGATCCTCCACCATTCCACCTCCCTCCTGAACTCTTGTGTTATGTTTTAGTGTTGTGGTGGAGCGTCTGGTAGCCGCTCCGTAGAGGGGGGGTTATGTCACAGTGTCTGGTTGTGTTCCCTTGTTTGTCACTAGAGGTCCTCGTTATCACGGTGTCCTTCACTATTGACTTCATTTCCCAGCATTCTGTCTGTCACTGTCACTCATCAGTTCATTGCACTCAGCTGTTCATTGTTAGTCTTGTTAGATCTGTGTATATATTCCCTGTCTGTGTTAGTATGTGTACGGATTCGTTGTTAGATGTCACCACTTCCTTGGTCGGTTTTCTTGTTGGTTTGTGTTTTGTTTTCATGTTTAGTTGGATTATTTGGATTTTGACCCCTGCCTGGAAGACTACGATTTGGATTACCCTTATATTAATAAACTGCTGCAAATTAGATCTTCTGTCCCGTGTGTGTCGTGACCGATAGTTAAAGTGTGTGTGTGTCTTACAAATTTACAAACACCCATTTTCCGTGAAATTGGATGAGTTGCCTCCCAGCTTCAGTCTTTTCTAGTCGAAAATAATCTTTTTGATCCTCTTTAATCTGGTTTTCGCCCTCTACATAGTACTGAAACTTCTCTCTGGTGACTCTAGTTCTCTATCTATCCTCCTGCTGCTCGACCTCAGCTCTGCCTTCGATACTGTCTCCCATCAACTACTCATTTCTCGCCTTTCGGATGTGGGTATTTCTGGTGCTGCTCTTTCTTGGTTTTCTTCCTATCTCTCTGACAGACAGTTCTTCATTTCAGTTCATGATTTTCGTTCATCTACTTTCCCCCTGAAGTTAAAAATAAGTAGAAATAAGTTAATGGGTGTAATACAATGTCTGTATATAAATAGCTGTATATATAGTTTTATTTGGTTACTCTTTATTTTAAAGGGGTGGTATAATGCCCTTTTCACAAGATGTAATATGTTTGTGTGTCCGTTTAAATGCAAATTAGCTGTAAAATAAAGTGTTACCTTTATAACTTCTGTGTGTGTGTGCAGCATAAATGGCCTACAAACTTGTATAATAAATAAATTAGTGTGAAATGGCATAATTTCATTTATTTTCAAGTTTAACAGTACTTACAACTGTGAGAGAATGTATGGTAGGAGACAATCTTTTTAAAATGTTTCCAGAATGTCAATGTTAACAGCCCATGTAGGGTCTTTGAGCACTGGCAGAAGGACAAGGTCAAGAGGAGTCCACACAAGCAGATGACAGCTGTTAGCT
Source organism: Gila orcuttii (assembly GCA_026230005.1). Classification (NCBI taxonomy): domain Eukaryota; kingdom Metazoa; phylum Chordata; class Actinopteri; order Cypriniformes; family Leuciscidae; genus Gila; species Gila orcuttii. The sequence goes on along the minus strand of JAPDVR010000006.1, from coordinate 25,363,864 downwards.
CCGGTCAGGTGCAGTTTTCCCTGGATCTGATGCCAGTAGTTGTGAGTTTGTTTTAGTGTCAGGGAATCAACCACTTCATCAAACTCCAGGAAAAAGTCCCTGTTCTCTGCTGCCTGCAGGATAGTCTTGGTTCTGGCTGACCACGGACACTTGACTTCAATTACGCATTTTCCAAACACTGTCCCATCCGGAGATCCACCAAGTAGGCCGCTATCAGATAGGAACAGTCCCCTCTCTTGAATAACAACACCAGTGCGCTCAGTGTATTCCTGCTTTGCCTTTGGCTCATGGAGCATTCCCCAATCACATGCCTTTGGGAGAGGGGACAAATACCACTTAGTCTTAATAAGTGCATTCTTAGACACAGAGGCCTTCATTTTAAATATACACTTGTTAACCACATCTTACCTTAGATCCGTCTTTGAGGTTGTACTGGCCAAGCAGAGTTTTGAATAAGGAAGAAGGGGAAGACTTCCGCTTGATTGCTGCCAAGACCAAACCAAAGTTACTTGCTGTTCTCCTTTTCTTGCGATATGCAAACCTGTTAAAAGAAACCAACTATGAGAGAGACCATTTTCGCTTAACAATTTACAGCAGGGGTCACCAAACTCGGCCCTGGAGGGCCGCTGTCCTGCAGAGTTTCTAAATTCTGGGCAAATTTACAGCCTTTAGCAGACATTTATATCCATATCAGCTTACAATAACTACATTTTTCGAAAGCAACTAACATTCGCTTAGAGCAAGGGTCAGTTCTTGGTGCTTAGCTTCAACTAATAAAACACCGAATCCAGCTAGTCAAGGTCTTCATGATTGTCTTAGAGTAATGATCGCACAACGTCATCAGGGCTAACTTAGTTATGCATGTGTTGTCTGTTTCCATGCGTTTAAGTTTCAGCGTGTTATACTCTCAGAACCACCAGAAATTTGTTTTTATTAATAAGCTTTCTTACCATGATGCATTCTTAGCCTGGCCAACTGTTGCTTCCTCAATCTGGTGCTTCTCCTGATCATTTACAGCAAGCATTGACAGCACATATAGAGCCTTGTCCTCAGCTTGGACAAAACCTGGGCTTGTCACCAGCCCATCAAATGTCTTGATTGGGAGAGTCTAGATTTAAAGTTAGGCACAAGTCAGTGAGGTGTCCACATACTTAGCCACATAGTGTATACAAAATACATTTGAAATGAAAGCAATGATTTACATACATACATACATACATACGTACATACATACATGTGTGTAGTTTACCACATTTTTCATTAGCCTAAATTATGTAATGTCAGTTTTTAACTATATTACATAGTTTGAAACCCCTGGTTCAAATTTCGAGAAATTATTAAACATACCATGCCATTTAACAAAATTAAGTGTTGGATGACAAAACCCTAGCTGAATTGTCATTGATTTAATGTAGTGCAATTTTGATGTTTCTGCAAATTTTAAGGGAAAGTACAAAAGTAAAAAAAAAATACCTCAGGTGTCTCTGGACTCGAAATCCACCCCATCCCAGTAAAACGCCCAAGTTGCAATAAGGATGCCTGAGCCCATTCTTTGTCCTCCTGGGTGACAGGTATTTTGATGCCAGCTGAAATAATGGTATAAAACTGGTTAGAAAAATTAGTTATAGTATTTAAAATCGTTTCAAGTGATGGATTTCTCAATTCAAAAGCATTTGATTATAATCATTCAATTAGCACACAATCTAAGCTTTTAGAAAAAAATCACAGTGTACATCTCAACCTCACTGTCTTGAAACTATATTTCAATATGTCGATAAAGCCAATATAAAATGTCGATATGTCGTGATTTTTCAGATGCACTACAACACACGGTGAGTGTATGTTAGAAGAGTTTCATAAATATGATTAATCTTATTAGCAATTAATTGTATTAGCAATTAACGTTTCATATTTAAGAAAATAATTAAAACCACGCAACATCAACAAACTTATTACAAACCTCGTGTTGTGGATGGTGTCATCTCAGACACTCTCTTGGATGCAATTTCATCCCCCTTCGGAGTGTTGGCCTTCTTCCACACACATTCCACGTCGGTACGGGACACATTTTTCTCTACCCAAATCAACAATGCTGCCATATGATGGCACTTGTCTCTGCCGATTGGGCACTCGCATGTGCTGTACCTGACTGCCTGACCCTCAATGTGCACCTGTATTGAAAACAATTTAACCCTCACCCTAACACTTCTAAAACACACTGCTGCCAGCGCTGTGTTTATAATAATACTTCTGTAGCTAACGTTAACCCGGGGCTGTCAGATCATACTACTAAATTGACTAGCCTATTTTCACTAACGTTAACCCTCTAAAACCTGGATGTCACATATTTACCTTTTCATCTTCGTTTACATCCACAATTAGAGCAGCATACATTTTTTTCTTTTGAAATACCTCATCCAGAACATGGAATATGTCACCTCAACCTCGTAAACCTTCTTTTTCATTGATGCCTGGACTCTACCCTTAAGGCTGCCGTCAGCAACATTTTTTTGATCTTATTCAGTGAAATCAACACTATAATCCGACAGAACAACATAAATAAAGTGGTTTTAGAAAAAAACCCGAGCTAACTCCACCTGGAGCGTGTTATTTGTTTTGCAAAAATCCACCGCTCCCGGATCATCGGGTCCAATCAGCGCAGGGGGGTGTGAGATCTGACTGTCAACCACAGGTCGTGCACACGCCACCCTTCGCGCATGTTACAATCACATGCACACGCCTGAAGTTTGCGCAGTAAGGAAGAGTGATGGCGGAAAAGATTCCAATTCCTCGGTTAACCTCAAGAGCTAGGAGGTCAAAAACAACACAGGAAAAGAGAACACCTGCTGAAAAGAAAGAAGTAAAGAAAGAAAGCGACCGTGCCCGTAATAAAACCAGGATCAATATCGGATCGGCATTTGAAAGGTGGAGATTACGTGATTTAATTGGGTTCAAGCTGGATGCAGAGCTTGCAACATTTCTTCTCGACAGGTAATTGTGCTTTATCAACCAGTTACTTTATTTCTTAGTGTTATGTTAGTAATCTTAGTATGTGTTGCCCAAAGTGTTGCTATGGATAGCTAACGTTAGCACTTGTTGGGCAGGTTCGTTAGCTTTGTTTGCACTGAAATCCATGTGAATGTAACGTTAGGTGGATAAACATGTCCAGATGAAGGGATAAGTTCGGCTTTTTGGAAGAATCAATGCTACTCTATCTTTCTTACGAGAGTAAGAACAGTAGTAAAGCTACTGCTATTGTATGTGCTATCTGACTAGCTCTGTTATATAACGTTAAGCAATAGAACAATGTACAATGACCATGTCTACCGCATATACCATACAACAATAATAGCGTTTCAGACAGACGATAGTGTTTATTTACGTTTAATTGGTGGGTAATCCATTTCTTAACAATCTACCATCTGAAGCAGCTAGATCATATTACAATCATGTCAGTTTGCATGCTTACTGACTTATGATGGATGCTGATGAGACGGGCGCGTTCTCAGAAAATCTGGTGCACACGCACTGACGAACACAAACTCGGTGGGAGGGTATTCGTTGATAGTGGGGGAGGGGCATGAGAGTTGTAAACATTCAAAATTTTGCTTAAGTCCACTCAATCTGCCAGACTTGCCGACTGCAGCTTTAATTATGCCACCTGAATGATGAACTACACTAACTACTCTGTTGGAGTTAAAAGAATTTAAACCTTTTTTGACCGCCAAGGGTGCCTCACTAAAGAAGGACGTGATCGTAAATAAATTTACAGGTTCCGCCATTGTTATTGAATCTGGACGAGCGGAGCGCTTGGACCCGGAAGAGGCTAAACGTCATGCGTCAGACTTAACAAGACGTCAGACTTAACAACCGGATAGGAGCATGGCAAAAATAACATGATACATTACATAATTTCCCCACAATTTGATTGGTTCTTAATATGCAAACCCTTCTGTTACTAGGTAGCTAGAAGCAACTTAGTTCTCAAATCATAAAAAAAATGGAAAAGGTTAGAAGTTCAGTTGATTACTCAATATGTCATGAGACTATTCTAGACAGTATATTTTTGATATTGTCTAGCCAGCATCTCAGAATTTTCCACTGGTTTCGACACAGTCTTCAGAGTACATTTTGTTCAAGTGTTAGAATGTTAGGCCTAAAAGAGAAGTAAGGTTAGATGTTATAATTATGATTAGTTATGATACAGTTCACTATTTTATTTATTAAAAAATCCATCACATATCCCTTTAAGGACAGCATGTTTACTATTAGGCTGCTGTCACTTTTAGACCGCACGCATCTAAAATACACGCATATGACATCTACCTGATTTTCTCTCAAATGTTTTCTTTCACTTTAGACATAACCAACCATGTTTATGTAAACCTTGTGTGTATTTGACAGTATTAGCACAATAAGACTCGAAAGATAACTTAGTCCTGTAATCAGGCGCTGTTTGACCTGTGTGTCCTGTGAGTGTAACTACCTCTGTGTTAACATGTGATGTGAATGTACATCGCGTTGTACTTCAAAAGCAGATCAAGGAGACATTTTAATTGTCCACAATCAAAAACTGCGGTATCGCACGCCCCTAGCTTGAATGAAGCATGTTTGACTCTAGATGAAAATATTAGGAGATGTTGCGCCGAAAGATCATTACCGTTAACGACCCTGAGCGCTTGTGGTGTGAACGCCTCCTATGTTGAACGCCTCCTATGTTTTGACGTGCTGCTCACTTTAAAGCAGGGTTTCTCAAACTCGGTCCTGGAGGGCCACTGTCCTGCAGAGTTTAGCTCCAACCCTGATCAAACACACAGGACAGTGGCCCTCCAGGACCGAGTTTGAGAAACCCTGCTTTAAAGGGTAACTAAACCCCTGGTCAGAGCCTGACTCCACCCACTGGCAATATTTGAAAAATGCTGGAAAAGGCGGAGGGGGGCGTGCACATGAGACGCATCTCTCTGTAGGCAAGGGCGTGGTTAGCTGGTACCCTCTGACGTCAGAGGGTACCACAACTTCCAATAGGAAAATTCAACTGCAGTAGCCACCGTTCAACCTGAAGAGGGCAGCACTCAGACATTTTTACACCATATATTGTAGAATTAAAACACTTTAAACCCAAATGTCAAAAAATGTACTCGAATCAATGAACAGCATTTATGAAGCTCCATTCTTACAGGTCATTAAAGGGGTGGTTTACTGCTTTTTTTCTTTGCATGATTGTGTTTATGGGGTGCAATATAACATTTCTTCGTGTTTTTGTTTTTTTAAAGCCTTATTTTTCATAAATGTCACCTTTATTGTAAGCCGCTTTCTCCTCTGTCATTTGAACGACCGGTTGACTTCCTGATTCTATGAAACCACTCCCTCAGAAACAGGCAATGGGCTCAGATTGGTTAGTCAAGTCAAGTCAAATATATAGCGCTTTTCACAATACAGATTGTATCAAAGCTGCTTCACATTATCAATCAAAACAACTTAACAATGTTTGTTTATTACTGGAAAAAAGACATACAAGTTTGGTAGAGCTGATCAATGGTATGATTGGTTAATTAATTTGAATATCCCCAACTGAGCAAGCCAAAGGCAACAGTGGCAAGGAACCGAAAAACTCCATCCAGTGACCTAATGGTGTCCTAACACCCCATCAGATGACCCAATGGAGAAAAAAAAAACCTTGGGAGAACCCAGGCTCAGTCGGGGGCCAGTTCTCCTCTGGCGTTTACGAACTAGAGGCCAAATTTACAGTAACTGTAAGATAAAAAATGTATATGAATGCCTGGCTAAGTAGATGCGTCTTCAGTCTAGTTTTAAACTGGGAGAGCGAGTCTGAGCTACGAAAAATATCAGGAAGGCTATTCCAGAGCTTCGGAGCTCAATGTGAAAATGCTCTGCCTCCTTTGGTGGATCTGGATATCCTAGGAATGACCAGAAGCCTCGAATCTAGTGATCTTAAAGAGCGCGATGGATTGTCCGTTAAATAGACTGGAGCTAAACCATTTAGAGCTGTATAAGTCAAAAGCAATACCTTGTATTTAATACGGAACTTTATAGGTAACCAATGAAGTGATGATAAAATCGGTGTTATATGATCATATTTTCTTGATCTAGTAAGAACTCTAGCGGCTGCATTTTGGACTAACTGTAGCTTGTTTATTGAAGATGCAGGACAACCAGCTAATAAAGCATTACAGTAATCTAGTCTCAAGGTCATGAATGCATGAACTAACTTTTCTGCATCAGAGACTGATAGCATATTACGTAGCTTAGCAATGTTTCTAAGGTGGAAAAACGCAGTTTTTGTAACATATGAAATATGCTTTTCAAAAGACAGGTTGCAGTCTAATGTAACACCCAGGTCTTTTACTGTAGCGGATAAAGTAACAGGGCATCCTACTATGTTAAAGTCGTGCTGTGAAAGGTTTTGTTGACGGTTTTTAGAACCGATAAGTATTACCTCTGTCTTGTCTGGATTTAATAAAAGAAAATTACGCGTCATCCAATCTTTTATATCTTTAACACAATCTGTCAATTTGGATAATTTAGCGTGTTCAAGTGGCCGTGATGAAATATATATTTGAGTGTCATCAGCATAACAATGGAAACTAATTTCATGTTTCCTTAGAATATTACCAAGTGGCAGCATATATATTGAGAATAATAAAGGGCCTAACACAGATCACTGCGGCACTCCATAGTTTGCCGAAGTTATAATCGATTTTTCTCCATTTAAGTAGACGAAATGGTAGCGGTCAGATAAGCATGACCTGAACCAGCTAAATGCTTGTCCTTGAACACCAGTGTAATTTTGTAGTCGATCTAAGAGTATTGTGTGATCTATAGTATCGAACGCAGCACTAAGATCAAGTAAAACTAGTACTGAGATACAGCCTTGGTCCGAAGCTAAAAGTAAATCATTTGGGATTCTAACAAGTGCAGTTTCAGTGCTATGATGTGGCCTGAATCCAGACTGAAACTTTTCATAGATGTCGTTTTCTTGCAAGAAAGAGCCGAGTTGAGCGGACACAACTTTTTCTAATATTTTTGACATAAAAGGAAAATTCAAAATGGGTCTGTAATTTGCTAGGTTATTTGGATCTAATTGTGTTAGTTGGGCCGGTGTGTTGCAATTGGCTAAACTGCGTAGCGCACGTTGTCCGGAAACTTCACGGCCATTACCTTTACGGGCAAAAGTTACATGTGCTCCGGTCAAATGTAAATAATGGTGTCAATACTGCCATATCAGTTTGAGCAAGAATCAGACCCAGAAAGCGGCAATGAAGAGGGTCAAGCAGAACCTCCCCAAATACGGCTCTTACAAAACATTTCTGAATGGTACATTTTTGTATTATTATTTTTCTATTCTACTATTATTAAATAAGAATTTCGATACACTGTTACTTGAAAATGCTACTGCTGCTTGTTAGCTTTTGAGATACGGTTATCTCCTGATTAAATATTTAATATAACTGAATAAATGACTGAGTAATACCGTTTTTTAAAGTTATTGTTTTATCGATATAATGAACAACCGTTTATCTATTCACAAAACTTAGTTTACTCGGTGTATCGTTTTCTTTAGGTGTACATGTGGTAACTGTTAAAATGCCAACAGAATGTGAAAACATCTGATAACAGCAGCTGAAGTTTGCTGTTGCGATTACATATAATTTTTTTAACTATATACACGTCTGTCTTATACACACAAAATAGCATCGAACTAACTGGCTACTATAAACAAACAGTGTTGGCATTGGTTTACGGTCTTGATCAAATCGAAAAATTACGTCATAAAGTATACATGGAAAATACATTTACAAAATTAGTACATAATTACAAATTCAGGTCCAAAATGTTTGTAAGCGTTTGTCATAGACACACGAAATAGCATAACTAAGTGGCTACTAAAGCCAGCGCTGGCATTTGTTTACGTCCTTGATAAAAACTAAAAAATTACGTCTAAAATTATACATGCAAATACATTTAAAATTATTAAGTCTTACTTACAGGTTGTGGCCCAACAACTGCTGCCTCTGGTTTTAAAGTTGGAACTGCTTCATGCTTTAGTAACAGTTTGTTGTTGAATCCGGCATTGAATTTGTGGAGATTCTGGAAGCTGTCTTCCGTAAAATGCGCAGCACAGAGAGCTAAATTACGATTGTAATTTTCTGGAACATAATCAAACATAAATTGTAGCCATTGTTGACGAACTACAGCGTCCGTAGGAACCCCGAACACAGAAGACCTAACAGCTGGGTGAAAATAACACACTTTCGACGGCATGGCTACTGCTCTCCACTATAACTCTTCCTCTTCGACAAAGCAGCAGAAATATGGCCATGCCCCCTTTTTTGTATATTCCGGAGGGAGGGTTGATTCAGCGCAGCAACTTTGCAGATACTGTTCATGTACCAACAGCAACATTACACACTATTTAAAATGAAAAAAGTGAAATCGCAATCAACCACCCCTTTAACTAAAAAAGTTGTTTTAGTGTTTAGTTACCCTTTAAAATGAACGGTAAAATGGCGCAATTATGTCCCGCAGTCCGCCATTTGAATACCACTGCTAAATGCCCTTCTTTATTTTATTACCACAAAATTAGAATTATTAATAAATATTTCCCGCTCGTCCATTTAATGGCAGTGAATAGCGACCAGCATCAAGATTTTTCAAAAAGCTGCAAAAGTACCACAGAATGATCCCATGCGACAAGTGCCATATATTCTGTGTTCTGGGGGCATAAGATATGAAATTGTATGTATTATTTAACGAAAATCCTGACCATGGTCAATGGTCTGTGCTTGACTGCGCTTTCACTCTGACTCTCCCAGAAAAAAATACAATTTGCGAGAAATCAAGATTAACAAAAAACTAGGGGTGTAATGATACACGTATTCGTATTGAACCGTTCGGTACAAGGCTTTCGGTTCGGTATGCATTACAAACCGAACGATTCATTAGACCATTTTTCCTGACAGTGTGACCAAAATTTTGTTAGCGACTGGTTGCCCAACATCAAATGGCAAACATAATGAAAGCGGAACAAAACTGCGCTACTCATTTGTGCTTCACGGACCATTTATCAGTTTGGACCAATGTCAGTGCAGTGCGAGCCGATCTTGATCAAGCGACACTGTTACTACACAGCGCTAAGAGATCCAATTAAGAAAGCATTTGAATTCGCCACATAAGTAATAACATCGCTGCGAGATCTAGTGAGAAGCATTCAAATTTCTCCATTATCAACCGTAGATCTCTATTAGATCAAACAGCGTGGAAACCAGGAGAAACATTGTGCCATGAATGAACTAGTGATGGGCTTTAACCCTTGTGCATCATTTAAAAAAAGTTACACATAGGTACATAGAGGACAAAAATGTCTGTGTCAAAAAATTGTCATAAAAATGTTAAGCTTGGGAGCACAGACTTAAGTTTGGTATCATTTTATTGAAGACCCTTGGCAGATTATTGCTGAAGTAAAAAATTAATAAGTAAATCCAAAAAAAAGTTATATAGGTTTAAGTTTATGAAAATTATTTATGAACATTATTTTATATAAAATATATATTTTATGAAACAAATTGAACTCTAAAACAGCTAGAAAATCAAAGCCATAAATCTAAATAAGTTTGAGGTTGATGTTTCAAATTAGGTTTCGGTAAGATTTTGTTTGGGTAACAGATTTTCCACATTGGGTGCCAGCAAAACTCCACTGGTGCACACAGTAATTGGATTTGTTATTTGCAGTTGAGTTTTTCTCTCTCAATATTACACACACACACACACACACACACACACACACACACACACACACACACACACACACACACACACACGTTTTTTTATAACACACATACTAACCACACTCTGACATCCATACCAACACACCCACACAAATATCGTTGCATAATTTATCCAATTGGCTCTATAATATGCCGAAGCAGAAAACAGGAATAAAGCGAGTATTTGCTTTACAGGCCAAACCTGAAAAAATGGCACCGTCTGATAACATTTTTTTTAAATGTAAATTTTGAAGCCTTGCCAACAGAATGAGAGCCTATTAAGCCCACAAATCAGAAACATTCACCATGGATTTAATGTAGTAACACTAACTATAACCATGGAAGTTTGGCAGGAATAGTAAAATGCTTTCAAGAACGTCACATATTTTTCCAGCACTTCAAAACTCAAATATTATCATATTTAAATGTTGTTTTTATTGTGATGACCAAAACATTATTTGTTCATCCTTCAAAGATTACCCCCAATTATAAAACTAAAAGTTTCACTTAGTTTAAAATAAAAAATAAACATAAATTACCATTGTAACCAGTAGGTGGCTGCCATTTTCATTTTCTTCTAAATATAAATTTTTTTAATCGTTTTGCTTTTGAATTATTTCGACAATGCTGCCCTCAAATGTTATTCTGGAGCCTTTCAAACTTAAAATAAAACTGCACATTATAATTTCTGTAAGTTAAGTCTATTTATTACCAAGGCATTTGTCAGTAATAAAAAGGGGGGAAATGTGAAAAACTGTGTTGCAGGTTGATGTAAGGTGTGCTCCTAAATTTTCTAAAGTCTGGAGCCCTGTACATGACAATAGCCTACACCAGTGGGAATACTTCAAACATGTTCACAACATCATCCCAGTGTGTCAATAACTAGAACTATACGAGAAAAAGGAGAAACACACACGCTACAAAATCGTGGCAGCATTTAGTGGACACTATCATCTTTCTGAAAAAAAAAAAAAAACTTAAAAATTTAGTAAAAACACACTGAGTTCCATATAAAAACAAAATTGTTTTTTTTTATTTTTGTTTATAACTACTACAATATTACATTTCATTTTTTTATAAGGAGCTGTTTTAGTTTTTTATGCTGCTAAGACACCCCAGAAGATGGGTCAAGTATACCTCTTATCGTATAGCATTGTTCAAAGTAAAACAAAAATCATACTTTATGATGTTAGTTTAAATAAATAAAAAAAAATTAAAATTCGAAGAAAATTTCTCTGGCATTTCTTTCTTTTTGCTGTATCGAAAACGTACTGAACCGTGACACCACTGTGTCGTATCGACCCGCGGGACCCCAATCCCAATTTAGCCCTCTACGCCAAAGTGTCATGAATTATGTGGCTGTTGTTCCTTTTTTGGCCATGTGAGGTCCTCAGTGTTTTTCTTTTGTTGTTTTATGCCTGCCACATGTTCTCATTATTGATTTATTAGTTTCACCTGAACCTTGTTAAGCTGCCTATTTAAAACCCTGTTGTCTTGAGTTCTTTGCTCAGTCTTGAGTTGAAAACTGTCAGTGGGTTATTATTCAGAGTATTTTTTCCCCTGTGATTGCTGTTTGTTACCAACCTGTACATGCCTTTTTGGATTACAAGTTTGCCTTCTGCTTCTGGATTATTCACTGATTCTGACTGAGATAGTGGACTTTGACCTTTGCCTGGATTGTACTTTTTGTTTTTGCTTGTTCCTTGTTGGATACTTTTGCCCTGCTTTTCAAGTAAAGCCCTTGAACTGAGTTACTGTCTCTGCCTCTGCATTCTGAGTGGATTACACCACACTGTGGCACCGAGGTAGTGCTTCCCCCTACTACGCAGAAGACCCAGGTTCGATTCCCAGTCAGACATAACACAGTGTACCTTTAACTTATTTAATTCACTTATCAGACTGTGATTTTATTCTCAGACAACTTGCATTGAGTTGCTGGAGTTTTTAAGGTAAACCTTCATATCTCTTAGTAATTTTATTTTATTTTATGAATAATACTTGTACCATCGAACATTGAAATTAAAGCTGCAGTAGGGAGTTTTGAGAAAACGTTGACTTAGCCTGAAAATTTGAGCAAGTACAATTTACAGGTCCCAGGGGCCTCTAAACAAAGACTTGCGTTGAATTCATACTAAAACATTGCGTACGGACAAAGCTGTAAATGTGCGTACGCACAAAAAAAAAGAGATGTATGAATCTCTGCGTACGAAGGATCCCACGCATATTCTCTTTGTACATCCCAATTAACGTAAAAATGAGCGCAAATGCACGAGCACAACGCCCCACCCAGTCTCCTCCCTTGATTAAATACATTTAAATATGGTAATGAGTCCACTTTGGCAAAAGAAAGGAGTAAGAAAATGGCTAAGGCAAGCGGCAAGAAGTGAAACTTTACAGAAAGTGAATCGGAGATGCTACTATCGGAGGTAGAAACGAGAAAAAAAAATATTTGGAACTTTGTCCTCCGGAATTAATAACAAAAGGAAAAAATATGAGTGGGAGAGTTTGGCTGATGCCGTCAATGCGGTGGGATCTGAAAGTCGCACTGTAAATGGACTTAAAAAGAAATGGTCTGATATAAAGGTGGACTTTAAATGGAGAACTGCTGCGCACCGACAAAGTGTGGGCAGAACAGGCAGTGGTAAAGGGGTCGATGAACTTACACCCTTTGAGCAGAGAGTTGCCTCAATTATGGGTGACACTTTACTCTCTGGAGTAGTATCTGCTGCTGTGGGAGACTCGGATTTACTACAGGACTGCCACGGAGGTAACCAATATTATCTGCACATTTATTGAATGGAAATGTATCCGATTCACATATGCAAATTCTTCTTCATATGGCGCCTTTATAGCAATGCGTGTGCAGTCGATCGCTCCGATTACATTAGAAAAACCGGCTATCGCTGCAAAATTGCGTTTTAATGTTTGGCTGGTCAACTGCATCATATGGGAACCTTATATACCTGGTAGACATGCGGATGATCCCGACCCATACCGCTGGCATTGCGCAGCTCAAAGACGACTGGCTTATTCCTGAGCGGTCTGCCAGTTCCCTTTGGAAAGAACCAGTTGCCAGGAAACCAAGTGTTGTCAGCACCTGCAAGGGAACGGGTATTGCGTGGCTCCTCGCTGTCTCTCTCTCTAGATTCGGACCCAACTCAGCACAGAGCGCCAAGAGGATAGCCCTTGGAAATCTAAAACGGCTGATGAGCCAGTCATCATCCTGGGCCAGAAAATCATTGTGGTCCCTAAAAACTCGTTCTCTTCGGATTCTGCCATTAGCAATGTCCTCTAATAAGGCCAAAGCTGCCATTGCCATAGACTAAGGGTTGTATCAATTTGCATATGCTTTTATATGTTCTTACTTAATTGCATAATTGATAGAATATTCCCATAAAGCTCGTGTGACAATATATGTAAATTATTTTATAAATTGGAAATTAATAGCAATGCTTCCCACAGGTGGTAGTGCGATAGACTTGTAGAACAATTCGTTGTGTAATGTTTGCAACTTAACTTCATTGCCTGTAAGATTCGCCAACGGACAAAAACTATGAGAAATGTACGTACGCCAGGCATGAAATTGGCGTGGAGGAACGCACATTCTCACGTTAATTTCACTGTTAGTACATCCGACCGTGAGCGTGAAAGCTGGCGTAAGCAAAGATTTTGTGCGTACGCAATATTGATACATGAGGCCCCTGGTCTCTGCTTCGCTACAGCCCTCCCTCCACAGCTCCTCCCCCATAGCGGAGCCTGCCGTGAACGCGCAGGCTAGTAAGCAGGGCCACTGATGACGGCGGATTACAGTTATCGCACATTCACTAATAGGGACAAAACATCAACAATATGCTTTACATTGACTATGGCCTGTATATACTTTGACTACAAACTTGGTCCTCAAATCATTATGTATTTTGCAATACATGTAACTTTATAACGTTGCACTCTTTCTATAAGTTATAAATAGCTAGTAAGATAATATTTATATAACGGTAACTAACGTTACAGTATGTGAGTAATTATTCTAGCGATATGTAATGCTAGATAAGGTTTGCTAGTACATTATTTCAGCAACATGACAAGCCAGTGAATTAGCAGGTTTCAATTGTTGCTTAGCACAGTGCGTGACATTTTATGTTATGAGGCTAGAGTTTTGACACCGAGTCAATGGACTCTGTCTAATTCTTTCTTTTTTCGTTTGTTTATCGTCATCGGTCTTTTTCCTTTTACCTCTTTGTTTTATGAGCAGGTGCCACTCGAGAAATTGGCAGTTTAGGTTGTTTCTCCGCCATTAGTACAGCTGCAGCACACCGGCAATCTTGAGTTTGAACGACGGTGCACGAGCGTGATTGACACTGCTAAGACATTCCTCCTGGCTCTGATTGGTTGTTTCTGACCGGGAGCGGTGTATTTCTGGACCACTGGGAGGAGCCAGAGGAGCTTGATTTTTTTCACAGATTATCTGTCTCATATTCTACTGTCAGGACATAATGACAGTTTTAACAAATATGTAAAAAAAATATTTTTTTACAAAAGTTACCTACAGCAGCTTTAAGTCAAAATTTATATTAAAATCCACAACATCCTTAACATGCAACAGTTGGAGGAGTCCAGAAGGTAAATACAATTGCAATCTCCTTATCAGATATTTGAAGTTTGAGTTGATATTTATTTATCCCAAATAAAACATCTTTGGGGAGGTAAATAGTAATTGTATAATCTAAAAAAACAAAACAAAAAAAACGTATCTTGGTTGTCTTATGAAGGTTAGATAGTGTAGTAGGTATTGGTTTCTGCCACTAGAGGGCGCTCGTGCAACTGAAGCGATAATACACATCCGAGTCTAGGAGACAAAGAAGTGAGGGAGGGAAGAAGGGATTAACCGGGATTAACATGTGAAGTGGAACACAGCCGTTCATTCTGCTATAAATCTGCTGTGTTTCAGACTGTGAGTACATTCATTTTGATCATTTAGTAGAAATCTAAATCCAAACTACTGAAACGAGTCTGTTCATTTAGTGAATCACTCAGAAATTAATTGAAATGAACCGACTGATGTTGTAACGTTACATTACGCTCGTGAAACGTAAACTCGTTATACTGACTGTTTTGTCACATAACAATTAGTGAATATTATGAGTTGTGTTTTCATTTTATGTAATGAACAAATGAAACTGGTAAACAGAGTTTTTTTAAATGATAATTTATATCTAATATAAAAGAGCAACATAAAAATCAGCTAGATGAGTTGAATTGTTTCTAAACAGTTGTTTGAGCAAAACATTTAAAGCTGGTTAATTGAGCGCGAGTGTAAGTGTTATGAGCATCTGCTAAATGAGTAACAGCAACCACAATTCACACCTACAGTCAGTGAAGCTGATCCCACAGCCGTTCACGAGAGTTTAAATGCTGGGGAATATTCCCATCTTCCCACAGGAGAAAAGAAGCAAGCAGGAGGAATTACTCCAGGAGAAACTACTGACATAATATTGTAAAGATGGAGTTTGAGGAGAAACCCTCTATTATAAAGATGGAGTTTGAGGAGAAACCTACTATTGTAAAGATGGAGTTTGAGGAGAAACCCACTATTGTAAAGATGGAGTTTGAGGAGAACCCCACTATTGTAAAGATGGAGTTTGAGGAGGAACCTTGCCAAATAAAAGATGAAGATACAGAGGAACCTTGCCGAATAAAAGATGAAGATACAGAGGAACAAACAGGTTGGTTGAGGAACATTAAGGTGAAAACTGACATATAACAATACATCTGAAACCTCATAGACCTACTTCAATTTTAAAAACCTACCACCTGTGTGATTTGTGTGAGTGCTGTGTGATGAGCGTAAAATGTTTCTATTCACAATTGTTTTGCAAGCGTTGTGTTGTAGCCTATCACAGACGTTTCCTGAGCAAGTGAACGCAATGGCCAGTCAGAGGCGTCTAAGTTTGTGAGAAATTCAGAATCTTCTCAATAGACCTTATTGACAGCGCCATGACAGGCATGAAAGCAAGGCTGTCCTATATGGAAAGGCTGCAGACCTGAAGCAGGCAGATAAACATCCCAGGCAGTTTTACGCCCCTGTTGTTCCTGATGTGTCCAGTAGAGGGAGGCAGAGGTTACAGGTTTGCAGAGGGTACTTGTACATACTTGAGCAAGCATCAATAGAAATCCTGCTTAAAGGGATAGTTCACCCAAAAAATGAAAATTAGCCCATGATTTACTCACCCTGAAGCTAGAGGTGCACCGAAATTTCGGCGGCCGAAAATGGCATTATCGGTTTCGGGCCGAAAGAAAAAAAAAACAGCCGAAAACGTAAACCGAACGTGAACGCACGCCAGACAGAGAGAGAGCGAGAGACCTTGCGTGTGTGTGCTAGTGTGCCACATGAAGCGCATGTAAGACCCCCAGTCCAATTTTCTGTGTGTATAGCAGTTACATTAAAATTTGCGTAGCACTGCACAACTGTGTTTCCTAAGGCTACATAGGCTTACATGTTGTTTACAGTTTGAGTTTGGATTAAGTTCTAGTGCTGTTTTTGCACTGTTGTTTTGCATTGTTTTGCACAGCAATTTAAAACGTAAGTAAAAAATTGTTTACATGCAGCAGCAGAATAGAGGCCCACTGCCATTCTGTGATTTTGTGTGCAGTTATTCAGATAATTGTGGATCTTTTTGGACAACTGTTAAAAAACTATTTTATTTGATGGAACATAAAATATTATTTGGTATTATTATTTATATTTATTGTTAAAAATATTTTAGGTTTTGTACTGTGTGTATATATATATATATATATATATATATAAGTATATAAGTATATGTTTTTAAAAGAAGCCAATTTCGGCTTCAGTTTCGGTTTTCGGCCAAGTGCATCCTAAATTTTCGGTTTCGGCCCAGAATTTTTATTTCGGTGCATCACTACCTGAAGCCATCCTAGGTGTATATGACATTGTTTTTTCAGACGAATACAATTGGAGTTTTATTAAAAAATGTCCTGGCTCTTCCAAGCTTAACCCGTTTAATCCCAAATTTTTTCTTGCAACTTGAGTACATGCATTTTACTCCTTAGACCTCCCCAACATTCAAACATTATGCCTTTTTTGATTTTATGTTGGTTAAGTTAGTGAAAAATTAGGTTTTATACTCGGTCACAATAGTGACCGGTGTGAAACACCATAGTCAGAATTCATACAAATTCTTCAATTAGACCTATTGACACAATTCATTCCAAGACATCCAATACCTCGTTTTGTCATTTCATGAAGGACTCTTAGTGAGGTGAAAAGGTTGTCATGTACAAAGTAACACCCTGGAGGAACTTCTGCTTGTTCGGCTAGACCCCTATGGGCTAGACCATGACTTCACTTGGGCCCTGTCCTAGGCCAGTTTCAGGGAGATGTGTGTGCACTTCATTCAGTGCACTGAAGATGGGCCGTACATTCTAAAAAGGGTTGTTTGTGGTCATGTGTGGGGCACACCAATTGGTTCTCATGAACATCTGCCTAATCCTCCAGATAGTTTTGATACTGATACACTGAACAAAATTATAAACGCAACACTTTTGTTTTTGCCCCCATTTTTCATGAGCTGAACTCTAAGATCTAAGACCTTTTCTATGTACACAAAAGGCCTATTTCTCTCAAATATTGTTCACAAATCTGTCTAAATCTTTGTTAGTGAGCACTTCTCCTTTGCCAAGATCATCCATCCCCCTCACAGGTGTGGCATATGTTCAATGTAGGATTGCCAATACCTGCCAATACCAGCCAATACCTGTGTTTTCAATTGAAGCACTGTGTTATACTACCGGTCCCAATTGTGACCGTTAACAAATTTACAAGTCTTACGAGCAAAATATATATGCAGGAGTATAATTTTCAAAATATATCAGTAGTAGACCCTTTAAAGCAGTGTTTCTCAACCTCTCCTTCAGGGAGCCCCTGACAGGACATGTTTTTGTGTTTTTGAAAATATGATAGTTCTATCTGTTAATTAAGATGTTTTACATACTACTTTTTGTAGTAGTCTGAGGAAGACATCATCTTCTAAGATGTGCAAGCAGGAAGTAAACTGATCTGGTCATGTGACCTTTCACACTAGTCACATGACATTAATAGATTTTAATCAAGACAATCTATTTTGTCATTTAAAAGTAGAATTTCTTGCCCAAAGTCAATAACAACATTTTTAGAGCTTTCAGAAATAAGAAAAAAGATGTGGTCACAATTGTGACCGGTGGATTTAATGGGAGTAAATGGCTCTATGACTTTGGAAATCCATCAGAGCCTATCCAACCGTGATACAAGTGCTCGAATCGGCTCTGCGGGGGTTAATAAAGGTCTTCTCAAGTGAAGCGATGCGTTCGTGTTGGAAAAATATCCATGTTTAATTTTTTTTTATTTTTACATAATGAATGTCACCAACATTTTAGTCGATCGCGCTGCCTCCGTCATCTTGTCTGCTCTCTGTGTCGAAAGCGGAGGCGGGGCACATGCAGCGTCTCCACTCACACACACACAGAACGGACACAGACAGATGGAGAGAAGGCGTAAACCCACTGTGTTATAAAGTGTTCTGTTTCGTGACATCTACAGCCAGTTAGGAAAAACAAGTCCAAATGGATTTGGTTTCAAAGCCGCAATCTTCTGCTCCGGTGTGGGAACATTTTGGCTTTAAGCTGAATGAGAGAGGAGAGCCAATTAACATGAACGAGCCGGTATGTCGACTTTGTTTAAAAACAGTGGCAACGAAAAGAGGCAACACAACTAATCTAAAATCTCACCTAAAACATAACCATCCCACACAGTTTTTCAACCTGGGAACAACATCTGGAGCTGGAGAGGGGTCTTCCACACAGTTATCTGTTACAGATGCCTTTTCCCGACAGTGCATATAAACGTGACAGCGCGAAATAGATAGCACACACTTATGGATAGCGTTACTCGCTATATAGCCAAAGAGATGCAGCCATTAAACACGGTCGAAAAACCAGCATTTAGAAATATGCTGAAAACGTACATCTCCCAAACTGCCATTCCATCCTTGTACAATAAAGTAAAAGACGACCTTATGAAGGAGATAAAAGACATCTCCTTTTACTCTGCCACTACAGATATGTGGTCAAGCTCAAATATGATGAAAAAAATTAAACATGGATATTTTTCCAACACGAACGCATCGCTTCACTTGAGAAGTACTTTATTAACCCCCGCAGAGCCGATGCCTTATATGAGCTTGACCATACACTGACTGCAGAGTCCAGTCAGCGGTTATGTAAAGTGTTAAAAGAACCAGATACATACCCCAGAACCACACTGCGGATGGACTTGCAGAAGCCCTTCAGTCTGCTTTATCAGACTGGGAATTGGATGAGCGCAAAATGGCCTCTTTAACTACAGACAACGGTTTTAACATTGTGGCTGCAATCTTGGCTGGCCATGGCTCAATTGCTTTGGACACAACCTCCATTTGGCATGGATTGGACAGTGACAAGGATCGCACAGAGTGTGCCATGGGACTTTGTAGGTATCTTGTCAACACCTTCAACCCAAGCTTAAGAAGAGAGATCTGAGGAAGGCACAGACTGAAAACAATGTCCCCCAACACAATCTAGTACTGGTGAGTATAACATATAACTTGTTATACAACACAAAATATTTAAAGGGTTAATGTAAACTTAATTTAAAGGGTTTTTTATTTATTTATTACTTACTATGGATGTATTAAATAATTGGTTACATTATAATAACCATGTAAAATTAATATTTGTGAAAGTACTACTAGTAAAAATAGTATTTGTTGAATAATGTTAGAATAGACAAACTAATGAAAAAAAACAACGTTATATTTTCCACAGGATGTTGCCACACGATGAGGGTGAGGGTGTTAGAGCAACTCCCAGCCATAAAAAGTGTCTTGTTTGAAGATCGAAAACATGGCCACCTCAACCCAACCTGGCAGGATGTTTCTATGTTGGAATCCATTAATGCAGCAATGAAGCCAGTGGCTGATTTCACGGATGTCCTCTCAGGGGAAAAATATGTCACTGTGTCCTCAGTAAAGCCTGTGTTGGAACTTCTTAAAGGCAAACTTTTATCACCAGACCCCAATGATACTGCACTGACAGCAAACATAAAGGCAAACATGTGCAGGGTATTGAAGGAGAAACATCTGAAATCCAAAACCTTCTGACAAAGGCCACCATCTTGGATCCAAGGTATCGTGGTACCATGGAGGGGATGCATAAGTCTTGGATGATGTCAAAGAAAAGCTCTTGAAAGAACTACTAGACATGAATGAGGAAGAAGGAAAAGGAGAATGTGCAGGGGGAAATGAAGGATCTGAATCTGAACCTCCAGCAACCAAGAAGAAGAGGCTGTGTGACCTTCTCCAGAACAGAAGAACCCAACTTACAAGTCAACAGACTCGGGCATCGGTTCCAAAAAGAGTGCAGGCTATGCTGAGCTGACCATGTTCCTCCAGGAAGAAGCAGTTGATGCATCATCTGATCCCTTGATGTGGTGGCATGATGACCATAGAAGATTTCCCCTAATAGCCAAGTTAGCACAAAAATACATTTGCATTTGTGCAACGAGCACTAGCTCAGAAAGTATGGTTAGCACAGCTGGTAACACCCAGAAAGATCCTGCCTTAAGCCCCACAAGGTAAACATGTTGGTGTTCCTTTCTCGGAATCTGCCTAACAATTAAAAAACTGATCTGGCAGCAGAAATGGCCTGTTGCAGTGTGCAATTTGTGCAGTGTGCGTCACATTAAAAGTCTAAACTGACTTTGTTAAACATGTTACTTTGTTTTGATCTAGTTCTTGTTACCTTGCACTTTTTTGTTAACAAAGGTGTATTTATTATTTATTTGTTTTTATTTATTTAGTATTTTTTCACATTCCGATTCCAATGTCTAAATAAAACGTTCTTTGTTATTTGAAAGTGTGTACTTGCATTATTATGCTATTATTATGTCATTATGTAATCAGTGGCATAAATTGGTCTGAAAATTACAATTATATCGTTTATCACAATTAATTTTGGTGCAATATATCGCACAACAAAAAGTAGTTATCGTGACAGCCCTACTTGATGCACAACGTAATGACGGCAATTGACGCCTCTCGTGGTTCAAACAAACAGGGCTGGGCAACTGTGTTCATCATTACGTTGTACGTCAAGTTCAAGTGTTACTCTTTTGTCGTAAATTGATGTGTACGGCCGTCTGACGGAAGCTAGTTATTTTAGTAGATGGATATTTTTCTTACACTAACACATTGCTTCACTTCAGAAGACCTTTATATTAACCCCCCTGAGCTGTGAGGAGCACTTTAATCATGAATAGATGCGCTTTAATGGACTTCCAAAGTCATACAGCCATTCACTCCCATTATTAAGCTTGAAAGAGCTAGGACATTTTTTAATATAATTTCGATTGTATTCGTCTGAAAGAAGAATGTCATCTACACCTAGGATGGCTTCAGGGTGAGTAAATCATGGGCTAATTTTCAGAGTTTTTCAGGTGAGAATGTAGTTATTTAAAGCTCAAATTTTTGGTTTATTTATAAAGATAGCACCTATTTGAAAATTTTATCTGACGTTTTCTGAGTTATGAGACCCAGGTGATCACCGGACGCTCAGCACTCATTAACACAGTCTTGAACAGCCTTACTTCGGCTAGTCCTTCTGACATTTGGCGCTGGCTCTGCAGTGTAGATCATTACACTGTCTATCTGATATCTTAATGTAACCTTTATATTTAAATACAAAAAATGCTTATTTAGTCAACGTCTATGGATTGGACGGTGATTAATGTGCAAGTTGAGCGTCGATTTAATGATGTCCCCCTACTAGGCGCATCAGGAACAAGGGGGCGTAAAAATGCCTGGGCCGTATATCGTACTCGGTTACTAACGTAACCTCGGTTCTCTCTAGAGAGGGAACGAGTACTGCGTAATATCTTACGTTATGGGGAAAACCTCTTTTCCACGAGATATTGAAGCCAAAAATTATCCTTAATTTTGAATTAATGTAAAATGCTGTGCAGCAGCATGCAGACATAGGCAAGACGGCTCGCGGGCCTATTCCTATTGGCTGCCCTGCGGCAACAGCAGCAGCCTATCGAGAGAGGCCCTGCGTGACGTGACACCCAATGGGGGCGCTTAGCGCCCATTTCGTCACGTCCTGCCAGAATAGGCGTGGCCTTGGCCTATAAATACGCTCGACAGGCTGATACAAACTGGTTTTCATCACTGAAGCGAACCAGCGCTGTTGAATGCACGGCAAGATACGCAGTACTCGTTCCCTCTCTAGAGAGAAACGAGGTTACGTTAGTAACCGAGTACGTTCTCTTACGAGAGTATCTCTCGTACTGCGTAATATCTTACGCTATGGGGAACACAATGCAACACGCCGTGCGTACTGGGATCCGACACCAAAGTCCCAAGGGCAATATCCCGGGGCTCATATAGTGCATAATCACCGTAGACTCACAGAGAGTCGGAGAAGAGAGGCTACAAGCGTCATTCCCCATGAAATAGCATCCCACAGGAGCTAGTTATGTTAACAGTGTTTCACGCAGACAGGGTGAACGTGTTCAGCCTGAACTGGGTATAAGTACGGGTTATTCAACACCCATGGAGCTGTTCTATCGATCAGTGAGCGATGCACAAGCAAAACTCAGCATTCTGCGCCGGCACAGCAGGGCAGATAGTACTGAATTCTAGACCGACAGCAGCCCGGGAACCTCTAGGTTATAGAACCTTATAAATGTAGACGCCGTGGCCCAGCCCGCCGCCATACAGATATCATGCAAGGAAATCCTGCTAGACCACGCCCACGACGAGGCCACGCCTCTCGTGAAGTGCGCTCTGACACCCAAAGGACACTGCAAGCCCTTAGAAGTGTAAGCCAGCGCTATGGCATCGACTATCCATCTGGATAAGCTTTGTTTTGATGCGGCCAGTCCCTTGGAGCGCCCGCCAAACAAAACAAAGAGCTGCTCAGTCTGTCTGAAGACAGACGAGCGGGACACATAAGCTCTCAGCGCCCTGACGGGGCAAAGGAGATTAGCATCCGCCTCCTCAATATTCACCGGGAGGGCGCTCAGGGAAATAACCTGGGCCCTGAACGGTGTGTTGAGGGATTTGGGCACGTACCCGTACCTTGGTGACTTTTGAGTCATTAGGCCCAAACTCCATACATGACGCGCTTACTGAAAGCGCTTGTAAGTCCCCTACGCGCTTCATTGAAGCAAGAGCCACAAGAAATACCGTTTTGAAAGACAGGTGTTTCATGTCTGACAAATGGATTGGCTCGAATGGGGCACCTTTCATGGCTTCCAGAACCGTAAAAAGGTCCCACACAGGGACTGAGGGGGGTCTGGGAGGATTCAGCCTCCGAGCTCCCCTGAGGAATCGCACGACCAGGTCGTTTTTCCCCAGTGACTGGCCAGACGTCGGTTTTGCAAATGCCGCTATGGCCGCCACGTATACTTTGAGCATGGACGGGGTTCTACCCTTATCCAGCAGCTCCTGAAGGAAGGAGAGCACTTCCGAAACCCCGCAGTCTACGGGTGAAAAGCCCTGAGCTTGACACCAGGTAGAGAACACTGACCATTTCGAGGAGTAGAGCCGTCTAGTAGACGGGGCTCTAGCCTGCGTGATCGTGTTTAACACTCCCTCCGGGAGGTTAGCGGGTACCCGTTGATGGCCCATGCATGTAGGGACCATAAATCCGGGCGAGGATGCCAAATCTAGCCCTTTGCCTGAGAGAGGAGGTCTCTCCTCACCGGTATAGGCCACGGGGCAGTGCTGGTCAGCCTCATCAGGACTGGGAACCAAATCTGGTTCGTCCAGAGCGGAGCCACGAGCAGTACTGGGCATCCGTTTTCCCTGATTCGTTCCAGCACTTGAGGCAGGAGCGAGACGGGGGGAAAAAGCATAGAGGGGGAGGGGGGAGCGGGGCCATACGTGGGCCAGCGCATCCCTGCTCTTGGAGAAGTTCGGACAGTGAGTATTTTCCTGGGACGCAAACAGGTCCACCTGCGCTCTGCCGAATGTCTCCCACAGCAGTTGGATCGTCTGCGGGTGCAGCGACCATTCCCCTGCTGGGACATTGTCTCTGGACAGTCTGTCTGGTCCCAGATTCAAGTGACCAGGCACATGCGCTGCTTTCAGTGAAAGCAGGTTGTGCTGAGCCCAGACCAGGAGGCATTCCATCAGCCTGTAAAGGTTTCGGGACCTGTCGCCGCCCTGGCAATTTATGTATGCCACCACTGACATGTTGTCCGACCGGACTAGGACGTGGTGGCCTTTTATCTGGGGACAAAAACGCTGTAGCGCGTTGTCGACTGCCAGCATTTCCAGGCAGTTTATGTGTAGGAGCTTTTCCTGTTCCGACCACTGGCCAAAGAACTGTCGCTCCAGCGACAGACGTGCTGTCATAGACAGCGAGTCCAGCACTGTTCCCAGAAAATAAATTTTCTGGCTGGGGAACAGCGAACTTTTCGCCCAATTGACTGTAAGACCCAGATTCTCGAGATGCTCGAGTAATGTGGCCCTGTGTTCTATGAGCTCTGAGTGTGATCGAGCTAGAATCAGCCAATCTTCCAAGTAGTTCAAAACTCGCATGCCCTGAAGTCTCAGGGGTGCGAGAGCCGCGTCCATGCACTTCGTAAATGTAGGGACAGGGCGAACGGTAGGACTGTGTATTTTTATGCCTGGCCCGCGAAGGCGAATCTCAAGAATTGCCTGTGACGTGACGCAATCTGTATTTGGAAATAGGCGTCTTTCAGATCTATTGACATGAACCAGTCTCCCTGGCGAACTTGCGCGAGGATTTTCCTGGTTGTCACCATTTTGAACTGGCTCTTCAAAAGCGCTTTGTTCAACTGCCGCAGATCTAGAATGGGTCTGAGACCCCCGTCTTTTTTCGGTACCAGAAAATATCTGCTGTATAGCCCCCCTTCGCTCTGAGCCTGAGATAAGGTTCTATGGCCCCTTTGCTCAGTAGTTTCGCTATTTCGGCTCGAAGTAGATGAGATACTTCGTTGTTCACCGTGGTTTCGACGGGGGACGTCGAGCGAACTGTAGCGAATAGCCTCTTTTTATAGTGTTCAACACCCATTCTGATACCCCGGGAAGCTTTGCCCACGCATTTGCGTGAATAGCTAGAGGTAGAATGAGATCTGGGCTCTGGCCGCGGCACAGCGGCGGCTGCAGAGCTTCGGTGTGTTTAAAGTGTGCGAGGCGGGGGGCGTGCCGATCACGGCGGGCAGCCTGGTCGCGCTCGATTTCTCTGTGACAGATTGTGGAGAGAGAGCGAGCGGGACTAACCCCGTAGGGTTCAGCGTGTCTGTGAGAGAATGTGGGCGCGGGCACATTCACTGCACTGAAAACACCGTTGGCTTGCACTGACTGAATGTGTGTTGGTTTCGTTTCTACAGAAACTGTGGGGCACGCATCGTGTAGTGTTTGTGGGCACTGTGTCGTGGGCACGTTCACTACGTTTGCACAATCGACATGAGTCGATTTTATTTGTGCTAGCCCTGAACTGTGGCGGGCTGTGTCTGTGTGTGGGAATGGGCACTGAGACGTGGGCATTCTTACAACACTCATAACACCATCGGCTTTGGCCGGGACACCAGAAAATACACTTTTTATTGGATTTATCTGAGTAGCCGTAAAAACGGCTTTTGTGTGCAGGCAAATGAACCGGCTTGTTGACTGCTAAATACTCTGGAACAGTCACATCGCATGGAACTGGACGAGCAAAATGTTTCGGTGAAAATCCGGCCGCAGCGAGATTTGAACACCATCGCTTTCCTAGGATTGCTAGGAAGGCTTTGAGACCTCGGGCTTGATCTCGATCCTCGGCCGGGGCCCACGCTGAGGGGGGCGGCATCCAGCAGAGCGAGAGCGCGGTCTTTGTTCTCGGGCCTGGCGGCGGGTGGTGCAGGCTGTGAGCTCCGGGCAGACGGCTGTTTCGAGCGACCTGCTGCGGAGCTAGAGCGCTTCGAGAGGAAGTGCTTCATAGCCTGCGATGTCTTTTGAACCTCCTGGAATCTGTCCGCGAAATCTTTGACGGCAGATCCGAAGAGGCCCGCTGACGAAATGGGCGCGTCGAGAAACACAGAGTGCTCCGTATCCGTCATCTCAGACAGCGTTAACCACAGGTGTCTCGTCCTTCTTGAGGAAGCATCCATCCAGCCGGTTGCGCGGGCGCCTCCCAGTCGAGCCCGAGGTTGTCGACGGCTTGAGAGAGCAGACGCATCAACTCTGACTCAATGCCAGCTCTTCTCCAGGAAGGCTCGCGAACAGCGGGGGGGAGGTCCACAGAGCTCGCCCAATCCTCACTGTCCGACGCCAGGATAGAACAGGCCTTGGCTGTTTCGTCGATCGCAACGGCGGAAGTGGTGGCAGACGGCGGCCGCTGTCCGTCGATGAGCGACTCGAGCGATGCTGGCGGGTGAACCGGCGAGCTTTGGCGGGCAGGAAAAGGCTCGGGAGCACGCTGAGCACGCCGCTTTTTACGGCGCGGCGCTACAGCGGGCTGAAGTGCAGGCTCTGAGAAGGATGCCAGGCGAGTCCTCAGAGTCACCATAGGCATCAGCTCACAGTGAGGGCATCCGCCGTCGACGAGAGCGAGAGCCGCATGATCCTCACCCAGGCAGGAAACGCAGATGACATGACGGTCCCCGTCGCTGAGTGTGGCTCGGCACAAGCCGCAGGATCTTTGCATCTTTAAAAAGATGCTAGCTCTTTTAGAATACAGAGAGAGAGTGTGAGGCAACCTCCCTGTCTCCCTCTTGAAACCAACACGGAAGTGAATTAAACTGCAATTCATTGACTGGCCGCTTGAGGCTGACTGCAAAAGTGAGCCAAATCTGTATCTCTCCCATGTTAAAATGCCCAACTTTACAGCCGAAAAAAATATGTTTACAGCCTGGTGCCTTAAGTTGTTTTGGTCTATACAGCTAATTTTGCCCTTCATGACAACTGTGAGGGGGGTGAATTTTTTTTAGAACTCATCCGTTTAAATTATATTAAGCCTTAAAATGCTGCATAATCAAGGGCGTGGCCACTTGAGTGACAGGTGGATTGCCGCTGCTGTTACTAGCCGTTTGTCTGCTCTCTGTTAGCCATCATGTCACCTCAGCTGATTCCAGCTGCTGAACTTGCCATCTCTGCCGTGTTTGCACTTTTTTCGGGATTATTTTTATACAGTTTTTTACACGCCGCCCTTATACCTTCACCCACGCCGTTGGATTCCATCGTTGTCGAGTATCAAGAGAACAACCAGCGCTGTTCTTCAGTTGTTTTCCTCTGTGAACATGCACTCATGGATGTCTGACAATATCGTTGCTTTTTGGAGTTCATATTTAAAAACGTCTAAGATCTAACGTTAGAGGCCACACTCGTTCTGCTGTACCGTTGATCTCACGGAGCAGATAGACTATAATATGCTTATTTCACTTTTTAGTGTTCAATAAAAAGTACCGTCAGATTAAATTCTGCAGGTGTCAGTGCTTTCTCTTCATCCCTTAAATGAGCGCAGATTTCTAGTGCATTACTTGAACTTCTTAGGTAATATCTATCAGAATTGAAAATGGACTGAATAAAGCTCTCTACGAACTTGACGTGCGATGCCGCGCTGACTGACGTGTAGGCTACGCATGAATCACTGTCACACTCACACACACACGCTCAGAGCAAATATTGTAAGTTACTGCATGAGAATAATAATGCATCACAATACACATAGTCTCACGGTTAGTTATGTCTTTTAACTATAATAGTATTTCAAAGGGCAAAAACATGAACTTTAACTATTGGCTTTAGGTCTACTTCTTCAAGTCAGCTGTCACTTTAGCGCGAGGCCAGTAGCACATTAGCTTAGCCTGAGCAAACTCGATCACGTCGAGCTAGGCAGGCGTAGTTTCAGCATCCAGGCACCTCAACTCCACCCACATCCCGCCTTTTTGCCCATTTTCGTTTATCCGGGAGTGACGCACTGTGACGCGCTTCCAAGATGGCGACGAGCGACTCCGCCCACTTTAGGCTTCAAAAACGCTCTTCAGAAACCTACGGGTGACGTCATGGACACTACGTCCATATTTTTTTACAGTCTATGGTCGCAGCGGAGAACACACACTCTTAGCAGTGAAAAAGGATATAACGCCTTAAAGCGTAGCAGGTACGGCGGCTGAAGGCGGCGAGGTGAAGGCCAGCGGCTTCAGGCTCATAAGGCACGTCCCGCAGAAGGCTTACTATCAGATGGCGCGGCTTCTCACTCCGGAACCAGCGATGCAGTAGTGCTTCGCTGAAGAGATGAAAATTAGTTTGTATCAGCCTGTCGAGCGTATTTATAGGCCAAGGCCATGCCTATTCTGGCAGGACGTGACGAAATGGGCGCGAAGCGCCCCCATTGGGTGTCACGTCAGGCAGGGCCTCTCTCGATAGGCAACTGCTGTTGCCACAGGGCAGTCAATAGGCGCGCGAGCCGTCTTGCCTATGTCTGCATGCTGCTGCACAGCGTTTTACATTAATTCAAAATTAAGGATAATTTTTGGCTTCAATATCTCATGGAAAAGAGGTTTTCCCCATAGCGTAAGATATTACGCAGTACGAGAGATACTCTCGTAAGAGAACTGCCTGCTCCAGGTCTGAAGCCTCCCCATGAAAGGGATAGACTTGCTGTGTTTTCAATGGCATCCGCTGTATAAAGCTCCTAGATCACTTATAATTTTCCACAGCTCATATAGTCTGTAGTTTTTTGTCTACTGACATTTCTTGAAAATATATTTTTGCTGTGTTTCGTCAGCAGAACAATCCAAAAAACATTAAATAACAGTACAACCCTTAAAAATCAAAGATGGGTGCTGCTGTGAATAAGGTCAATACGCCAGAGTTTGTGCTGTGTGAGCTCTGCATGCAAAATCGTTTTGCATAACCAACAAAGTATAAATACTGTAATTAACAGATTTGTTGTGCGATATAGACAGATGTTCTGATTATAACATCCGTTCACTCAGTCAGAGAGATTGCGCTGTGGCTGAGCTAAAGTTTCAGCTTCATTGTTAATAAAGGGAGGAAGTGTTCTTTGCTTTCAGCCTATAATTAATAATTAACCCATTTATAATTTTAATTAATTTTATTCAAATTATGAATGTTAATTATATAGGCTTATTTTTTTTATAAATCTAAAAGTGTGATGTTTGACACTGAATCTTATGTTTCTTTGTTTTTCATTTTATTAACTTTTACATTATTTTTTAAATGCGGTATTTACTATATTGAACAAAATTTGAAGACTAAATGCTAATATTTTGATGTATTAATTATATATAGTAATTAATAGCATTAATATTTAACTAATTTAATTTATTTACTGGTATATTTACTGACTACTGAAATGTTGGTATCATAGTTCTTGTTTCTAATATGTCCTCCTTTAATTGAATTATTGTAATTTAATTTTAGATCCTATGGATGTGAATGGTTTAAAACATGAGTTTCGAAGACCTCATTTCACAAATGAAGATGGAAACATAATTTCACAGACTGAAAATATTTTCATGCAGAAAAGTGCTGGGAAAACTGGAGTCAAAGGATCTTTTACTTGTTCTGAGTGTGGAAAGAGTTTCACAGATAAATCAAACCTTAACAAGCACATGAGAATTCACACTGGAGAGAGGCCTTATACATGCTCTCAGTGTGGAAAAGGTTTCTTAAATAAAGGAAGCTTAAATGTTCACATGAGAATTCACACGGGAGAAGAAACGTTCACATGCACTCAATGTGGAATGAGTTTCAGTCTGAAAAGTGTTCTTAAAGAGCATCTGCACTTTCACTCTGGAGTGAAGTCGTTCAGATGTGATCTGTGTGATAAAACATTTGCTCTGGAATCCAACTTGAGAAAACACCTTAAAGTTCATGCTGCTGTGAAGCCTCATATTTGCTCTTTTTGTGGAATGAGTTTTTCACTACTGCAACATCTACAAGTGCACCAGCGTATTCATACTGGTGTGAGACCTTATATGTGCTTTGACTGTGGGTCGACCTTTATTTCATCCAGCAATTTAAAAACGCATCAGAGAATTCATACTGGAGAGAAACCGTACAAGTGCTCACACTGTGGAAAGAGTTTCGCTCAGTCAGGACACCTGAAATATCATGAGAGAGTTCATACTGGAGAGAAGCCGCACCAGTGCTCTACATGTGGAAAGAGTTTCACCCAACTTTCTAGTCTACAGTATCATAAGAATAAGAAAAAGCATTGCCTGAAGTTTCCTAAATGAGCAAATGTTCATGTTCAGATCCATCACTCAAAATAATATACTTACAATATAATTACAAATATACTTACAAGTAGAGTTGGGGTCCGTGTCATGTGTAACATGAAAAGAAAGATGAAAACAGCATAAAATTAAAATAAATGAATTGTAGGATTATCCGTGAACAGGCCCTTTAATGAACTCAACACCACATTCCACAGTTCTGAACGATTCCCCATTGAACCATTAGTAAGTCATAAAACACAGTCATGGTGCCAAGATGGCTAAAGGAGATGGTACCCCCCCCCCTTCCCTTCCAGTGCCTGTCTAATCTCACAACAGCGATGCCAGGACAGCAGGAAAAGATTTCTCTTTGTTCCCCAAACTTAAGAACAAATGGCCAAGAAACCCTGTGGTGACCCCAATGCATAAATTCACAGCCTTATCAGGAAACGAAGGGAGCTAAGGCATTCCCATGGCCCGGAATCACCACAGACCTTAAACCAGGGACTCCTCTTCTCTGTAGCTGTAAATTCCAGAGACTTTTGTCTCCAAAAACCAGAGACTGAAATTAACCCACTCATGGTTTCTAACAAATAACGGTCTCAAATTTGCTTCCAATAAGCTGAATTAATCACCAATTAATATATTAATCACCTCCTATATATCTTATGTATCATGTATGTTTTATATAATCTGTGGAGTTGTCTTTGTGTGTCTAACATTGATTACAGCCTCTTCTTAGGTTTTTCTAGCTCAGTTATAAGAACTAATCACCAGAAGTTGCCTCATGTATATCCTTCTGTATTATGTATGCTTTATATTACCCAAGTTTGTTCTGTGTGTTAAACATTTATCACAGGTAAATCCTTATTAACTCCTACCTCAACTATGGGAAATATATGTTATTTGGTACCTACTTGATGGGTAAACGATTGCTAGAATTTGATATAAAGTAGATTTTTGTAGGATGCACCATATTTAAACTATAAAGTTGGCTTATTAAAGCATGTAACTTAACCCTTATGAGTTTGAGCACACGCGATCATGTGGACATTATGCTAATTACATGCAAGAACCTGAGAACTGGGCGTAGGTCCCGCCAAAGACAATATCTGATTGGCTGACACACTCAGAAGGACGTCTCGGATGGACACGCTTAGAGCCCAATGACAAGCAGCTCTGCTTTGATTTTTGCCTTGCTTTTGCAGTGACTTTTGCTCTTGCTTTGTTTTGTGACGACCTTTCCATCGTCTAGCGTGTACGCTTACATGCTTTTCAAACCACCAAGAGCTCACTCAAACTCATCAACTCTTCTGAAAGGGCCTTCGTTGAACTGCGTCAAAGAAAACCCTCTCAGAGCCTATCCTGCAGCTCCTCCAGACTCAGAGGAAACTCGGTGGCATGGCAACCCGCAATCCAGGAAACCGGCACACGAAGCGTCACCCGGCAAAGCCAACCAACCATTCACCATCGAGTGCTGTCCCTCAGAACTCATCATCGACCGACTGCCAGCCAATCAGCGCCGAAGAGGTTCCCTCCAGCAACATTAGGCTTGATTGAGATGCGCCTTGCCTCGCCTGAAATGTAGTCGAGGCGGCTGCAGTGAGAGGAGGAGTGAAAAAAGCGCAGGCAAGCCGGACAGTTCTCTCTTCTCGCAGTGGATCTGACACCTGCGAGATCAATGATGGATATCGCGGGATTCACGCTCATGCACAGTGTTGCTAATAAACTGGATGTAATTTAAGTTCTGTTGCTTTTATATGAAAATAAATATAATGAACAAGACACCCAAAGTACTTATTTAATTCCATTCCAAATGGGTGTTTATCAATCATGTTTTTCTTTAATACATACAGTCGGCAACGCGTCATAGTTGGGGGGCGTGGTCGGCGTGGGGGAAAACACAGCGAAAATCATGTGTATTTAAATGACAAAATGTCTTATTGCGAAGCATTGACGCCTGCCGACCGGCAACGATATATTGCTAAATTAACTGCAATAGGGTACGATTGCCCATATTTAATTAAAACCAAATGGCCGGAGGTGTCGTTTCCAGACATATTTTGCTATCTGGTTGAATCTGGTATCTGGTAAGACATCGCGGTAGCTACTGGTAACATTAGCCTATAACTCAATCATATGCTGCATACTATAACTCCATAAAACCTTGTCAATTACCAATTGTACGTATGCTTCACTCCAAACTATTAATCCTTTTGTAAAACGGTGATCAGTAGTACGAGGTTGGCGAGGGACTGTGCTGACAGTTATCCTAACTCACAGACTGCAGTCTGTATTGAGTGTAGACCGTAGCGATTGGCCTATCAAGCGAGCCTTCAGCTGATAACGCTAATGTAAATGAGACATCCCTTATGAAAAACAACTATAGGAATCTTGTAGTATTTTAGGACAAAATATTATAGTAATCCTATAGGAATACTATAGAGGGTTTTCACCGACGTCACATTCTGGACGGTAACCCGGATGCGCGGCAATTATGGAGGCACTCGGTGTAAACAACTGAACTGAGTACAATGGAGTATTGTGCACTTTGGATACTTTAAGTGAATGTAGCCATGTTTAAACAACAGAAAAGCTCATCAAAATGCGCCCAAGATGCAAAGGCATATAGGGGAAGGACTTGGACCACAAGAAAAGGCACGATATTTCGAGAAATTACGATTTATTGGCGGTGCAGATCCCTACGAGTTAGCTCCCTCTTCTTGGATCCATGACGACCCGGTGATTCTTCCTTCAGTTGCATATCCCGATATAGTCAACTACCTAGTTTTCTTGCCGAGCCCATACAACGCGTTCCATCCTACCAAAGTGCTTTACAGTCAAATAATCACACAGTAAAAACACTAAAAGCAATAAAAATATTATCATTACACCAGAAAATTATGTTATGAGCCGCTGCAATCAACATTTCACAATACCTGACAAGAAATGTGCAGAAAAAATCCGGATGTTGTCCAGATTTTTCCCTCGTAGATCTTGCTTGAGCTTTGCCAACCACAAGCGCCTCATTTCCTCCGATAACTTCTGCCATTCCTCTCCTTGGTTTTTAATAACTTTTGGAAGTCGATAATATTCCAAATGTTTTTCTCAGTCTGTCCTATTGGTACAACCTGAAACACGGCAATAATTAACCATTTTCCTTGACGACGTTCGGGATATACTTCAGTGCCTGTGCTTTGTTGTGATGCGGAGTGCCTCCAATATGGTGACTTCCGGTCTGATGACGCATTGTGAAATGATTTGAGGAAGTATCCATCCAGCCGGTTGCGTGGGGGCTCCCAGTCGAGGCTGAGGTTGTCGACGGCTTGAGAGAGCAGACGCATCAACTCTGACTCAATGCCAGCTCTTCTCCAGGAAGGCTCGCGAACAGCGGGGGGAGGTCCACAGAGCTCGCCCAATCCTCACTGTCCGACGCCAGGATAGTTCTATCCAGGCCTCGGCTGTTTCGTCGATCTCAACGGCGGAAGCGGTGGCAGACGGCGGCCGCTGTCCGTCGGTGAGCGACTCGAGTGGTGCCGGCGAAGCTGGCTGGCGAACCGGCGAGCTTTGGCGGGCAGGAGAAGGCTCGGGAGCGTACCGGTGATCGGTTCTGCGCAGATTTTGCTCATCTCAAACAAGCCTTTTGTCACAGAAGGGAACGCACACGCTCACAGGAGCATCCAAACGCAAGTACACAATCTCCTAATTCTTGCTGAACTGGTGCAAGTCCTATTAAGCAAACGAACGAAGGTTGAATTGTTAGGGTATTGATTCTCTCAGGTTGCGGTCAAGAAATAGTGTCTAACGCTAGACATTTGGGACTCCATTCATACTCCGTTAACATCACCCCTTTTCTATCACTGTTTGAATGAATGTTTGTGTGTTTTCATTAGATAAGTTTGTGTGTATTACAGTAGTTCAATAAAGTTTAGCTTGATCTTACATACAAGTATCTTTTGTTGTGTGCTTACAAGTTACTGCCTTAAACTGTAGATTTTGTTACCTTGCTCATAATCAGTGATCATAATCTTAAGATATTATTACCGTAGGCCACGGGATAATATTCTGTCCACAGTGTCCAGAATCAATGAAATACCCTAATCTCAATTTATCGGTGGACGAATAGTTGGTAAAGGGTTACATATTAATTCTGAATAATTTGCATATAAATTCGGTTCTTATTCACTGTAATTCTGTAATCTCATTTGAGTTGTATTGGTCCTAGTTCCCTTACAGAATTAAAGGGTAACTAAACCCCTGGTCAGAGCCTGACTCCACCCACTGGCAATATTTGAAAAATGCTGGAAAAGTGGGCAGAGGGGGGCGTGCACCTGAAATGCATCTCTCTGTAGGCAAGGGTGTGGTTAACTGCTACCCTCTGACATCAGAGGGTACCACAACTTCCAATAGGAAAATTCAACTGCAGTAGCCACCGTTCAACCTGAAGAGGGCAGCACTCAGAAGTTTTTACACCATATATTGTAGAATTAAAACACTTTAAACCCAAATGTCAAAAAATGTACTCGAATCAATGAACAGCATTTATGAAGCTCCATTCTTACAGATCATTAACTAAAAAAAGTTGTTTTAGTGTTTAGTTACCCTTTAATGTCTCCCCTCCTGTAATTTTTCGGCACCACACCGGCAGGGACCAGTAGCATCTTCACATGCTTGCAGACAAAACACACATCACATAGGCTACATGCAATGCATGGCTAGGACGATGTCTTCAAAGTCAGCAATCATTTATTTTGCTTATGAAAATCATAATAAATTTATTTGCGAAAAATAAGTGCACTATGGATTCAGGCGACTTTTAAATGGTTCTTTGTTATTCATATAACGTCAGTAATGCAAGAGCATGTGAATTGTTTTATTTTGTCTGGATTGTTTTGGTATGCAGCAATTTACTAACTTGCCCACTCATTCTAAAGGGCATATCCTCGATCTCATTTGTTTTGGCTTAATTCCTTATAATTGTACTGTTTCTGACTTGTCTCAGATCATCTGCTGGTGTCTTTTTGTGCCCAGCTGACAGTCTTCAAAACCCATATCGCTCTATTAAAATACTGAACATTAAGAACATCAGTGCGTTTACATGCACCCTCATGCATGTGATTGTGGAAATATTGCGATTAAACCTTACCTCACGTAAACGCAATACTTAGATCAAACTAATGCGATTAAGCTCATAATCGTAGTAACCATATTTGCATTAAACTACGTGTTGTATGCCGAATTTAATCGCAATAAGCAGGCATGTAAACACCTTAAAGGAATTGTTCACCCAAAAA
Source organism: Gila orcuttii (assembly GCA_026230005.1). NCBI lineage: Eukaryota > Metazoa > Chordata > Actinopteri > Cypriniformes > Leuciscidae > Gila > Gila orcuttii. The sequence continues at coordinate 25,328,501 of JAPDVR010000006.1, read as the reverse complement.
TGAAAAAAGGTGTGCCGTGTGGAGCACTTTTATGATAGATTTTTTATTTTATTTTATTTATGGACTTAAAAGTGCTTTTAACAGAAATGGCCATTCACTGCCATTATAAAGCTTGGAAGAGCCAGGGCATTTTTTAATATAGCCTAACTCCGATTGTATTCGTCTGAAAGAAGAATGTCATATACACCTAGGATGACTTGAGGGTGAGTAAATCATGGGCTAATTTAGATTTTTGGGTGAACTATCCCTTTAAATATGCCATTCTCAGTAATGGAGTTCATTACAGAGAAGTTACAACATTTTTTTATATTCTAATAAATAGAAATATTTGTAGTGGATGCAATGCTTTTGAATTTTTTTCCTGTGGCATGCGCTTTAATGTTTTAACTACAGCGAGGATTGCCTAGCCCATGATAATAACAGAACTCATGGTATGAGAAAATATTTTTGTACAAATAATGATCAATAATGCACAATAAGGCCCATTGAAAATATAAAGCAATTACAAATACTATTTGGCCAGTGGAAAAGATTGAGAAAAACTCTCTGAAATGTATTTTATACTATTTGATTTATTTATTTAAAATCAAGGCAAGGTATAGGCTACTAAATGATTTTTTTAGCAATGTAATGTGACAGCACATCCGTATCTCATATTTTCCTAATGTCTTGTATTGTTAAACATGGTATCACGTGGATGAATATACATATGCAAATGATAGGCAGAGGATATCATTAGTAAAACTAGGCGTTGTAAGCCATTTTTGGCTTTTGACGCACATACACTTTTAGTAAGGATGCTACGCACAGTTTTATAAATGAGACCCCTGCCCTACACACAAACTCTGCTCCATCTCCAAAATGTTTGTACGCATGTGTCAGTTTGGCGACACTGATAGTGAGCTGAGGGACTGACTGCAGATGAAGAAAAAACACTTTAAATCTTCATTTTCAACCTTCAGTCCTAATCATGAATACATTGCATGTTCACAATAACCGTTTAAATAAATAAAATAATTATTTAAACTATGTTTTACATCTGATATACACATTTAGATTAAATATGCCATTCTCATTAATGGAGTTAAGCACTTAAATGGCATGAAATCATTACAGAGAAGTTAATTTTTTTTTTACATTTTAATAAATAGAAATATTTGTAGTGGATGCAATGCTTTTGAACACTTTTCTGTGGCATGCTGTTTTAATGTTTTAACTACAGCGAGGATTGCTTCGCATATTTAATAATAGCAGAACTCATGGCCTGAGAATATATTTTCACGCAAATAATGATAAAAAATGCACAATAAGGCCTCCCCCCCCCCCCCCAAAAAAAAAAAAAATATATATATATATATATTTAAACAACGTTAACATAAACATTTCATATATAATATTATTGAACACGTTTGTAGGTCTATATTGTATAATTTATTATTGTAGCCTTAAGCTGATTTTCTGTATACTCTATGTTTAATTTTGGACTGATAGTGGTTAATAAAGTCAAATAATGGTATTGGACAGAATCAGTGGTAATATCATTGTGTTCCTGTCAGTCAGTGTTAGAGGAACTGTGTAACAACTCGGGCTTAGCCTGACAGTTAGCCTGCCCTGGACCAGGTTAGTTTCCCAGCATAAGTTACCTGAGTGACTGGGCTTGAGCTATGTTAAATTAACTTTATGAAACCAAATCATTTGACAATGAGTCAGACTAACTGAAATAAGCCTGGCTTATTTGGTAAACTTGTTTCAAGGTCTCATCATTGTATCACCAAAAATACTATTCAGACTCCTGTTTTTTCACCTTTTTGATCTCTTTGTAATTCATCAGTGATACTCCACTGTTTTTTCTTTGTTGCTCCTCCATTGCCAAATGACCAACACTGACTTCTCCGTTGTGTAAACTCCCATTGAGTTGTTGCTCGTGTTTTTCTCCTGCAATCCCCTAGCTAAGTGATCTCGTATCTTACATTGTATCTATTATTTACATGTGTCCCTGTATTGCTGCCTACTGTCAATAAACCCTGCTATTGAGCTAATCTTTTGTCTTTGTATTATCTTTTGTTCTGTGACAGAATGATCATTTCAAATTCTTAATTTGCAGTAAATACCAGTACAGACAGAGAAACCATCATAGACTTTATTTTTTTGAAATACAGACATATGTGATCTCTTTTTTTTAAAGTAACAAACATTAAAAATATAATTAATTTTCATGTTACAATATATACATTACACTTTCACAATGATGAATCAAGTATGTAAATGGTTCTCTGGGTTGTTTATTATAGTTCTGTAAACATATAGGAGATGACAAAGCAAGGTGACCGTTAAAAAACACTGAGGCATAATCAGCACAACAACATATGTTGCAAATGTATTTGAAACCTGAAAAAGAAGAATGTTTTAGTATTTACATTTGTTTGTTTGTGAATAAATTTTATGGCATGCAATGAAAAACAAATATTTTAGGTGCGCCATGAGCACAAAATAAGGTAACGAGCAAATATTTAAGACAAAATGGCCCCCTTTACATCTATAATTCAAAATTCAAATCAGCTTGGTCAAAAGAAAGAAAGAAAGAAAAAAAGTGCAGTGCAGTCCAGTAGAATAATTCAAGGTATTTTGTTCTTTAAATGTGATGACCAGATTGCAAGGAATGTCCTCGGTATACCATGCTCACCATTGTGTTTTTATGTTTGTGTTTTTTATTGTTTGTTCAAGCGCGAAAGAGAACTCGATTCTAGCGTGCTGTTTGTGTGCGCGTCTTTCTGTGTGCCATGTGTGTCACATAAACAGAACATTCATAGACGCCGCTTTCTCCTTTGTCTTGTCACGCTTGAATGGTTCAAAAGCATTTGCATGATATTATGTAAAGCTAGCCAAAAGATGACAGAAAAAAAACAATGCTGCGGTAATTGTGAATATTTTAACGCGTTAAACTGAATTTTTTTTTGTTGAAAAAAACGTTGACAGCACAATATATATATATAGACTTATATATATATACACTCACCTAAAGGATTATTAGGAACACCTGTTCAATTTCTCATTAATGCAATTATCTAATCAACCAATCACATGGCAGTTGCTTCAATGCATTTAAGGGTGTGGTCCTGGTCAAGACAATCTCCTGAACTCCAAACTGAATGTCAGAATGGGAAAGAAAGGTGATTTAAGCAATTTGGAGCGTGGCATGGTTGTTGGTGCCAGACGGGCCGGTCTGAGTATTTCACAATCTGCTCAGTTACTGGGATTTTCACGCACAACCATTTCTAGGGTTTACAAAGAATGGTGTGAAAAGGGAAAAACATCCAGTATGCGGCAGTCCTGTGGGAGAAAATGCCTTGTTGATGCTAGAGGTCAGAGGAGAATGGGCCGACTGATTCAAGCTGATAGAAGAGCAACTTTGACTGAAATAACCACTCGTTACAACCGAGGTATGCAGCAAAGCATTTGTGAAGCCACAACACGCACAACCTTGAGGCGGATGGGCTACAACAGCAGAAGACCCCACCGGGTACCACTCATCTCCACTACAAATAGGAAAAAGAGGCTACAATTTGCAAGAGCTCACCAAAATTGGACAGTTGAAGACTGGAAAAATGTTGCCTGGTCTGATTTCTGTTGAGACATTCAGATGGTAGAGTCAGAATTTGGCGTAAACAGAATGAGAACATGGATCCATCATGCCTTGTTACCACTGTGCAGGCTGGTGGTGATGGTGTAATGGTGTGGGGGATGTTTTATTGGCACACTTTAGGCCCCTTAGTGCCAATTGGCCATCGTTTAAATGCCACGGCCTACCTGAGCATTGTTTCTGACCATGTCCATCCCTTTATGGCCACCATGTACCCATCCTCTGATGGCTACTTCCAGCAGGATAATGCACCATGTCACAAAGCTTGAATCATTTCAAATTGGTTTCTTGAACATGACAATGAGTTCACTGTACTAAAATGGCCCCCACAGTCACCAGTTACATCTCAACCCAATAGAGCATCTTTGGGATGTGGTGGAACGGGAGCTTCGTGCCCTGAATGTGCATCCCACAAATCTCCATCAACTGCAAGATGCTATCCTATCAATATGGGCCAACATTTCTAAAGAATGCTTTCAGCACCTTGTTGAATCAATGCCACGTAGAATTAAGGCAGTTCTGAAGGCGAAAGGGGGTCAAACACAGTATTAGTATGGCGTTCCTAGTAATCCTTTAGGTGAGTATATAAATACAACACACATTTATATAAACACTTGGTATTTAGAAATATCCCTACTGACAACCCTGGATACAAAGAAAGAAAGAAAGAAAGAAAGAGAGAAAGAAAGAAAGAAAGAAAGAAAGAAAGAAAGAAAGAAAGAAAGAAAGAGAAAGAAAGAAGAAAAAACTCCCAAGGCCATGCTGAAACAGACTGGGGTCACATGGAAAGGGGTTCAGGTATTAACATTTCTAGCATGCTTAGAAGAGGGAAATAAGAGGACATAAGAGGGAAATTCCTGGGTGTTGTGATGGTTGTCACTATACTAGATGACTGCTCATTTACCACATTATACTGACCCAAAGAGAGAAGGAAGTAAGTTTAGACATATCAGGGTATGTGTGAAAGAAGTACTTGGCAGTAACCAACTATGGTTGACGGTTACCAAACATCAGGGGAATTATATAAACCGAAATATCATCCCCAGATCCAAGCCGATCATTGTCGATTCGCCAGCCCTGGTTCCTCAGAACCCCTCTGGCTCGCATCACCAGGTCCTGGGCTGCCATTGTGTATCTGTGGTCACAACACACACTTAAAGCATATATAGACTTAGATTATATATCAGTTGGCAACAGTTATTTGCACTAAGAGTAAATAGTGATATATGCTATTTTTTTTACACTATATGCAAAAGCAATAGACGCGTGAAAATAGCAGTATTTTATTCACACTAATAAGTGTAAATAGTTGTTATATGCTATTTATAGTTCATGCAAATAATGCCAGATACTATTTGCACCAGGAGACATTAGAAAGAAAGACATTAGTCATTCACAAAGAAAATTGGTGTCCTTAAAGGTTGGATTTTTCCTCATTTTTTAAATTAAGGCAATAAGATCAATTTCCAAAATATTTTTTATTCCTATTTTTAGTCAACTTTAGCATGGGTGTATTCACTTATGCTAAGCACTGTATGTCTTTCTAAAATAACAAGCATATTACAAACTTATTAAATAAATGAACCCTCTTATCTTTGTAACATGCATGTATCGTAAATTTAACAGAATGTCAACTGGTCATTTTTTTAATTGTTATGTATTTAATGTCGTTTTGGTAATAGATTTTTGATCTAATATCGTTTTGATCATGGCTTCAAGGATGAGGGCATGTCATACAGTTTTGGTATCTGCCTAAATTGCAATATAGGCTACAATTTTTTATTTGATTTGACATCATCAAAAGTCTTGCGCTACAATGCTTAATTATAATGCATGACAGTTCCACTAGCACAAACATGGGCACAGATAAGGGCACATAATCAAAAACATAAAAACCTGTGAAGGTCATCGGGATCACAGTTGGCCAGGAATGAGGTGACAGTCTCTGCTACTTCCTCATTAGAAAGGACATCCCACAGGCCATCAGTTCCCATGACAAGCACATCATCTGCTCCATGCACATATTGTGTCAGGTTATACACCTTAACCTGCAATGAAAGTTCAGCTTCATTCAGTGTGAATCATAAGGGCTTAAACTGCCTATGATAAGACTCTACGTCATTATGTTCCATGTTGCACACAACATATTCTGCCACTGGCTGCTTTGGCCTGCCCTCAAAGAACAGACTTGGTGTGTCACTGCCCTTAAATGCAAAAGCTTTGGCAAGTTAACAGCAGATGATTTATCTTTTATAAAGCATTTTTGTTGGTATCTCTAATGTCTGGCAAGACATCTTTTCAAATTCTAGTTAGAATTAGCCTTTTAGCCTATTGTAATATATTTAGTGTCTGTGCTTTGTCTTGTATAACTTTATTGTGAAGTGCCTTGTTTGTTTCCTGTTTTCCCTTATTATTCCCTGATTTTTCTCACCCATGTCTTGTTACCCTCATTAGTATTAGTATAAAGTCTTGGGCTGGATTTCAGTTATAAAAGTGTGCATCAGACGTACTTTGCTTGGCAGTGATTAAAAAGGATTTAAACAGTGAATTTTGAAGTGATCTCTTCTTGTAAACTCAAGAGATGTGGATTCAGACGGCAATTAAATCACCACACGACTTTGGTGTTTGTCAAAAAACCGAAGGTTACTTTGCCGCCATTGAACGGGGATTTTTACGTGGGTGGTGGTTGAAAAACACTGACATTCTGGATTCGGATGGCAATTAAATCACCGGCTAACTCCTGTAAATGTTGAAAATACCTTACAACCCCATGAGAAACAATTAGCGTCCGAATAGGGCTTAACTGGCAGTATACTTTCACTGACATTTGAAATGTCTCCGCGGACAGCGCCGTCTTTTATTTAGCACAACTATGCGCTGTATCACTGCCATAGTTTGAGCAAATTCCCCACCACAATCATTCCCTTTAAAAAGACTCCTTTACTGCCTAATGGTTTGCCAGCTGATGCTACCTTTGGATAATATAATTAAAAAGCGAACAACAATCAGTGTAATGACAATTTTATTTTTTGCATGAAAACGCTTGAATTAGCCTAATTGAACACTGTATTAACTTCAGAATTATATTCGTATTGTCTGAGACGTAAAAAAGTTTTTTGCAGTGGTGGCCACCTGTTAACAGTGATAAGGTAAAGCTAAGATAAGGTCCAGACCAATCTTCCGAACGTATGACTTACAGAGGGTATACTTAACTAATAACGTTTTGGGAAACACAAGGCATCTACGCTAATATTAGTCTCTGTTTATCGCGAGGTTTACCGTACTCAGCCGGATCCAAGCCGTATCCAGATCAGATGAAGGACCTGCGCCTAGACATGAACACAACGCAGCCCTGAAGTGTCAGCAGAGACCATGTCAACTAGACTATCCCCTGCGAAGGGCTCATCAAAAGTTTTTTTTTTCACGACAAACCTCTGTACAGATGAAAACATTATCAAAATGATTCCAGTTCACACACATCCACATAAAGGACTAAAAACGCTGTATTATGCATGCCGGTCAAGTAATCGGCAATGTCACTTTGTAAAGAAAGACTACGCGCCACCTCACATACGCATTCAAACGTGAAAGCCTACAGACTAAACACGTAATACGCATGTGGACGCCGTCACCGTTTTCACATATTCAGGTTTTTGAAGTTTACATGGAGATGATAACGGTAAAAACCTGTTTCAAAAACTTTGAAAAGTTTGCGTTCACAGGCCACCCAATTGCCATTGTAGTGTAAATGAACAGCCGAACGCATTAAAAGTTTTCTGTTTTCAGTTGAAAACGGTGTTGTGTAAGCAACCCCTAAGTTAATAACTAATGATTTTTACAACACAAATGAATCAATTAAAAACTTACTTAAGCTAGACAATGACTTTCTTCTAGATCTGCTGTACAGTCAAAACAATCTTTGTTACGTTAATTTCCTATTATCACCGTGATGCTCCTTTGAAACAATCTGTATTGTAAAAAGCGCTATATAAATGAAGGTGACTTGACTTGACAAGCACGCCAGGGGCTGCCCACGGGCTGTTAGATGGCTCAATTAATCATGCTTTTTCCATCTCCCAGGTCTTTTGCTCTGCTGCGGTCTGTTTGTGCTAGCCAGTGGGGTCACAGGCGGATGGTGGAGCTGCGCCGGTATCGATGTTGTGCTGTACTAGCCCCTCGTGCCACAAAGACGTCCTGGTTGCGGTCAAGCAGTTCCCGCAACTGCCGACGCTGCCTGGGAGTAAGTCTTTCACTGCACAATTACCACAGCTCCTGAAATGCCTGTACAGTTCCTTTTGATGGGGAGGGCACTGGCACGGTGAACACGCTCAACTATTCTGTCCAGCTGCTTCCCCTCTCGCTTGGCCCGAGGGCACATCAACTGTCCTTTGCCCATTCTGTACAGGAATGACTTCACGACCGATCTGAAGGTAAGCTCTGGCCACATTTATACAGGCCCCACTCAGTGTCACAAAGTCTAGTCCCATAATACAAGCATCTTCTCTTGCTGCCAAAAAAACCTCATGGATGAAAACACCCGTGACCACCGACCACCAGGCAGGGTTACCAGGTGGACAATGGAAAGGTGGACCCTGTGTCGAAGAGGGCCCTGCACGCATAGCCATTTAGAGAACAGTACACGTACAAACCCTGGGTGTGGCCCACTGGTAAAAATTTTCCATGGAGGGGCGTAGACTGTGGTGGGATCGGCCGTCCCTCTGCCCGGCTGCTTGCTCCTAGTTTTCCGGAGATGCTGGCTAGCGGGGCAAAGGTGCAGGGGTGGGACAATCACGGGCCACTTGTCCCACCTCCCTGAACGGTAAAATGAGTCCCATCTAGTAGAACGCCCTCGTCGGTTCAGGGGCGGTTCTCTGCTCTCGTTTTGTTGCTGATGACACCCATACATATCCTGAGGACATATCCTAACTGAGGACATATCCCTTCAGCATCATCAACATCAGTACACTCGGCCTTGTGTACTCGAGCAGGAGGGTGTTAAAAAGGGGCTACTGCTCATGTTGTCATGAGTATTCATCCAGACTCCGCTTGCTCTGCCTCTGCCAATGCATGAGCCAGTGTTCATGGGGCAGATAATTGAACAAGCTGTCACAGCTTCTCTTTTAGGAATGCATGGAGAGCCAGCTCCTCCTGTGCAGCTGCTGTGCACAGCAGGTACCCTTGCCGCACATAGAACCGCACATCTGCAGCTCTGTACTTTGGGCGATTTTAATCGTGTGTCGCTGAAAAAAGCACTTACACACTTTTATCAATACGTCACCTGCCCAATCAGATGGAATACAATTTCTAGATTTGTGTTATGGGTCAGTGAAGGATGCTTACAAATCACTTCTACTACCTTCATTGGCTCGGCCGATTGCAACTGTGTGTTAATATTGCCTACATATAAGAGATAGAGAAAGTACAAGTCAAGTCAAGTCACCTTCATTTATATAGCGCTTTCAACAATATAGATTGTTTCAAAGCAACTTTACAGTGATAATAGGAAATTAAAGTAACAGAGATTGTTTTGGCTTTACAGCAGCTCTAGATTAAAGTTATTGTCCAGCTGAAGTTAGTTTTGATTGATTCACTTCCGTTGCAAAGATCATTAGTTATTATCGTTAATAACTATTACCGTTCTAACAGAAAACCCTTCATGCGCTCCGACCCGCTCATTTGCACAACAACAGTGTTTGGTGGCTCGAGAATGCAAACCTTGAAATAGGTTCCAAGGTGCAAGCGCTGACATTTTTTTAAAAACATTATCATCTCCGCGTCAACTTCAAAACCGTGAATCTGTGAAAACGTTGACGGCGTGCACATGCGTATTACGTGTTTAGTCTACAGGTATGTGCATTTGAATATATATGTGCGCAGGCGCGTAGTCTTTCTTTACAAATTGACCTCACCAAATTACTTGTCTGGCTTTAAATATTCATAATACAGAATTTTTTGTCGCTTCCATGTGAACTGGAATCATTTTGACAACGTTTTATCTGTACAGATGTAAAAGGAAGGGAAGGAGGCCTTCACAGGGGAGAGACACTTCAGGACTGCGTTGTCGTCGTGTCCAGGCGCAGGTCCTTCATCAGATCTGGATATGGCTTGGATCCGGCGGACTGTGGTAAACCTCGGGATAAACAGAGAGACCAATTAGGTAGAAAGGTAGACGCCTTTCTTATGAAAGGATATTCTGAAAATAAAAAATATATATAATACAGAAAAAGTTTTGATCTGATTTTTTTTAGGAGTATAGAGACATCAAGAATCAACATATGAATCTCAACAATGGTGACAATCAACAAAGCTTTTTTGTGACTTTAGTAGCTTGTTTTGTGACGAGTTCAGAGTTGATCTGAATTTTTTTTTATTGTCACCATTGTTGCGATTTATACACTGATTGTTGATGTCTGTATGATCCTGTCAAAAGAAAATTCTGTATAATGACTCCATAAAATCTTTCAGAGTATTATAGCACTGCAGAATTTTCTGCAGCAGTATTGGCATGCAAAATTAACAAACTAATAGTTAACGACTTAATCAGATATTAGACTTCAGGTGGTATTAGTAAATGAGGCCACTACATGATGACTATCATCACTAAAAGTGACTCTGATCTGAGTTTCTCTTGGATTCCTACAATAACAAATATGTATCAGAGACACACAGTTAAAGCAGCCAGAGGAAAACTAATGTTAAAAACTGAAGGGTCAAGAGCCATAGACACCCCTTCAGAGTCATCAAGAGCCCGTGACAAGGCATCGGCCATGACGTTCTCAGACCCCTTGATGTACCTAATAGATAGGTTCTAAGGCTTTAGAAAAAGAGCCCAGCGCTATTTTGAAGAGAAGAGAGGAAAGTAAGAGGATTGAGATCAGAAAACACCACCACAGGGTGTAACCCACCACCAAAATAAACATCAAAATGGTGGAGTGCCCAAATCAGAGCCAGTGCCTCCTTTTCAATGGTTGAATAGTTCAATTGGTGGCGATTAAATTTCAGAGAAAAATAGGAAACTGGTCTATCTATTCCATTTTCATCCTTTTGAAGGAGAACGGCACCTGCCCCTACCTGGCTGGCATTTACTTGCAGCTGGAAGGACTCCTCCAGCCTAGGAGCAGCCAAGACAGGTGCAGAACTCAGGAGAGATTTGGCATTTTCGAATGCATGTTGACAATCAGCAGTCCAATTGAATTTAACTGAACCCTTCAACAGGTTAGTTAGTGGAGCAACGACAGATGAAAAATTACAGCAAAAGTTCCTGTAATACCCTATCATACCAAGGAAGCGCATCAATTCTTTCTTAGTGACAGGACGTGGGAATTTATCAATGGCCAGGACTTTCGCTCTCACTGGCCGAACGTTCCCTTGTCCGACCACCTTTCCCAGATACACCACTGTAGCCCGGGCAAACTCACACTTTGCTAAGTTTACCGTGAGGTTTGCAGCCGCAAACCGTTCAAATAATGAACGTATACGGGCAAGGTGGACCATCCAAGTGTCTGAATAACAGACCACATCATCAATATACACAGCACACACTCCAGTCCCGCAACGACTCGATTCATGAGCTGCTGGAAACTGGAATGGGCGTTGCGCAAACCCAAAAGCCATTCTCATATAAGAATAGAGACCCGACGGCGTAATAAAAGCAGAAATCTCTTGTGCCCTAGGAGTAAGAGGAACCTGGTAATAACCTTTAAGCAAGTCGAATTTGTTCACATAACGAGCCGCACCGACTTGATCAACACAATCTTCTATCCTAGGCAATGGATACGAGTCTGGTTTTGTTACACTATTTACTTTTCTGTAATCCGTGCAAAATCTTTACGTACGATCAGGTTTTTTGACTAACAAACAGGGTGAAGCCCAGCTAGAGTATGACTGTATGGCAAGACCATTCTCAAGAAGATATTGGACACTATCATCCAAACTTTTACGCTTATCAGGACAATTGCGGTAAAAGCTCTGACGGATTGGCTTTGCATCAACGACTTCTATGTCATGCTCGATTAAAGTTGTGCAAGTTGGAGTATCTGAAAACAGACATGGAAATTCAAAGATTAAAGCTTTCAATTCTAATTGCTGTTGAAAATCCAAATGATCTAAAACTCCCTCCAATTTGACCAACGTCTCTGAATTATTTAGACAAGCATGCAGCATGGAATCGTCAGGGCCCTGCACATTATCTTCTAACTCTGAAGAGGCTATAGACGTGCCTGCCATGACCAAGACAGACGATTCACCCTTAACACTAGGCGACTGTGATGATGCATAATATGGCTTAAGTAAATTGATATGACATAACTGTGTCACCCGCCTACGATCAGGCGTAGCAACCACATAATTATGTTAGATTAAACCAAACTCTCATCCCCTTTCACCCACCCTCTTAATAGTGGTTTGTGTAGTGGTTATAAGCAAATATAAGGTTATAAGAGACCAATTGGTCTCTGACACTTGACAAACCACGCTGTACGGCCCTGAGAACTTTGCCCCAAAAGGAGAACCAGGTATAGGCAACAAAGCTACCACCTGATCCCCTGGACTGAAGATACGAGCTTCTGCCTTACGGTCATAATTTCGCCTCATTTTTCTTTGGGCATCAGTCAAATTTTCGGTTGCCATTTTACATGCTAAAAGTAACCTGCGGCAGAAACCATACACATAACTGGACAAACTCTTGGGTCGTTCACTTGAATCCAGATCACTTGACAACACAGACAATGGGGTACGAGCCTTGTGATCAAATACCAATTCATTGGGACTAAAGCCTGTGCTTTCTTGCACAACCGCTCTAGCCGCCAACAATAGCCATGGTAATCCATCCTCCCACTCCCGTTTCATCTCTATGCAGTATGCACGCAAAAGAGACTTAAGAGTGGCATCGAAACGCTCCAAAACCCCTTGACTTTGCGCATGGTACGCGCTACTCAAGTTATGCTGTATACGCAGTTGTTTCAAGGCTACTGCGAACGTTTTTGATGTAAAATTTGAACCACGATCACTTTGAATGATTCTAGGAAGTCCAAATATTGAAATAAACTGCGACAATGATTTCACCACAGACCTTGTAGTAATGGTCCTCAGAGCATACGCAGCAGGATAGCGAGTCGCCTGGCACATGATGGTAAACAAATAAACACAGCCTGATTTTGACTGGGGTAAGGGGCCCACACAATCAGTTATCAAATACTCGAAAGGCTTACCAACAGACGGAATGGGCTGTAAAGGCGCAGGCTTAGCGACAAATAAAACTTTCTGATGCACCCGTATCACGCAGAATTTTCACTGAAACGTGATGTGCGTCTCCAACCAATGCCACAAAACCCTCCGTGACAAATGGTGCATAATGCGTTATAGTAGATGTAAGAAATTCAAGCTTATCACATTGTACATTACTCAAACCTTTATCAATTGACGCTGTACATTGTGCACGATCCAATGACTTTGCTGGAATTTTCTTATCTTTACTCCACGAGCGCACAGCATGAGGTGCAGAGGCCAACTTTTCCTCCATAACCCTTCAGCCTATTTCGCTCCAATAACACAGGACAATTTATTTTCCAATGATTTTTCCCAAAACAGTAGTTACAGTCTGTTTTAAGATTGAAATCTGATGGTTTACCACGTGCAATTGAATTTGAAAACACAGATGTGTCCGTATTAACAAGACTATAGCGACGTTCTTTGTAATTAATGTTAGAACGTGGACAAAAATCACGGGCTGGAGTCTTGTGTATGAGAGAAAAATTATCAGCAAGAACAGCGGCATCTGCTGCTGTTTTCACGTGATGTTCGTTAATATAAGTGGCTATGCTATCAGGCAAAGTGTTCTTAATCTAATGTTAATCTTGTTCTAATATCATAAGATCACACAACTCATCAAAAGAATCAACCTCTTCAGCTGTAAGAAGCTGGTTAATTCCCTAGCCCATTCAGCGTAAGTTTGCTCGTCTGATTTTTTCCATGATCGAAAACGCTGTCTATAAGCCTCTGGGATTAACTCATAACACTTTAACACAGCTGTTTTGACGCATCGATAGACACTCTTTTCAGAAGACGTTAAAGCCACAAATGCCTTCTGAGCACGGCCAGTTAACGTAGTTTTTAACAATACAATTTTATCCTCATCACTGCAATTTTGATCAGTAGCAATATTCTCAAATAACGAAAAAAAAACACATCTGGATCATGCTCATTAAATTTAGGCAGGAATTTGATCATACCAGCCAGGCCAGACTGCTGCGATTTGCCAAGTTTGCCTTCAGCTACTAATTTCAGCCTCGTATGCTCAATCTCACGTTCCTGCTCTAAATGTTTAAGCCTTTCCCATTCCAACTCACAATCCTTTTCTTTCTGAGCAGCTTCTAACCTTTTACGGTCCATTTCGTTATCAAGCCTTCTTTGAGCCAAGTCGTCATCTAATTTTTTCCTTGCTAATTCTTGTTCACATTCCAATATCTTTTGTTTCACTTGCAAATCATGTTGCAGTTTTAACATTTCGACTTGCTGTTCAAATGTTAATACTCTGGATTTTTGCTGTGAACCTACAAAAAAACTCAGAGTGGGCTCACTATCTGAACCTGACGCTCTCTGACTACAGCGCTCCGGCAATTTCTCGTCAGGTAACACGTTCTTGTCAATCAAACACGCACGAATGAATTCAAGCAGCTCATGCTTCTTAGCTCCCCTCAGCAATGTTACATCAAGTTTATAGTGCTGGACCACACTATACAATTGTTTAATATTCAACGCCGCAAGCAAGACCACTGAAGGAGCAGCCAAAAACGCCTCAAGTGTAATCATTATTACACCTCAAATTACATGTCATCAATCAACAATCAAACCAGACTATGGTCTATAAACACCCAAAAGCCAACAAAACCTAGGCTTATACCTCAACGTCTTTCGGGTTACTAAACAATTCCAACCACACAAATTAAATCGGGCAAAGCGGAATGCAGCTCACATTACAGGACAACTACGGAGTTTCCCCCTAAACATTTACCCCCCTACTATTCTAACCTATCTTCACACTAAGTCCAAGAACAAGGCTAATTTACTCACCAATACCGATGGAATCGTACTGTCCCGACAAAAGTCAATTCAGCCGGTGCTCCACGGCGGTGCCCTCGTTCGGACTTCAGTGACCAGCAACCTAAACCCACAACGCCTAAGCGCACTAATTGGGGATAAAACAGGCTCCGTAAAATGCCATCCTGCAACATAAATAATCATACAAACACACTCAGCAAACAAACTAAGGCTGGCAAAATTGCTCTGATCTGTGCAAATACTCCCAATTTTTTTCACAACCAAAGAACTGACTTTAGCTATCAACGCACTAAAGTAACATTCAATTCATTAACTGAACACCCGGTGCGGAACTCCCCAACAAACAAACACACCGCGTGCCAGCTGATTAGACTACTACTACCAGCTGATCACCAGTATGTTCCACTCACAAAATGTGAACCACTGACGTAGCACTACCCACGCAACTAGGCCTACACTATATTGTGAATTATAGTAGTCTACTTACAATTCGGGATCCAAATGGCCGGACGAGCCCCAATACAGTATGTCACGACTACCTGGCTCACAGTAGCAATGACATAGGGGAGACCACACCGTTATTTAAGTTAAATCAAACATAATTTATTAAACATTAAATTATACGATGAAATCATAATTTAAATCAATAAGTGTACCAAGTCAGTATTTATTTTATTTTATTTATTTAACCTTTATTTAACCAGGAAGTCCCTTGAGACTGAAATCTCTTTTTCGAGGGAGACCTGGCCAAGACGGCACACCAGTTACAATTTAAGTACAAAATACAACAGTCAACAAACAAACAAGCGTCACACATAAAAAGGAACAGGTCACATATGGCAGTTACATTCTTGAGTTATATGGCATTTTAGCATGGCCTTAAATTCATTTAATGGGACTAGATCAGTTAGATGTAGCAAATTTTGCAAGTTATTCCAAGACCATGGCGCAAAGTAAGAGAAGGCTTTTTTTCCCAGCTCAGTAAAAACCCTTGGAACCTGGCAAGAAAACCAGCTCGTGGAACGGAGATGAAAACTGCTGGAATTTTTCTTCAGGAGATTACATAGACATGCCGGCAATTTACCCAACATGGCCTTGTATTAAAAATATGCAAATGAAGTTGTCTACGTAGACTTAGTGACGGCCAGCCTACCAGTTCATACAGCGTACAATGATGAGTACGGAAACCAGAGTTAGTTAAAAAGCGTAGAGCACTATGATACACAGAATCTAAAAGGTGGAGAGTACTAGAGGCAGTATGCATGTAGACAACATCACCATAGTCCAAAACACTCAAAAAAGTAGCCTGCACAAGTTTTTTTCTAGCTAACAGATTAAAACAAGCCTTATTCCTAAAATAAAACTCCAGCCTTTGTTTCAGCTTTTTTACAAGCTTTTCAACATGAACTTTAAAAGAAAGTTTGTTGTCCAGCAAAAAACCTAAATACTTATATGATGAGACATTTTCGATTAAGTCCCCATTTAGGGTGTTAATAGTTATATTATCTTGGGATTGGGAACGAGCCCTTGAAAACGTCATAGATTTGGTTTTCTTAGTATTTAGCACTAACTTGAGGCCATGTAGTGAAATTTGTAGCTGTTGGAAGGCTAACTGAAGGTAGTTTATAGTTTGGTTCAGTGAAGGGGCAACTGAATATATCACAGTATCATCTGCATAAAGATGTAGTTTAGCATTTTGCACATCCCTTCCAATATTATTTATGAATATAGAAAATAAAATAGGAGCTAAGATCGAGCCTTGAGGAACACCCTTGGAAATCTCTAAAAAATCTGATTTAAGACCATCTATAGAAACACATTGTGTTCGTTTTGTGAGATAGTTTTTGAACCAATTGATAGCTGTGTTTCCTAATCCAATGTTACTTAGTCTATTTAGCAATAGCTCATGGTCAACAGAGTCAAAAGCTTTGGACAGATCCACAAATAAGGCAGCGCAATGTTGTTTTTTATCCAAAGCATTTATAATGTCATTTAATAGCAACAAAGTTGCTGTAACAGTGCTGTGTCCAGCTGTACATCAGTTAAAATGTTGTGCTCTGCCAAGTATTCTTTTAATTAACAGTTTACTTGAGCTTCCAAAATTTTTGCAAGAATAGAGAGTTTGGAAATTGGCCTATAATTGTGAAGATCTGAGGGGTCGCCACCCTTTAGCAAAGGAAGCACATAGGCTGCTTTCCATAATTTGGGAATTGAACTTGTCTGCAAACTACAATTAAAAAGGTATGCTATAGGCTTAGCTATAATTTCAGCTGCAACCTTCAGCAAAAAAGGTTCTAGGTTGTCTGGTCCTGTTGATTTTTTTTGGTCAATAGATTTAAGAGCAATACAGACATCTTCTTTTAAAATGGGTCTAAAAACAAAAGTTTCCGATGGTGCTTCAGTGCTAGAGTCAGAGCAATGATTACTTGATTTGGACTCATTGAAAATACAGCCAGCTGATACAAAGTGATTGTTAAACTGTCCAATTATATCAATTTTGTTTTTAATTTCAACTGAATTTACAAAAATATGTTGCGGGAGACCTGAGGAAGAATTTGAATCAGACAAAGACTTAATTTGCTTCCAGAATTTAGAGGGGTTGTTAAGATTTTCAGACACATTTTTTAGATAGTAATCTGATTTTGCTTTTCTGGTCATACTTGTGCATTTATTTCTTAAAGTTCTGAAAGCAGTCCAGTCAGCAGTAAAATCCTAAGACGCTTCACAGATGCAATGTGTTTACCAGCATGCAGCATGTTAACCAGCATGCAGCATCAGTGATCCTTGCAGGAAGAGCATGGCCAAGCTAAATCCAAGTAGATCCAAGTAGAAAACAGAGTAGATTTCAAAAATCCCCTGGGTCTTTCAGCAGATCCGATTTTCAGCAGGCCAATGGCAGTAATCCTTCTCCTTTGTTAAGTATTGCAGAAGCCAGGGACATAAAGAACACATAAAAAGAGTAACTCAGCTCAAGCACACAAACAAAGAACCAGACTGGTGGCGGCCATCTTGGATTGGAAGTTCAATAACACTCCACATGTATCCACTGTAAATGAGAAACAAATGAAAGCTAACCAAAAGTGTAGTGCAGATCAGTAAAGTGTAGACTATGTGTAATGCTAACAAAGTAAAAAGGAGTAAGATGATGCTGCCGCCAGACTGGAGGCCCGAGCAATGCCGAGCTGCGCAGCACAGAGCAGACCAAACAACCGGCAGGAGATGTTTTTAAACAGTCCCGCCAATCAGCTGCTGTCAGAAGGACTGAAAACAAACAGCTCCCCCTTCAGAGTGGGGGGAGAGAAACAGCCCAAACATATTCTGTCCATGGTGGAGTGAGGACACCCAGCACGGCAAAGCCGGGCGTGACATCGTCACCATTGTGTTGAAGAGTAGATGCCTGTGCTTCAGTCAAAGATGAGCAGAGAAACACTGATGTTGTGCTGCATGTTGCTTTATTTAACTGACAGTGACTATATGTCACTGTATCAGCAACTACACAGATACAGTAAATCATGCATAGTTAACTGCAAGATATTCACTTTTTACAGTGAATGTGTTTGTTTGTAAAAATTCAGGAAATATATGTGAAATAACTGTGTTTCTGTTAAAAAGTTTAATGAAGATTTCTGTAAAAGTCTTTTGTACTTTAATTCTTTTGTAGAATATTTTACATTCATTTTATGTTTTTTGTATGACAGCCATACAGTCATTTGACCGTTTTTTTATGTTTTCTATTAAAGGTGTTTGATCTTAATAATTCAGGAAATAGCTGTAAAACATTCAAGGAAAATTTCTGTAAAAGTTTTTTGCACTTTATTTAAATTAGGATATTTTACTATGTTTTTACAGTTTTTGTTAATTAGCTGTAGCTGACAGTCATTGACCGTTGTGTTAAGTCACTTACATGTTGCCATTACTCTGAGCGCCCAAATCGCCCCCAAAGCATGCTTTCAACCCCTCAGGAGTACCAGCACTTTTTTCCCCTGCTTGGATGTCACCTCTATTAGCCAGCGAGTTAACCTGTGTTACTGGTAATCTGGGTTTGTTTAGCTCCGTTTCTTTGCTTTCAACTGAAAGAACTGTCAGGAGCACTATCGTCAAATACGATTGACAATTTGCATACAGTTTGGATTGGCGGTATGGTTCCGTTCTGGGCAAGCGCAATTCCCTGTGCATCCATGCAGCTTAGCATGGATAAGAGCAGGGAGAGCAGAAATAACCCCCCTTAGGGTAAACAGAACAGAACCAACATGAATGTATGTAGATATCATTAATTCAAGATTTTAAAGTACAAAATAATTCGAGAATTTATTCTGATTCAAGGGAATGACAAATCCTGACTGACGAGACGATGAGCTGGGGGTGGAGCAGGGTAATTAGCTCCTGAGAAATGCGATAGCTGCTCATAATACTGAAGGAGCTTATATATGTATACAGTGATAGGCGTCATATTCCTATAGACGTGTATCAGCTGAGAGTCAGCTGATGCGAGCTTGACTAACGTGACCTGCCAGAACTGACGCTATGCTTAAGTTTGTTTCAATGGTTTTTCCATTGAGTTGATTACCATTTGCACCTGATGTTTATTTCATTAATTAGTTTCTCTGTGTATTTAAGCCCTGTGATTTGTTCAGTTCAGTTGTCCATTATCATTGCACTATACCTGGTTGTTTTGTTCATGTTTTTTAGTCAAGAGTGTTTTGTTTCTAGTTCTTTGTTAATAAACCTTTATTCTGCTGCATTTAGATCTATTTCCTCACCATTATTTGCAATCGGATCTCTCTCTCTCTGCTCGTAATGCGCCCTGTCAAGCGCAGCGGCAGCAGACAAGTATCTAAAATAAGCATAAATTCACAAGACTAGAAAAGTATATAGGAATATACACTGAAAAAATAGGCTTATATTATGAAAGAATGAATGAAGCATTTATATAGCGCTTTTCTTATGTATTACTGTACACCAAGAGCGCTTTACAATCATCAGGGGTCTCTCCACACCCAACACCAGCATGCAACAGGATGATCGGACTGCAGCTAGAGTACAACGGCATGAGTGCATTCACCACACTCCAGCTATTGGTGGAGAGGAGAAAGAGGGATAGAGCCAATTTAGTTGATGGGGATTATTAGAAAGGACAAAATTGATAAGGGCCAATGGAGGCAATTTGACCAGGACAACAGATCTACTCTTTACGAGAAGTGCGAGGGTATTTTTAATGACCACAGGTAGTCAAGGACCTCGGTTCTCTTACGAGAGGTTCTCTCGTATTGCGTAAGTTTAGCTTACGCTACGGGAAAGATTCATCTTCTAGAGATACTGAAGCCAAAAAATTATCCTTAATTTTGTATACCTTGTCAACGCAGTGCAGCAGCTGGCAGACCTAGAGCAGGCTATCTTGCGTGCTCATTGGCTGCCCTGCGGGCAACTGCTGCAGCCTACCAGTGAGCCTGGCGTGACGTCACGCCCAATGAAGAATGGGCGTGGCTTAGCCTATAAAGGAAAGGGGCTGTAGGCTGCTTCCCTGATTTTTGTCTCTTCAGTGAGCTCTTCGCATCGCTGGATCTGAGAGAAGCCACCGCCGCCGTCGAACAGCGAACAGCCAGCTTAGGACAGCGCTGAGGAAGCCGGCCGTCTTCGCCACCTTCAGCCATCCGTGCGAGCTACGCTATCCGGCGACGTATCCTTTTGCCTTGCTATTTAGATTGTATATTTTCTAAAAGAGCAGCGAGCGTCTTTTTCAAGATGCCTCGCACTTCCTGCGGCTCGTGTAGAGCCCCGCTCAGCGCCGGAGACCGCCACCTGATCTGCGCTCTCTGCCTGGGCCTGGAACACGCTGAGCTCGCCCTCGCTTCCGGGGGCTGCGAGCTCTGTGAGGAGCTTCCGTTGGCGACCCTGCGGGCTCGACTCGAAGCTCTCAACTCCGCAGCAGTCACTCCGCCCTCTGTGGGACCGCGCAGGAAAAAGCGCTGTTCCCTGAGACAGCCGGAACCTGTAGCCACAGCGACGCGCTCGCCGGAGAATCTCCCTCGAGCCTCGCTTTCGCCCTCCCCGCCTCTCCTCTCCGACGCGCAGCTGCCGCTCACGAGCCTCACTGCCGTCGCTTCGGAGGATGAGGCCGAGGGACACTCCACGAGGGACTGCTGCTCTATCCTGGCATCGGACAGCGAGGAATGGTCGCTTCATTCCGCCGCCTCGTCGATCCAGGAATCCACCCGTACCTGCGCTGGAGCTGACGCTGAGCTGATGTGCCTGCTAACTCAGGCCGTTGACCGCCTCGGGCTCGAGTGGTCGCCGCCAGAGGAACCCGCGCCGAACAGGCTCGACGGATGCTTCCTTCAAAGTCGCCGCCACTCAGCTTCAGCAACGAGGCCCGCTCCATTCCTGCCGGAACTTCATGCGGAGCTGACAAAGTCGTGGAGTACTCCGTTCTCTTCTCGACTACAGTCACCGGCCTCCGCGTCGCTCTCCCGAGTGGACGACGCGGGTGGACGCCTCTTCCACCACCAGCGCACCTTTGTCCACGGTCAGCCCTCCCGTCTAAAGCCTGTAGAGCCACGTCCGCCTTGGTCGGCCGCGCTTATGCTGCCTCCGGCCAGGCAGCGTCTGCTTTACACTCTATGGCTGTGCTTCAGATCCTACAAGCCGACCTCCTCCGTGAATGGGATGAGAAGGGCCGGGATCCAGCTGCTGTTACGGATTTGAGAAGCGCGACGGATCTCTCTCTCCGCGCCACCAAAGCAGCAGCCCAAGCTATCGGACGAGCCATGGCCGTGTTAACTGTTACGGAGAGTCACCTCTGGTTAACGCTCGCGGATATGAGGGAATCTGAGCGAGCCACGTTTCTGAACGCGCCGCTTACCCCCACTGGTCTCTTCGGCCCAGCGGTGAACGGGATCGTTGATCGCTTTTCTGAGGTACAGAAGACCACACAGGCCATGAATCTCTTCCTGCCGCGACGCTCGAGTTCCGCCACAGGCCGCTCTCGCGAGAGACAAAGCCAGCCTCCTGTGCGAACCAGCACCCAGCGTCCAGCACAGCCCCAGCCTCAGCCTTCGCAGCGACGTCAGAGGGCCTCCCAGAGGGCCTCGGCAAAGAATCACGCTGAAATCCGTAACAGAAAGAGAGAAAAGACGCGCGTGTCCCGCTGCGGCCGGACCGCCGTCAAAGTTCATTTCCCTGTCAGTCCCCTTCAAACAGGCTACTGCAGCGGTTCAACTAGCAGCCAACGAGCCGGTTTATTCACCCTCTCGCCTGCACACAAACACCGTTTTCACGGCGACCCAGAGAAATCTCAAAAAGAGTGTAATGTCTGGTCCGGCTCACGACGTCAATGTTTTAAGTGTAGTGAAAGTGCCCACGCCCCAGTGTTCCCCCCTACACATAAGCACTCAAAATTCTGTGTCACTCACAGAGCACACTCTCATAAAGCGCAGAAAAGCCGCTCGAGTGTTGAATGTAAGAAATGTGTCCACAAATCTGTGCCCACTATCTGCCCGCTCTGTTACAGGTCAAAAAAGCAGGTTATAAATGTAAGTCTCGTGCCCGCCAGAGAGCGCTCACGCTTACTAACACAAACCTCTCCCCGGGCCCCGCCCGCGCGCTTAAGCGTTATCACAAAACGCAGGGCGTTAATAAAACGCTCCCCTTCTATTATGATCGGGGCGTTAGATACAGTTGTAAGTCTCGTGCCCGCGTTCACGCGCTCACGCTTACAGAGAGCTCTTTCACCCGGAGCACTGCTCGCGCGTCAAAATGTGGCAAAAGTTTGTTCCCCATCCCTTATGATCGGGACATCTCACATAAATCAGCCGGTTCCGGCTTTCAGCGAGCCGCCATTGCCCAGAACCGAGAGCGCGGGCGCGCCGTGCTCTCGGCTCCGGTTCAGTTTCACAGGCCAGCAAATGGCGGTCTGAACCCGGAGGCCATTCGCCCTCTAGCGGCTCACATAGCTGCGTGGGAAAATAATCCCAGGGATTTCAGAATGGGTGTTGAGCACAATAAAGCAGGGCTATACACTTCAATTCATTCGCCGTCCCCCGCGCTTTCAAGCCCGGCGCGCTGTTCGAGGGCAGACCGGCCTTTGGCCAGTGGGTAGACTGGGAGAAAGTGTTTCACATAAACTGTCTGGAAATGATGGCGGTCGAGAATGCACTGAAGTAGTTCCTCCCGTTCATACAGGACCAGCATGTTCTTGTCCGCTCGGACAACACATCTGTGGTATCCTATATAAACCGTCAGGGCGGTGTCAGATCCAGAAATCTCTGCAATCTGACGGAACGCCTCCGTATTTGGTCTCAGATGCACCTGCGCTCGCTGAGGGCGGCGCATGTGCCTGGCCATCTGAACGACGGCCCAGACAGACTGTCCAGAGACAATGTCCTCCCAGGGGAATGGTCCTTGCACCCCCAAACGGTCCAGAAACTGTGGCGCCTATTCGGCAGAGCGGAAGTCGACCTATTTGCGTCAAAAGACAACGCTCAATGCCCAATGTTCTTCTCGAAGGACGAGGACGAGCTGGCCCAGGTTTGGCCCAGCCTCCCGCTATATGCTTTCCCTAATCAGGGAAACGCGCCACTCGGTGCTCCTCATAGCCCCGCGTTGGGAGAATCAGATTTGGTTCCCGGAACTAGCACGGCTGTCACTTACAGCTCCGTGGCCGATTCTGGTGAGGGCAGATCTCCTCTCTCAGGCTCGCGGCACGATCTGGCATCCCCATCCAGAGCACTGGTCGCTGCATGCATGGCTGATCATCGGGTACTCGTTACCCTGCCAGAAAGAGTGATGAACACGATCACGCAGTCTAGAGCCCCTTCCACGAGAAGGCTCTACGCGTCTAAATGGTCGGTGTTCTCCGGATGGTGCACCGACAGAGGTCTGGACCCGCGGACATGCGGGGTGGCGCATCTGCTCACTTTCCTACAAGAGCTGTTGGATAAGGGAAGGTCCCCTTCCATGCTCAAAGTATATGTGGCGGCCGTGGCAGCGTTTGCAGAATCAACGCACGGCCAGTCACTGGGAAAACATGAGTTGATCATCCGCTTCCTTAGAGGAGCTAGAAGGATGAATCCGCCGCGCCACCCGTCGGTTCCTATGTGGGATCTTTCATTGGTCCTCGAGGCCCTGAAAGCTTTTCCTTTTAAACCACTAGACTCCGTGGGGTTGAAACATCTATCACTGAAAACGTTTTTTCCAACTGCACTGTCATCAGTAAAACGCGTAGGGGATCTGCATGCGCTGTCTGTCAGCGCGTCGTCTCTTGAGTTCGGACCGAACGACTCTAAAGTCATCCTCAGACCTAGACATGGCTATGTCCCTAAAGTGATGGGCACTCCATTCAGAGCGCTAGTTATTTCATTGTCTGCTCTCCCAGCATCTGACAGTGAAAGTGACGTGAACCTCCTCTGCCCCGTCAGAGCGCTGAGGTTTTACATTACGCGCACCGCCTCCTTCAGGCGCTCGTAACAGCTTTTTGTTTCGTTTGGTGGGCGCACCAAGGGTTTCGCCTCCTCGAAACAGAGCCTGTCCAGATGGATAGTAGACACTATAGCGGCCGCTTACGCGTCAAAGGGTCTGCAATGCCCTCTGGGCATCAGGGCTCATTCCACGAGAGGCGTGGCCTCTTCGTGGGCATGGTCCAGCGGGATTTCTATCCATGACATATGCGTAGCGGCGGGCTGGAGCTCCCCGTCTACCTTTGTCAGGTTTTATAACCTAGAAGTTCCCGCCTTGCAGGCTAAACTGCTGTCAGTCTGAACGAGAGGTGTATTCTGCCCAGATCTCCTGCTCAGATCACTCTCACATGACCCAGCTCTCCTGGTTGAGCTACACTAAATGGGATTATGCCATGTGCCTATACAGACCCCGCGCCCGCGCTGCTCTGTATTCCCTATGTGTGCTTATGTACAAGTGATGGCCCGCGTGGCCGGCCACCTTATTCTTTCCACTTATGGGGTTCCCCCCTAGAAAGATCGGGGTCTCATGTGGATGCTTGGCGCGCACGGCGTTGACAAAGTGTTCCCGTAGCGTAAGCTAAACTTACGCAATACGAGAGAACCTCTCGTAAGAGAACGATACTCGGTTACTAACGTAACCTCGGTTCTCTCTAGAGAGGGAACAAGTATTGCGTAACCGGCCGTGCTCGCGCCACGAGCGACTTCGCTTCAGTCGACAAAAACCAGGGAAGCAGCCTACAGCCCCTTTCCTTTATAGGCTAAGCCACGCCCATTCTGGCGTGAAAAGTGAACCACGAGGCTACATCACAAGATGCGCAATATGACGGGTTACATGGAGTGGGTCAGACATGATTTTGAACACTTCATTAAGTTTTATTTTTCTTTAAAGTGAATTTCGTTTTGTATAAATTATATCTTAATTTGAATCAATGTTTCATCAACCAATTGCCTGAATTTAATAAATAAGAAGCAAACCAAGAACGTCGGGAGTGGATTGGATTGAACTGCATAACAAACTACCATGTTTCCTTCGAGTAATGCCGAAACAATACGTTTTTCTGTTTTTAATGAATTTCTAGAATAAATGTCTCAATTACAGTATGTCTATAGTTAAGATATTTTTGGCTTTAAAGCAAAAGGCTGTGTATATAGTGGTATAAAAACGTGACTTGACTGGAGTGCTGAATTGCAGAGCTGGTACAAACCCACATCACTATGATCAGATGCTTACAGTTTTTTTCACCGCTGTCATATTTGGTGATTGTTTGTGTTATTGAGAGGAAAGCACGCAGCACATATAGGATATAAATGGCTCTCTCAGCAGCATTGACGGCGTCTGGATGATCACTGCCTACTGTTGCGAAGGTACTTTTTCAAACTTCTTTTTACCCCTCGCGCTCCACTCCGCTCACATGCTCTGGTACTGACCAGGCTAAACCCTGCTTAGCGTCAGCGTGCAACCAGTCTTGGGCTGGTTGGGGCAGTATTACAAAAATATCCTAACTAAATCCTATCTTATCTGTTTAGTAACCCAGTGCAAAGCTACGGGTGGGCCCAGGTGGGCATGGGCCAGCCCACTTTGAATTGAGGCCCACCTAAGAACGTGATAATTTTCCAAATAGATGTATGAAATAAAATTTAATAAACAATAATAATAAACGTCTTATCACACTATAACTTTTTATATTTAGTTAAAATAATGATTAAATGCAATGGTCAACTAGCTTCATGTCAGGTTTGTGTGCAGGTAGCTGAAGACGAGGACACGGTAGCTGCAGTTTAGGAGATTTATTATACAAACTTAAACTTCCAAAAGCAAACAGGAACAAAAGAACAGATTCCAGGGCTTCAGGGATAACACACAACCATACACGGACGACGACCAACAAACACTGAGGGAAATACAAGGCTTAAATGAACAGGGACTAATGGGATGATTAACAGAACACAGGTGAAGGGAATTACTAATCAGACAGAGCGGGAAAACTAACAGGACTGAACCAAAATCACAAAGACAGGGGAAACCAAGATCACAAAACAGAACTCAAACACATTGAAACATGACAGTACCTCCCCCCTCCCCGAAGGTGCGTCCTCGAGCCGTATAACATCCAAAGGGGTGGGAGGGTGGGCGCCCTGGAGGCTGACGAGGGCATGGTGGTGCAGGGACGGGAAGCCTCCAGGGCGGAGCTGGTAGCTCGGGGAACCGGGGTGGAACAGGCTGTGGACGTGGCCATGGCGGAGCAGGCGGTGGGCGTGGCCTGGGCAGAGCAGGCTGTGGGCGTGGCCAGGGCGGAGCAGGCTGTGGGCGTGGCCAGGGCGGAGCAGGCTGTGGGCAAGGCGGAGCTGTCGGACCCTCGGGCGTCTAGGGCGGAGCTGTCGGAACCTCGGGCGTCCAGGGCGGAGCTGTCGGACCCTCGGGCGTCCAGGGCGGAGCTGTCGGACCTTCGGGCGTCCAGGGCGGAGCTGTCGGACCCTCGGGCGTCCAGGGCGGAGCTGTCGGACCCTCGGGCGTCCAGGGCGGAGCTGTGGGACCCTCGGGTGCCCATGGTGGTGAGGACCCTTCGGGCGGGCATGGCGGTGAGGACCCTTCGGGCGGCCATGGCGGTATGGCGGTGAGGACCCTTCGGGCGGCCATGGCGGTGAGGACCCTTCGGGCGGCCATGGCGGTGAGGACCCTTCGGGTGGCCATGGCGGAGATATTTCTTCAGGGGGCCATGGCGGTGAAGACCCTTCGGGTGGGCGCCCCCCCAAAATTTTTATGGGGAAATTGACAGGAAAGGGGGGATCCTGCAGCAAAGAGGGTCTTGGGCTGGGCAGGACCAGCAGAGGATCAGTGGGCTCTGGTGCAGGATCAGTGGGCTCTGGCGCAGGATCAACGGGCTCTGGCGCAGGATCAACGGGCTCTGGCGCAGGATCAACGGGCTCTGGCGCAGGACTGGACGGGACCAGCACATCATGGGACTCGGAACTGGACGGGGCCAGCACATCAAGGGACTCGGAACTGGACGGAACCAGCACATCATGGGACTCGGAACTGGACGGGACCAGCACCTCATGGGACTCGGAACTGGACGGGACCAGCACCTCATGGGACTCGGAACTGGACGGGACCAGCACCTCATGGGACTCGGAACTGGACTCATGGACCGCAGTTGATGCGCGTGCCGCCCACACACACAGAACAGCCACAATCAGTACCGTGTCCTCTTGGATGTACTCACGTACGATGTGCTCAGTCTCTAACAGGCAGGCGACGGGCTCAGGCTCTGGCGGGCAGGCGACGGGCTCAGGCTCTGGCGGGCAGGCGACGGGCTCAGGCTCTGGCGGGCAGGCGACGGGCTCAGGCTCTGGCGGGCAGGCGACGGGCTCAGGCTCTGGCGGGCAGGCGACGGGCTCGGGCTCTGGCGGGCAGGCTCGGGCTCGGGCTCTGGCGGGCAGGCGACGGGCTCGGGCTCTGGCGGGCAGGCGACGGGCTCGGGCTCTGGCGGGCAGGCGACGGGCTCGGGCTCTGGCGGGCAGGCGACGGGCTCGGGCTCTGGCGGGCAGGCGACGGGCTCGGGCTCTGGCGGGCAGGCGACGGGCTCGGGCTCTGGCGGGCAGGCGACGGGCTCGGGCGCTGGCGGGCAGGCGACGGGCTCGGGCGCTGGCGGGCAGGCGACGGGCTCGGGCGCTGGCGGGCAGGCGACGGGCTCGGGCGCTGGCGGGCAGGCGACGGGCTCAGGCGCTGGCGGGCAGGCGACGGGCTCAGGCGCTGGTGGGCAGGCAATGAGCTCAGGCTCTGGTGGGCTGATGAGATGAGGATTGGGCTGGACGCAGAGATGTTGAGATTGAAAAAGCTGTCTGGGCCCATATCCTCCCCTGTGACCTCCACGGATTCCCCGGAAAATAGCTTTGCGGGTTCCTAAAAAAGCCCGCTTATCGATCTCCATCTTCCACTGGAGGCTTTCACTGGAGGTTTTTTCTTTTTTTTTTTTTGTAATGGTTGGTCGTTCTGTCAGGTTTGTGTGCAGGTAGCTGAAGACGAGGACACGGTAGCTGCAGTTTAGGAGATTTATTATACAAACTTAAACTTCCAAAAGCAAACAGGAACAAAAGAACAGATTCCAGGACTTCAGGGATAACACACAACCATACACGGACGACGACCAACAAACACTGAGGGAAAACACAAGGCTTAAATGAACAGGGACTAATGGGATGATTAACAGAACACAGGTGAAGGGAATTACTAATCAGACAGAGCGGGAAAACTAACAGGACTGAACCAAAATCACAAAGACAGGGGAAACCAAGATCACAAAACAGAACTCAAACACATTGAAACATGACACTTCATACCTTTCCCTCTTCCTATAGGTGCATGCCATTTGCTTGTCAAAATGAAAAGTTTAATATTATTTTATACAGTTTTGTTAGTTCCACCCACAATGTTATCTTTACCACGTAAGGACGTAATAGTAAGATTTGCGTGTTTGTGGAGTTGAATTTAATAATATTTTATACTGTCTTTATACTTGATAGAAGATAAGAATAGCCATTTTTTGTGTTTATCATAGTTGTTTAAAGGTTGTTTTGTTATTTGCTGTTTTGAAACTTGCTGCTGTATTTTTTGTTGGTATTTTGGTCTCTTTTTCATACTCTACACTTTGCTATCCGTGGCACCATCTTGACGTCAGATATGTAGCTTTAGAGCTATTCGGTACTATGTTGTCATAATAATTAAAATTCAAATGCATTTTGTTTTATTGACCACAATATAATTGTTGATAAATGTTGAGATTGGCACTTTTGAATCATTTTGAGAAAGGGCAGGGGCTTGAGACCCCAAAGCACCACCCTGATGAGGTAAACATGTTGTGCAGTATTTTCACCCATTTCGACGCATTCTGGACAGAGTGGAATTATCAGTAGATTTACAAGAGGCAGGTATTTCCAGGCATTGGAACAGAAACAACCTTTATTTCTGTCAACAAAATCTGCTACTGGACAGAGTGGGTTTATTATGTTTGCCTTTATTTTACTCTGGCCAACAGCTTGTCCTGAAATTTATGCACAATCGTTATTAACACATTTTTTCAGGTGATTTGAATTATAACAAAATTAAGATTTAGCAAAAAGTGGATGGAACTTGTCCCAGCCATATCACTTGAAAATGATGCCTATGTCCACGATCACAAACACACAAGTATGAGAATTTGAAGGAGGCAAATCAGTCATGAAGTCAATACCCAGATGAGACCAGGGGCGTCTAGAAATGGGCAGAGGTACCAGCTTTCCTTTCAGGAGTTTTCTTGGGGTGTTGGTTAAGGCACAACATAACTGAGCACCCCCTTGACAAATTGGGAGATGTCCTGGGTCATCGTGGGCCACCATCGTGGGCCACAACATACAACCGTCCCTCAGGATCTCCCGGCGGAACAGGTTCGGTGATGGTGGCTTGCAGGATCTGATCGTCAATGGACCCATTGGATGGGACTGACTATCATGCCTGAATCGATGATATAAAAGTTAGCATAAACCAGAAATTGCAGTTCTTTGACGATGACAGGTTGGGGCCAGTTGTGGATGGTTTCTGCCTTCCTCTGGTCCATCTGAATGCCTCTTTGGTCAATGACACACCCAAGGAACAGGACAGAGGTAGTGTAGAACTCAGACTTCTCTAATTTGAGGTACAGATGATGCTCTCTCAGCTTCTTGAGGACCTGCGCCACCTGGCGATGACGAATCGCAGGAGGTACACCCGGAACACCTCATTCATGTAGCCCTGGAATACAGAGGGTGAGGTCATACCTGATACTCGTAGTTGCCTGATGGAGTGATGAAGGCCGTCTTTCCATTCATCACCCTCACGTATTCTAATGAAGTTGAAAGCGCTCCGCAGGTCAAGGTTGTAAGCGCTCCGCAGGCACAGCTTGGAGAAGATATGAGCCCCATGTAGCGGTTCCAATGCAGCAGGGACCAGACCAGGACCAGGTACCAGGGATAGCTGTACTTAACTGTCTGTGCGTTAAGGGTTTGGTAGGTAGTCAATACATGGCCGTAAGCCTCCATCCTTCTTAGTCACAAAGAAAAAGCTGGGGATGTACATGGTCGGATGAATTGTTGTCTTAGAGCCACCTTGATGGCCTTCTGCTCCGGGATGGACAGTGGGTAAACACTACCCATCGTTGAAGTGGCCCCAGACAGCAGGTCGATGGCGCAGTCCAATGGCTGATGAGTTGGTAATTGGGTTGCAGACCACTTACTGAAGACATCCGAAACGCTCGGTGCTCTGTAGGAATCTCGATCTTGCTCTTTATCTCAGGAGTTACGATGGAATTGGAGTTCAGGCAGACACAGGGTGAAGAATCTGTGGTCCGCAGGCAGGCGTGTCAAGTTGGAGGTTTGACAACAGGGGACAGACATTCATGGAAGCAGGACTCACTCCACTGCAGGATTTCTCCAGAGTTTCAGTTGATATTGGGATCATGTTGTGACATCCACGGGTGTCCCAGGATGAGGTTAGCGGTGGATCCTTCCAGCACCATGAACGAGACTTCTCATGCAAGCAGCCGATGCGGAGTGTCACGGTGGGGGAGAAGTGACGAATGCGACCACGGCCCAGCGGCTTGCCAAGGATGGTGTATCATGGAGGCATTGTTCCTGGGAACAACGTTTCCTCTGGAGGTTGAGCTTTTGGAAAAGTTGGTGGGAGATAAAGTTCCCCGCAGACCCGGAATCGATGAGAGCTTGCGCTGAAACAGTGAGTTTAGGGGTTAGAATTTGGACAGGAGTACGAGTGAGGGGAGCAATCTTAGGCTGAAACTGAACAGTACTCATTGCTGGGCGTGGTGGTTGGATAGGACAGCTTGTGATGATGTGGCCTTCTCCCCCACAATACAGACATAGGCGGTTCAGAAGTCGTCTTTGACGCTCCGCTTGAGTGAGATGATAGGCATCTACTTGCATGGGTTCAGGTGCTGGTAGGGCGACAGGTGGTGGGGAGGAGGATGCGAAGCGGGTTTTTCCAGTGAGCAGGCAGATAGACATTGGGAAATATGGATGGCCTTTTGAATGAAACTCTCCAAACCGACTGTCGTCATAAATCACCATCTGGTGGTGCAGACCCTGGCAGAAAGCAGTGAGCAGGGTGAAGAACCTTATTATGCGTCAAACGAAATGAAAGATTATTTGTTATTAACTAGCATCATCTATATTACCTCTAATGTAATGGAGAAAATCATATACTGATAATGTTAAACAATGCCAAGGTCTCTGGAAAAGGATTTGGTGAATTGATATGTATTCAATTCGGTGAGTGAGCAGTCCGATGGCGGTGACGTCTTCCACTGGTTGTGCTGGGTAAAAATGCAGTGGGGAAACGAGCTGGAATTGGTTTCAACAGCCTTGAACATGAGGATCTGTGGGATACTGATCTCCTGGAGCACCAAAGGGTCCTAAAATATGGAACACACCCTGTAGTAGGTGCAGAAGGTCCTTAACAATCTGGAACACGCAGATGAAGGAACATTGAAGTGAAGGTTTGCTCAGTCTCCGGAGCTTAACCTTGTTGCAAATGTCTGTTTGTCTTCTGCCTTTCTGGGCCAAACATTCAGACCTAGGTCAATCCACTTTTGTCGTGCTGCATCTGTTGGTCGAAGACTCTGAACGTAGCGTTTGGTAATGCCTCTTTCCTCACAGACTGGAGGCTCAGAACGTGGTCACATCTGTTGCTGCCTCACAGGCTCTAGACTCAGATCATGGAATCTATTGTTGTCTCTCTAGATGAATAAGAGGCTATTGAGTGTGAACTGATGAATTGATTGTAATATTAATTCAGCTACATAAAGTTAATTATATTAACTGATCCAAATATTTATAATTAATTATGACAAGTTATAAATCATTATTAATATTTCCCTTTTGAGCTAATTTGCTACATTAAAGATATAAATCATTATTAATAAATCATAAATCAATATAAATAATTATTAATATTTCCCTTTTGAGCTAATTTGCTACATTAAAGATATTGATAATACTGTAAGATATACTGTCAGCTAGATAAGATATACTGTAAGCAGCTTATATGCAAGCTGTTGGCACATTTAGAAACTTATCTTCTGATTCATTTGTGGTTTTAAGCCTGCCAGAATTCTTCCTGTCTTACTTTCCACCAGATTGCAAGTGCCTTTTATGTATTTTTTCCATTTTAAGTGCCTTTTATTTATGACATTTTGGATTTCTTTGCAATTTCTTTAAAATTAATCCATACATAATGGTCTTCTTCTCCTAAGGGTTAAAAATGTCTTACTTCTTTTGTTAATTGTCTCAACATAGCTTTAGGAATATGTAATTCAACGCTTTTATACAGGAGGTTTATAATAAAGCTTGGTACACAGTTTATAATAAAGGTTGGTACACACATAGGAAATGTTATCATCATCACAACTTATAATACAAATAATGTAGGCAAAAAATTGTTAGAATTTGAAAATGTTGTGGTTTTTGTTTTGTGTAATGCAAGGGCATTACACAAAAAGCCCTGTGAGGACAAGATGCAATGGAAACAAAAAAATTCCAAACCTGATGTTTGTTAAGATGATAGTTAAGATTCTGTTCTAATGATTCTATATATGTTCTAGATTCTTGGTCACTAATCAAATAAGTAAATTTGTAAGGTTCACTATGAACAAATTTGTAAAATATTTTTTTTTCAACTTCCTAAAGCGGTTAATTTCCTGTGTGACAAGAAAATAATATTTTTATTATTATCTTATATTTTGGAACCATACTGTACTGTAATACTGTAACATATGTATATAATTAAAAATGATTAATTAAATATGATTAATTATATTAGAAAAAAAAAAAAAGTCTATCTCCTGATATCTCTTGATTCTTTGACTAAGCCAGACACATCTGCAATCTGTTTAAAGGGGTGGTAAAATGGCATTTTCACAAGATGTAAAATAAATCTCTGATGTCCCCAGAGTGTGCGTGTGAAGTTTTAGCACTAAATACCCCACAGATATTTTTATATAGCATGTTAAAGTTGTCACTTTTTGAGGGTTTGCAAAAACGCACCGTTTTGTGCCTGGCCCTTTAAATGCAAATGATCTGCCTCAGAGGGCGGGGTTCCAAGAGCTCTTGTGTGTTAGCAGAGCGATTACCTCACGCAGACACACTAAAATGACAGAAACTGTTCTGCCTTTAATGTTAAAACGGAGTCAGACAAAGATGGAGAGACTCAAGAAGAAGTGACAATATGTAGAATGCAACAGGACGTCTCTGAATGGTTAGTTGATGAATTTATGTTGCTGATGTGGAGTTAACTATCTTCAGTTAGGATATTCTGTCATGTTAATCTATAAATCGCTTGTATAGGAACTGTTGTGAGATGCACACAGAGTGACTTTCTATTGCATGTGAAAAGAAGGATGCTAAAGGATGCTTTGAGCTGACTCACAAATACACTCTTATACAACAACTTTTCCTCATCTCAACATGGACTGTGTGCCCCGGGGCAGGGTTTATGTACATTTTATGGTTGCTGATGTCACTAAACCCGGGAGGAATGTCGTGTAGTCCCTACCAGCCGTTTGTTTTAGTCCTTTTCTTTAAAAGCAATTATCTCCCTTTGCTTTGAACTTTGAGCGTTGTAACTTTGTAGATGTTGTTTATGCTCAAACAGCAACATTTCACACTAGCTAAAGTTAGAAAAGTGAAATCATACTTTACCACCCCTTTAAACATATTCTTTATGGTTGAAAATTCTATAATGCCTTGGAGCTGGAGAGCATCCATCCATAAAACAGGAGTGGTATTCACGTTGAGTGGCAGATATGTTTCATATACATCATTGCACAGAGTAGTCCTGCAATAGAGCAAGGTGATGGAGCAGAAACTATCCTATCTTTGGCTTCTGTCTAATCAAATAAATCTTTTATCCCTTTTCTTTTGTTGTCTATTCCTATATTATTTTTCTTTGACTTAACTTTTTTGACACTTCTGATACAGTTGTCATCTCCTGTGTGTTCATTTGCTTTTTCTGCTTTATTTTTTTTCCATCCCACTCTCTCATCTGTTACCTTTTTTCCTTCTCCATATATCAAAGGAAATCTGAGGTCCTCATCCTCAATGGTTTTATAAGCCCTGTTAAGAGAAAAAGCAGAAAAAAATAGGACTTATCTAATTTGAATGTATGTACAATTCATCAGCTAGCCCAGAAAACACAGTGTAGAAATGGCCAAAGAGAGAAAGTCGCTCCATTGATTCTTTATCAAGTTCATAAAGTAAGCACTTATTAAAAAGGGGCATGTCAAGAGGAACTGTAAAAACGTACTCGGTTCTCTCTAGAGAGGGAACGAGTACTGCGTAATATCTTACGCTATGGGGAAAACCTCTTTTCCACGAGATATTGAAGCCAAAAATTATCCTTAATTTTGAATTAATGTAAAACGCTGTGCGGCAGCATGCAGACATAGGCAAGACGGCTCGCGCGCCTATTGGCTGCCCTGCGGCAACAGCAGCAGCCTATCGAGAGAGGCCCTGCGTGACGTGATACCCAATGGGGGTGCGTCGCGCCCATTTCGTCACGTCCCGCCAGAATAGGCGTGGTCTTGGCCTATAAATACGCTCGACAGGCTGATACAAACTGGTTTTCATCACTGAAGCGAACCAGCGCTGTTATATGCACGGCAAGATACGCAGTACTCGTTCCCTCTCTAGAGAGAACCGAGGTTACGTTAGTAACCGAGTACGTTCTCTTACGAGAGTATCTCTCATACTGCGTAATATCTTACGCTATGGGGAACACAATGCAACACGCCGTGCGTACTGGGATCCGACACCAAAGTCCCAAGGGCAGTAGCCCGGGGCTCATATAGTGCATAATCACCGTAGACTCACAGAGAGTCGGAGAAGAGAGGCTACAAGCATCATTCCCCATGAAATAGCATCCCACAGGAGCTAATTATGTTAACAGTGTTTCACGCAGACAGGGTGAATGTGTTCAGCCTGAACTGGGTGTAAGTACGGGTTATTCAACACCCATGGAGCTGTTCTATCGATCAGTGAGCGATGCACAAGCAAAACTCAGCATTCTGCGCCGGCGCAGTGGGGCAGATAGTACTGAATTCTAGACCGACAGCAGCTTGGCCTGTAAGGCGGGTACCTCTAGCTTATAAAACCTTATAATTCTAGACGGCGAGGCCCAGCCTGCCGCCATACAGATATCTTGCAAAGAAATCCAGCTAGATCACACCCACGACAAGGCCACGCCTCTCGTGGAGTGCGCTCTGACACCCAAAGGACACTGCAGGACCTTAGAAGTGTAAGCCAGAGCTATGGCATCGACTATCCATCTGGATAGGCTCTGTTTTGATGCGGCCAGTCCCTTGGAGCATCCGCCGAACAAAACAAAGAGCTGCTCGGTCTATCTGAAGACAGACGAGCGGGATCCATAAGCTCTCAGTGCCCTGACAGGGCAAAGGAGACTCGCATCCTCCTCCTCATCATGAACCGGGAGGGCACACAGGGAAATAACCTGGGCCCTGAACGGTGTGTTGAGGGATTTGGGCACGAACCCGTGCCTTGGTTTGAGTATGACTTTTGAGTCATTAGGCCCAAACTCCATACATGACGCGCTTACTGAGAGCGCTTGTAAGTCCCCTATGTGCTTCACTGAAGCGAGAGCCATAAGAAACACCGTTTTGAAAGACAGATGTTTCATGTCTGACAAATGGATTGGCTCGAATGGGGCACCTTTCATGGCTTCCAAAACCGTAGAAAGGTCCCACACAGGGACTGAGTG
Source organism: Gila orcuttii (assembly GCA_026230005.1). Classification (NCBI taxonomy): domain Eukaryota; kingdom Metazoa; phylum Chordata; class Actinopteri; order Cypriniformes; family Leuciscidae; genus Gila; species Gila orcuttii. The sequence continues at coordinate 25,292,554 of JAPDVR010000006.1, read as the reverse complement.
GGGTCTGGGCGGATTCAGCCTCCGAGCTCCCCTGAGGAATCGCACGACCAGGTCGTTTTTCCCCAGTGACTGGCCAGACGTCGGTTTTGCAAACGCCGCTATGGCCGCCACGTATACTGTGAGGGTGGATGGGGTTCTGCCCTTACCCAACAGCTCCTGAATGAAGGAGAGCACTTCCGTGACCCCGCAGTCTACGGGTGAAAACCCCTGAGCTTGACACCAGGCAGAGAACACTGATCATTTCGAGGAATAGAGCCGTCTAGTAGACGGGGCTCTAGCCTGCGTGATCGTGTTTAACACTCCCTCTGGGAGGTTAGCGGGTACCCATCCCGAGGTGGAGGCATCCGTGGACACCACCTTCACACTCGAGGGAGTCCCCAGACTCACGCCTGATTGACACCAATCGGCTATTTTCCAAGGTTCCAGAGCCGAAATGCATTCCATGTCGACCTTGAGGCGAAACAGACCAGGGGTCCATGCCCGGGGTGGAACTCGTGCTTTCAGCCATAACTGCAGTGGGCGCATGCGAAGCAGGCCCAGCTGAAGTACCAAAGATGCTGAGGCCATGAGGCCCAGCATTTTCTGAAACCTTTTGAGCGGGACTATAGAGCCTATGGGACTATTTGTATTTGGAAATAGGCGTCTTTCAGATCTATTGACATAAACCAGTCTCCCTGGCGAACTTGCGCGAGGATTTTCCTGGTTGTCAGCATTCTGAACTGGTGCTTCACAAGCGCTCTGTTCAGCTGCCGTAGATCTAGAATGGGTCTGAGACCCCCGTCTTTTTTCGGTACCAGAAAATATCTGCTGTATAGCCCCCCTTCGCTCTGAGCCTGAGATAAAGGTTCTATGGCCCCTTTGCTCAGTAGTTTCGCTATTTCGGCTCGAAGTAGATGAGATACTTCGTTGTTTAGCGTATTTTCGACTCACGCCGTGTAACGGCGGGGACGTCGAGCGAACTGTAGTGAATAGCCTCTTTTTATAGTGTTCAATACCCATTCTGATACCCCGAGAAACTTTGCCCACGCATCTGCGTGAATAGCTAGATGCAGAATAAAAACCAGGCTCTGGCCGCGGCATAGCGGCGGCCGCAGAGCTTCGGTGTGCTGAGACATAAACACTGCGTTTACAGTGTGCGAGGCGGGGGGCGCGCCGATCACGGCGGGGCAACCTGGTCGTGCTCGATTTCTCTATGACAGATTGTGGAGAGAGAGCGAGCGGGACAAACCCCGTGGGGTTGAGCGTGTCTGTGAGGGAATGTGGGCGCAGGACAGCGGGCACACTCACTGCACTGAGAACACCGTCGGCTTGCGCTGACTGAATGTGTGTTGGTTTTGTTTGTACAGAAACCGTGGGACACGCATCGAGTAGTGTTTGTGGGCACTGTGTCGTGGGCACATTCACTACATTTTTTGCACAATCGACATGAGTCGATTTTATTTGTGCTAGCCCTGAACTGTGGCGGGCTGTGTCTGTGTGTGGGAATGGGCACTGAGACGTGGGCATTCTTACAACACTCATAACACCATCGGCCGGAATACCAGAAAATACACCCTTTATGGGATTTATCTGGGTCGCCGTAAAAATTGCATTTGTGTGCAGGCAAGCGGGCTGTGGTACCGGCTTGTTTACTGAAAAATACACTGGAACAGTCACATTGTTTGGAACTGAACGAGCGAGAAGTTTCGGTGGAGTCTGGCCGCGGCGAGACTTAAACATCGTGGGCCTTAGCTGACTGTATGTGTGTTGGTTTCGTTTTACAGAAATGTGGCACATGCAGTGTGTAGTTTTTGTGGGCACTGGGTTGTGGGCACATTCACTTCATTTAATGCACAATTGACATGAGTCGATCTCATTTGTGCGAGCCCTGCACTGTGGTGGGCTGTGTTTGTGTGTAGAAATGAACACTGGGCTGTGGGCATTTTTATTACACTCATAACACCATCGGCTGTGGCCGGAATACCAGAAAATACACTGCTTATATGATTTTTCTGGGTCGCCGTGGAAACGGCATTTGTGTGCAGGCAAGCGGGCCATGGTACCGGCTTGTTTACTGCAAAATAAACTGGAACAGTCGCATTTTCTTGGAACTGAACGAGCGAAAAATTTCGGTGTAAGTCTGGCCTCAGCGAGACTAAATTTTATCTGCTGCGAGAGCTGGGATCGAACACGGGTCTCCCGTGCTTTGGGTTTCGCCACTGAGCCACAGGGGGAAACAACAAAAGCTTAAATTAGCTCGAGCAGATAAGAGAGCGTCATCACAGTTTTGTGTGTCAGCGTTTGTTCGTTTTCAGCCGCTCAAACTAAGAGGAGCTGAGAAATGTTTGAGAAATGGAGATTGGTCCAGCCTCGGCGGGACTAAAACACACTCTTTCCTCATTTCGCCGGTGACGCACACCCACGGGGGGCGGGGGCTGGGTATCTTTCTTATAACGTAAAGAAATCTAGCCGCGGTTTTGATGCTCGCCCGTTTCCCTGACGACTCGCGGGCAGAGGGGGGAGGTCCACAGAGCTCGCCCAATCCTCACTGTCCGACGCCAGGATAGAGCAGCTGGCCTTCTCTACAGATGCAGCTATCTCGTCGTCATAATGGCGGAGGCAGCGGCGCGCGGCGGCCGTTGTCCGTCAGTGAGCGACTCGATTGAAGCTGGTGAAGCTGGCGGGCGAACCGGCGAGCTTTCATGGGCTGGAGAAGGCTCGGGGACCCGCTGAGTACGGCGCTTTACGGCGCGGCACTACAGCGGGCGGGAGTGCAGACTCTGAGAAAAAATGCCAGGCGAGTCCTCAGAGTCACCATGGCAATAGCTCGCTCAGCGAGCGCGAGAACTGCATGATCCTTACCCAGGCGGAAAACGCAGATGAAATGGCGGTCCCCGTCGCTGAGTGCGGCTTGGCACGAGCCACAGGAACGAAGCATCTTAAAAAAGACGCTGCTCTTTTAGATGAAGAGAGAGAGAGTGTGAGTCGCGACGGCGTAAATATTATACCAAAACCATACCAAAATTGTATGAAAAAACATAAAACATAACCTGTACAACAGGACAATAAACCAGCAACTTCCATCAATCACCCAGAGTCAAAGGCCATAAATGGGTCTAAAGTTGAGCTGCCAATTTTTTGAGCGAATCAGGTGAGTCAATTTGATGGCCAATTTAGAAAAGCCAGTCCTTTTCTTCATTTCAGAATGAATCAGCTGTTTGAATTAACTGCTTAAAGGAAGGCAGTGTAAATGCATTTATGACACTGCTGATATGCATTAAAATGTGTAAATACATCTAAAAATACATCTAAATGCCACTTCAGATGCAACTTCTGTGCCACCTCTGCAATGCAAAAATTATATCTATATTCATTTCATTTGATTGGAAGCTCAATAGTTTTTGGTGTCTCTAGGTTCTTGTTTCCTGTGTTTATTTCAGGTTTCCTTTGTTACCATGGTTTCTTGTATTTCCTTATAATTACTTAGAGAAATATATTTCTAAAGTTACTTTCTGAAATGTCTATTCAATGCTTTTCTCATCTAACAATTTCTCATCTATGAATCAATTAATCAGGACATCATGTCACAATCAATCTATTCCAAAACATGTGCAAATCCCCTTTAAACTTTATATGTAAACAAGGTGTAGATAAAGTGTAGGCAGGACAGGTGTGTCAGGAGCTCTCCTGGCGCTTTTAGTTTTTGGAGTTATTTTAAACTTGGCAGATTCTGGACCGTTTGAAAATATAAAGCGAGTCTCCCAAAATATAATGGAGTATCGTGAAACAACCCTAATGAAACACTTCGGTCACGGAAAGCATATTTTAATGCAGTCGTTTGTAAACACTGCGGTTGGCCGGGATCCACACAAGCGAAGTAATGTCCGGGGCAAACGCCAAAGTGACGGTGGGATCATTATCATACTTTACCTACTGCTGTCTGGAGATGTGCACCCGTGCCCGGGTCCGATTTCCCGTGGTGCCAACTGCGGAGTCGCGGAGAGTATTATCCCTGTTTCTCAGGGGTTGGGGCTCGCTCGACGTCGACCGGGTGGCGGATCTGTTGGTGGCGGGGAGCAGGGATCTCAGTCGGAGTGGGCTGTGACGCCGGGCGGGGTGAGCGCCGAAGGCCTGGGCTGGCCATCTTACGGCGCGTGGTCCGACAATAACGGGACTCTCACCGTGGAGGAGCAGACATCTATTTCCCAGCCCTACGTTTCTGGCCCTACTGGACTATATCGTCCTGTTGACACGGTAACTGGTCATCACGCACAAGGTAAGCGCGAAAATCTGTATGGCACAACCCACAGTGCATTCAAAAGCATCATAAATCCTGCTCTGAAAAAACACCGCAAACTGAACTTTTTTAAAACTGTCAATCACTCTCGACTGATCTGGGATCAACAACTCAAACCTAGGGGTCTTTTTGGAGGACATATGAACATCCGTAGCCTCACCCCAAAATTTGAACAAGTACATCATCTTCTTGCTAACTCTAATTTAGACTTTTTAGGCCTGTCAGAATCGTGGTTACATAACAACTCTCCATCTGCTGCACTATATGTACCAGGATATACTATCTTTAGACGGGACAGAACTGAGGGAAGAGGGGGAGGGGTCATGATTTACATAAAAGATCATATTAACTGTCACCAAATATGCTGGCCTTTTGACCATGATTTGGAGTATATTGGGTTGAATATAGTTCTCTCATCTGAAATGTCTTTTGTGCTTATTGTTGTATATCGTCCACCCTCTTCTAACAATGACTTTTATATTACTTTTAAAAAGCTACTTCAAGCTTGTGATTTTAAAACCGAGGTAATACTTCTTGGTGATTTAAACTGTAACTGGCTAAATAAAACTAATAGGAAACCCCTTAAGCAGATCACAGACAGTCTGGATTTTACTCAATTGTTGGAAGGTCCAACTAGAATAACCACATCATCCCAGACACAGATAGATTTAATATTCAGTAACAAGCCGGAACGAATTGTAAAAACATTTAACTTTATTACTGGACTGTCTGACCATAATCTGATATTGCTGTCAAGAAAACTTACAAAAAAACGTTTTCATCATTCTAATAAACCTGTGGAGCAATTCAGGATTCCAAAGAATGAAATGGATAATTTTCAAAGGGCAGTACAGCAGACTAAATGGACAAATATATTTATAGGGAATAACATAGAAGAAGTGAGCAAGACATTTGCGACCAAGCTACAATGTCTAGTAAAGGAGTTCTCTAGAAAGGTAAAAGGAAAGAAAACAAAAACGAATTCGCTCCCTTGGCTTAATACTGAAATATTTCATTTGATGAAAGAAAGAGATTCTGCCTTAAAAAGATCATTAAAAACCAAGTTAAGCAGTGATAGATATAGGTTCACTTCATTACGTAATCAAGTAATTAAAATGATCAGAAAGGCCAAGGCCAATTTTTTTATAACAATTATTAATGAGGGAAAGGGTAATACAAAGTTGATATGGGAACAGATTAAGAATGTGATGGGAATCTGGCATAGGCCTAGAAACCAGTTAGAGTTGAACCTAAAAGGTAAATTAATACAAGATCCAGCACAAATAGCTGTAGCTCTTAATGAATATTTTGTCAATTCTGTGGATGAAATAGCACGTAATTTCTCTTTAACAACTGCAGATATTGTCAAAATAGATAAAAGTAAGCCTTCTTTTAGCATTCAACCTATTTCTGAATTTAAAACTCAGGCACTTATTAATTCTCTTAAAATCTCAACAGCAAAAGATTTCTATGGAATGGATTCTAAAATGCTTAAATTCCTGAATGAACACCTAGCATACCCTATTACACAAATTGTTAACCAGTCAGTATTAAAGGGGATATTTCCAATTATCTGGAAGACGGCAATAGTAACTCCTATATTTAAATCAAATGATCCTTTGAACATATTTAACTACCGCCCAATCAGTATTCTACCTGTGGTATCCAAGGTTGTTGAAAAATTTGTATCAGAGCAGCTTGTCTCTTTTTTTAACAATAGTCCATTCCCTCTTCACTCGATGCAGTTTGGCTTCAGGGCCCATCACTCTGCAGAAACAGCTAACTGTCTCTTTTTAGAGACTGTTCGAGCAATGGTTGACAAGGGAGGTGTTGTTGGTGCTGTGTTTTTAGATCTCCGTAAAGCCTTTGACACAGTCAACCATAAGGTCCTTATTGCAAGACTTTCTAATTTTAATTTATCTTTAATTTAATTTATTTATTTGCATAATAACGCTCCAGCTCCTCTCAATTCATTTATAATCCAACGCCATAACAACAGTCAGATTACCAGAAGCACCACACGAGGTGATCTTACTATCCCATTTAGGAAAAGCACATTCGGTCAATTATCATTTTCTATTAAAGCGATACAAAATTGGAATTCACTGCCCACTACAATCAAAGATATACATATGTATTCCAATTTTACTATACATCTTAAAAACTGTCTGTCTGACAATTACAGCTGCACACACTAATTTGACAGATGTGTTGTGTATTTGATGTGACATGATCATGTTGTTGCCACTTGGTTTCTGCTGCCTGCCTCAATGTTATGTCCAGTATGTGTCTTAATGTGCCTTAATGTGGCCTCTGTATGATTATTGTTTGTGTCTTGTTGTATTGTTTTACTGTATGAATTGTTATTGTGCCTTTGCAATCTCTGTCTGCTTGCTTATTTGTTTGAATTGTGTGTCACATGTTTAGTATGTCTGTCCCCTTTTGATAAGTTCTGCTGTAAATATAATTGTAACGTATTTTATTGATGTATGCCCATTGACAACTGGCCGGGGACTACAGCTGGAAATTAGCTGTAGAGGCTAAAGCTGCTCTTTTTCTTTCAAAAAGGGACTGTCCACGTTATTAAAAACTAAATAAACTAAACTAAACTAAACTAAAATTATTTTGAATGGATCTGGGAGTCCTTGAAGAGTGCTAAAGCTTAGAAGATCAGCAAGACATGTACCCACATATGGCAACATTGTGACGTCCCAGATCCGGCCCAAATCTGGCACATGTGGAATGATGATCTGGCCCACATGCAGTGTGGAATGACGGCCCTTGGGTGGCCCACTCCTGTTTGCCAGATCTGGGCCACAAGCAGGCCATAGCAATGCCACATGCCAGCCAAGAGCAAAGAAATAAACCAGAACTGGACCTTCTCTGAGCCACAAAATCTGTGTATATTAAATACGGAGCCATCTCAGCCTTAATAAGCCTGTTAACAATCAGAGTCACCGAAGAAAAGAAGAGAACAGAAAAAGAGACGAGCAGAAACACAAGAACTACAACTGACTTCCAGCCACAGCCGGATAGATTAAATCAACTGAAGATAAAAGAAGACATTAAATCTCTGTAGATCTCAGCAGAGGATTAAACAACTCCACAAATAGCATGACCAGCTTCACTTATTATTAACCAGATTGACAGATTGAGAAGTCTTTATTGAGAATTAAAGGGATAGTTCACCCAAAAATGAAAATTTTGTCAGTATTTACTCACTCTCATGTTGTTCCAACCTCGTAAGACCTTCATTCATCTTCAGAACACGAATTATGATATTTTTGATTAAATCTGAGAGCTGGATCACTCCTCCATAGGCTTCTTAAGGGATTGAAGCTTGCCAGCCCCTAAAAGTTATTAAAGATATCGTTAAAATAGTCCAAGTGACTACAGTGGCTCAATCTTAAGTTTATCAAACGACGAGAATACTTTTTGTGCGCAAAAAATAAATAAATAACGACTTTATTTCAAGTATTCTTTTCCTTCTCTGTAGGCCTCGAGTCAGTTCACTAGTGATATAGCGCAGTTCTTCTGTTGTTGTACGTCACACGCATCACACACATGACCAGCGTCGGCCAATAGTGAGCCTACGTGTGACGTAGCTTTACGCTATCACACTAAGTTAACTGACTAGAGGCCAACAGAGAAGGAAATGAATAGTTGAAATAAGGTCGTTATTTTTGTTTGTTTTTTGCGCACAAAAGGTATTCTCGTCGCTTGATAAACTTAAGATTGAGCCACTGTAGTCACTTGGACTATTTTAACGATGTCTTTAATAACTTTTAGGGGCTGGCAAGCTTCAATCCCTTAAGAAGCCTATGGAGGAGTGATCCAGCTCAGATTTCATCAAAAATATCTTAATTCGTGTTCCGAATATGAACGAAGGTCTTACGGGGCTGGAACAACATGAGGGTGAGTAAATACTGACAGAATTTTCATTTTTGGGTAAACTATCCCTTTAGTTCTCAATAAAGACTTCTCAATCTGTCAATCTGGTTAATAATAAACATTTTTGGGTGAACTAACCCTTTAACAAAGGTTTAACTCTGTTTCATTTGAAGTCACCATAACAGTGATTGGGGTTTCCATTAGTTGAGCTCTTAACTCTTATTATATCTTTTGTTGGTTTTGGCTGCTGTGACAGTGTGTTTGTTTAACATATTTGTAGAAGCAAAAAAAGCTCAAGTGAAATGACATCAGGTTGAGCATTGTTGAGAATCATGTGTTGATTGTTGATGTCTGTGTGTGTCAGCATAGGATGTGTTCATGCTGACACACATTTGTGTTCATGTTTGTTAAAATCTTCTCATTGATTGCTGTTGTAACACAGGGTTTATAATGTAAACGTATTAATGGCATGACACAGTTGTTAGATTCAAGTGACATCAGTGAGTTTTAAGTAAGTAGTCGTTCTTTCTTTTCTCTTCTTTCTTTTAGTGATTCTGCTTGTTAACAGGGTTATTAAGGCTGAGATGACTCCGTATTTAATATACACAGATTTTGTGGCTCAGATAAGGTCCAGTTCTGGCTTATTTCTCTTTGCTTTCGGCTGACATGTGGCATTGCTATGGTCTGCTTGTGGCCCAGATCTGGCAAACAGGAGTGGGCCATCATTCCACGCTCCATGTGGGCCAGATCATCATTCCACATGTGCCAGATTTGGGCCGGATCGGGGCCGTCACAATGTTGCTAGGTTGTTAGGAGGTCTGTATAAAAGTGCACAAATAACAGGCCTTGTCAAGTCCACTTTAAATACTTTCACCTCAAAACTAACAAACTTATTGTGATAAATGAGTGTTTGTGACATTCAATCTAAAGAACTACACAACACTGTTTTGTACAAGATAAGTGTTAGGGCAGAGGTCTTCAATCCTGCTCCTGGAGGGCCACTGTCCTGCAGAGTGTAAAGACTCAGGGGCGGATCTAATCCGTGGGGGAATTTGCATATCATAATTAATAATTGGTAATTAATAATTATTCATACATGTTTGGATTAGATCAGTCTTACATGTTAATAAATCTCCCGCTAAGGGATGATGTGTCATTTTACCTGCATGCATGCATGTGTATCCCTGCAATTAACCACAAGTTGATTGTAATTAATTACACGGACCACGTCTTACAAAACAGGCAAACTTAATTAGCTCAATTGTCAGAATAATATTTGTGGGGATCCACAATATCATCCTACTTTATAGGATTTCAGGAAACGCAATTCTGTGGCCACTATAATTGGGTTTTCTGCCCTATAAACCAAATACTCTTTAAAGTATCTTTAATTTGTAAAGCTCGTAGCTTAAGTTAGATCTTTGGCACTTAAGGGACTTGGAAAATGAGCAGAGGCAGTACATCAATCAAATGAATATAATGAATTTAATAAGGCAGAACTACTTATGTATTTACTACGCTACAGGAATACATGTATTTACAAACATTAACAGACAATGACAACAACGCGGGGCAATTGGACAATGGATACACATGTGAGAGAGAGAGAGAGGGGGAGAGGGAGTGAGAGAGAGAGAGAGAGAGAGAGAGCATTGGCAACATTCACCCTGACAGTCACCTGTCTGTAACAACACGAAAACATCATCTTAATGCTTCTTAGAAGCTCTATAAAGAGATATACTTGCACAAATTTCTGGGTCTCTCTGTGTCGCGGCATTCCTGTGCCAACATGAGTCCTTTAGGAAGCGTCACGTGGTGCTTCTTGGCGCGCGTGTTGAACGGAGGTTCAAAGTCTTTGGGGTAACATTACCAAAGGAAAATAGTTCGGCTAAGTTCGTTTCACTTCGTGGAAGTGAACAGAGTCGACTACGGAAAACAAAACTTTGACTAACAAAGAAAAGAAATAAAGATCTCTACGGGGAAATCACGCGGAGTTAACGTTACATCTTTGCAGGGCTGGTGAAGAAACGCGCGTGCCTCTCTCGGTCCGGCGCGTCACGTGGTCACGTGCGTGTGTTTCTCCTTCAAAGCGAGCGCGCGCTCGTTTGAAGGTCCCCTGTAGATGGATTTGCTGAAGAGAGATGTCATGCGGTGTTCTTTTCACTCGACGATTGGAATTCAACACGGAGGCTTATCTAAGACTGAAAAACACAAACTAAACTAGAAACAAATAAAAGAAAGGCGAAGAGCTCGCCCGGAGGCGAGACGTTACATTATGACACGAGGACAAGAGAAGTAAGAGAGGGATAAACTGGTATTCAGTCCTTTTGAAGACCTGACGTTTCCGCCTTCTTTTGGAAGAGGGTCCAATCAGGAGCTGTCCCTTTGGAGGGAATTTTTATGATCCTTTGTGTTCTAACCAGGCAATTAAATCTCTAGTTTCATTGGGTGTTTAAGAGAAGAATCTTCACAATTCTTATAATACTAATGTGTCACAAAGTTTAGCAAAATGTAATGTCAATTAACAAATGGGGAATGAAAATTGGAGTTTATCGAGACCAAACTTGCCACAAATGGATTTGGTTAAACATTAGTTGGCAAAGTTTGAAACATTATCCCATTAGAGTTGTCGAGAAACATGGACCAAACCACAAAAAGGCAACTCATGAAATAGGGAACTTAGATACATTGTTCATACAATTCTCAAATGGATATATAATAGCATATATATATATATATGAATACAGGATTCATTTCTCCTCCTTGGTTAGAATTCGGAGAGAGCCACAGTTCTGTGAATATTCCTTTGGGTCGTAAACGCTGTTATCTAAGAACTCCAGTGATGTTAGTTTTGGTCTCTTTTCACTCCAAAGATGGAAAACATAGTAAACTATATTTTACTGGATATTACTGTACGTATTCTGATTGATCACACCGAAAGCATTCTGGAGGTGTCCAGAACTATGTGTACAAGTTATGAGAATAGACAGTTATATTTAAAAATGCATAATGAAGCTATTTATAATTCACTTTAAGCTACGATAAAATCATAGTCATTCCAATGTGGCATGGGCAAATGGACACACATAAAAACACATTGAATATATCTGGTTAAATGTCTTTTAAAAAGAGAAGTTTCTTTCTCTTTAGGATCCTTCTTTGGGACATTCCAGTCAGTCATAAAAATGTCTCGTAACTGGAAACCACGCTCTGTCCTGAGCGGGCTTCACTTGTGGGGGATGCGTGTGTGGTTGTGAGTGTGTGTGTGTGGCTGGAGAGGTCCTGCATGCAGGCCACCTGGGTTTGCCTGCAGTGGGGGAAGTTTGTGAGTTGTTCGGGGACACATCACAGAGTCGTAAATGTTTCAGAAACAGTCTCATCTAGGCATTCTCATGCCAATGTCCATAATTTACATTCATTCTAAAAGACCTTGGGTTTTAGGAAGAATGTGCTTCATTTGTTTCAGAGGGACTGAGTCAATGATTCACCCAAATACCCTAATAATCGGACGACAAATCATCACCATGGGCGGATGACAGGTGAATCATGATGGTCGAGTAGCAGGTGGCTGTTAGGCTGAGGGCTCAGCTTGATGAAGTTCGACGCAGCCTCCAGCGTGGTACCCTCTTTCTGAGGGTGCCGTGAGCTTGGCTGTGGATGTTCGCATCCCGTTGAGTCTCCGGTATAGGATGAAGGCCAAGCCCAGTGTCAGGGTGTGGCTGAGTACCTTAGAGCTACACAGCGCAGTGTCCACTGTGGTCCAGGCCTGGACAACAGGTGGGGTAGTCAAGTAGAGCAGTTGAGACAAAGCTCGGAGGGCTGTGTTGATAGACGCAATGTCAATTCGCTGGGACCCCCCTTTCGCAGACCACAACTCCCGTTCTGGAGTTAGGGTGAAAATGTGGTTCCTGGAGAAGGATGGGATTTCCAGTTCTAATTTGTACTCTTTGCTTGGTACCATGCCAGGTCGTCAAGGTGAAGGATGGCGCCTTTCGGTACTTGGATTCACATGCTCTGGTGGAGCGAGGTGACACAGGTGTCAGTGTCATTCTGGTCGTAATTGAGTGCAGCTGTGCGCACAGAAGTGTTAACGAGCCCTGTCACCTACAATCTCTGCTTGGGTCTCGATGACTTGAGTGCGAGGCTTAGCTTCGGCAGGGCAGCGGGTGTCGCTGATCTGCAGCCTGCAGATTCCGTCAGTGTTGTCTCTGAGGAAGGGTTTGTTAGGGCAGAGATAGTGAGTGTCTTTGGTCAGTGTGCACATGTGTGGATTCGGAGCTGGGGACAGCTTAGTGTCGCTGTCGTGCAAGTCAATCACGTACGGCGTGCGGATCTTGATGTGAGTGTTACCTTTCAGAATCTGACATTGACAATGTTCTTGAGCCGGTGGATTTGGCTTGACTGTGATGGGTAAGTTCAGGAGAAAGCCCCCTTTTCTCTGCTTGTGGTACACGCAGAGTGGGCTGGCACTAACCAGTGAGTAGGCAAGGTGTATTTGTAGAGAGTCAGCTGGTGTGGTGATGGCGGAAGCCAGCACGGTTTGCACAAGGCTTAAGGGTATCAGGTGCGGTGGAATTCTACCCATAGCTAGGCTGTCAATGGAGTTCACCTCCGGCCGCGTGTCTGTCATCAGGGCTGTTACCAGCTGAGTTTGAGCAAAGTCATTGTGGAAGACAGTATGACAGCTGTTTCATGGAGTTCACTGTCTGGGTCAGCAGAACGCTGTGAGTGTTGAAAATTACCACAATTCCCTTTAGTGTCTTGTCAATGGTCTGCAGGGGTGCACTCTGTGTTGTGAGTTGCTCTTTTATCTGTGGAATCTCAGTCTGAATTTTGGCTGCATGCCGCCTCACGGTGGCTAGGTTCACTGTATTCACACTGGACATACAAGTGTTAAACAGAGTGGCGGCGGCTCCGGGCAAAGCTCCCCGGAACTGTTTGGAGCGGTGGTTGTGTCCACCTAACTCCGCTTGTGAGATAGTCATTTTCTCAAGTTGGCTGAGCATGTGCATCGGCCCCGGCGTGAGTGAGGGAGTCTGTCCATCGGGCACCTGCCCAGCGGTATTGGGCTACTGCGCTGGGGTAGGGTGCCCTGTAAACATTGCAGGGGTCGAGACGAACATGAACTTTCTGGGTGTGGGTCCTGAAGTTGGTAGTCAGGAGTCCCGGTTGTTCCCTCAGGATGGTGCCTGATGCCGGGCCTGGGGAGATGCTGTTCAATGGCGGTGGCTGCCCTCTGGTTGGCCGAAGGCACAGGATGGTGAACCACAGCAGCATCCTGGTAAAGTGAAAGGGAGAGAGAGAGAGAGAAAGGGAGGAAAAATTTCAGCAGGTGTTGTCCTTGGTTGCCTTGGACAGTCTTTTTCACGCCGGTATGCCACTTGCTTCGGTGTCTTGCAGGTGTCTCTGGTGCTGCGGTGTGCAGCACATGGTGCATCATGGGCATACATTGGCATGACCCCCCTTTTGCACTGTGGCATTACAAGCTGTGGCGCAGTGATGGCATCAGGTGCAGAACGCTGAATGTTGTCTTGTGCACGCAGCATGTGCAAGGTGTATTGCAGGTGTCTGGGGCACCGGTCGTCGGTGGGTTCAGACGGCGTGCTAGGGTGGTTGGAGGGGTCTGAGAGGTGGTTTCTCATAATGTCCATTGGTAAGCTGGAAGGTTAAGGTCAGGTTAAGCAGAGGCTCTGTGACATTTTGTCACACTTGTGGTGAGAGACAAATGCATGACCCTAAAAGTTCAGAATCACGGTTTAACGGGTTCGCTAGGTATGTAGCATAAAGCTAGGTGTTTCATGTGTATCTAGCTAGTGATGTGTGTCTTGTATCCTTATCATCTTAGCTGTGGATGTTAGGAGGCTAAGACTCATGTGGTTCCGAGAGTATTTCCTGGAAAGGGCATAGCCGAAATAAATGACTCAAGATGGTTCTTATGACTAAATTATTTCTCTGGACTGAACTAGTGGTTCACTACGGCTTGACGAAGTGAATGATAGGGGGAAAAAGGACAGCTTTCATATTCAAATTATGCTTATTATCAATGCTCAGGACCTATAGTTATGCCCTAGTAATTGTTGAAATTACTTGTGTTGCAGGGTCACAAAAATGAGTGCACTTGTTGAAAATAAACAAAATCACGAATAAAGGTGAATCTGTTTCCTTTCTGGGCCCTATGGGAAATGGAACCACATTTGAACAGGAGAGGAAACGAAATTAAATCATATAGATGACCGAATAGCCAAGGGAATAGCTGACTGCTATTATTATCAAAGTCAAAGAAATGAAAGAATTAACGAAGAGCAAAAAAAAAAAGGAATAAAGTGATCAAAACAACGGGAATGATCTGAATGTGAGAATAATCAGTGGCATTAGTGAATAAACTTTGGATTTGCCTGGACCACCACTCCATAGTGGGTTGCAGCGGTTGCGTGTTCAAGACCACTCTGTGTGTGTCCCTCCAAAGGTTTAGTCACCATGCTGATGAAGATTCTCATTACTATACGGATACTTCTCTAGCTACACATTATACATGTAATTAAACTTAAGTGTAAATGGCGGGGCATCTGCAAATTTAGCCTACAGTGCTCAGCAAGGACTATGCCTAAATTAGTGAAGGTGAACTTTAGCTGAGAAGAATTGAAAGTATGGAAAGTGAAGAATCACAAACCCTAACTGGGGTTAGGGAAAGTATTCTAGAATACTTTGCACTGTATAAACAAAAGCTGTAATTACGGCTTCAAGTAAATTATGCTAACTGCTAACTGTAGAAGTTATTGTATAGCTTAGCCTAAGCTGGATGGGTGCTAGGTTAGCTTAGCCACCTAGGCTGGTTTGTTTACAAGGTGACATCACGAGTTAGCGCTTCCTGTGACAAGTCGTTGTCATGGGAACCAGAGCACGTCAGAACAATTCGACAGCACCTGAAGAATGTCTGCACCTTTTAAATGAGTTATGCATGTTTAAACGGGTTAAAAAGGGGCGCCTATATTTTAAGTCTTTCGAGAACTTGATGTTACCTTAAGTAAAATGCGACTGTTTTGGCATTTGCTAATTTTACTCATGTAACTCTTCTCTTTTAGTTTACACAACTTATTCTATTTGTTTATCGAGTAAGGAAATAGATTTGCTGTAAGTCAAAGGTTGTCTAAGCATCTATAGTTACGTCCCTCTCATGCACAAATGCTGACTTTTCGGCGAGTAAACAGTTTTGATCGCTAGGTAGCTCTCTGCTTGTAGATGCAGCTAAAATTTAGGTGAATTACATTAATCTAACAATAATTGTAAGACCTTTACATTGTAGAAAGGGGAGCATCACCCAGGTCTACATATATATAACTCTGTCCTGAGCTTTCTTTGTCAGACACAGGTTTAGTCATACTGCAATTTGGATTTCTTTTTAACCAAAGCAGAATAGATATCGGTACAGATTAGAGGCTGCTGAAATGAGATTCCTTTGTCACACAGACTTACGCTTTACGGCTGAACTTACTGATATTAGTTGGAAATCTAAGACTCTTTTACTTAAAGTAGAGATGTCAATTCCAGGTATCGTTTTATCTGCATTTAGACAAGCCAGCGATCAAAAATGCGTATTGCACGTTGTGTTCTAGTTGGATCGCAAAGATCAAATGCACGCCTGTAGGTTAACAGTAGTTTAAGGCTCAGGTGGTTTTACTACACTCTGACGCCAGGGTGACGTATGCCCTATTTGGAGCTAGTGTTTGCTGTAACCCTTCATTGTCAGGAAGCCTAATGTTTAGCAGTGCCAATTCAACCAGCATCTAGAAACTGTTTGTTTCAAAAGAGTCGTGCATAGTCTGTTGGCCGTTGAGATTTACACGTACATTTAAGATTCTTTTAAATCAGTAAAATTATAATTTTACGAATGCAGAGTCTTGCAACTCTTTGAGCACACCTTTTCATCTACTTTTACCAGTTCTATGTCCTATGCTGATCAGGGACCTTTTTAGCAGAGTCTTGCGCTGTGTTCGTGCAGTGTCTTCTGGTTTTGCAGTTCAAAATCATTGGGGTTTTAGGAATTCTTTCTGAGGAGGCCTTCTGTGTTAGGGGCCATCTGCATTAGGTCATGCATCGTTGAGTGGGCATTGCGTGGTCTTTGGCGAGCTGGAAGGTGCAGGGTAGCGAACTTGAACCTTGACTTGGTGCAGAGGCTGTGAACCCATGGATGCCTGCTGGAGTTCCAGGGAACTCTGTGACCTTGGAGTCTGGCTTTGTTGTAGTTCTCGTGACCTCTGTGACCTTGGAGTCTGGCTTTGGTGACCTGTGTGACTGGAAGGGGAGGGGTTCTTGAACTTGGGCCCAGACTGTCAGGTGACTGGGAGCTACCTGTTCGAGCCGGATGTTGTTCTGGCTGTACGACTGCACGTTCAGCTCACACGTTTGGGGTATAAGAGTTCGATCTTTGCTCTTAGCTTTAGCGCTGAGTCTTTCAAAGAGCTGAGCTGACATTAAAGTGAGGTCTGATCCGGTGTCTACCTGGGCTTCCAGGCTCACCTCATTTTCCAAAGTGATGGCTAGGTAGAGTTTCCGGGCCACCCCCTTTTCGATCAGGTTCCCCAGGAGTCTTAGCGTAGGGGCTAGTGTGGTGATCGATGGGCGGTTAGGGCCGGTCTCATGTGGTTTGCTGCGGAGGCAGGTAGCCAAAACATGGGAACTTGTGCCGTCTGGCTCAGACTGGGCAGCTGTCAGCTGTGGTGGCTGGGTGATGCTGTCATTTTGTGACGTGACAGTTAGCTCTGTGCTCTGAGGCTGACGAGCAGTGTTCTGGTGGCCTGGTTCAGGTCTTACGCTTAGACATAGGATGTCTGTCTCGTCCCTCTTGTCTCCTTCGGAAAGTCTTTTGTGAATAAGCTCTTTCAGCGACTTCAGGGTCTCGGCTGTCTCAGATGTGGCGGCACTGTGTTTGTCTGATGCGTGCTCAGACTTGTGCTTATTAGTGGCATGTTGAAAGGGGTACCGCTCCAGGCTGTCTGGGCTTTAGTCTCTTGTTGATGGGGGTCGGCTATTTCTGGGTCGCCGGCTGGCTTCCAGAATGTTTCAGAGCGCTCGCTCTGGTGTCTTGGATGAGCACCATCACGGTAGTGCTGCCCTCTGGAGGCCTGGAACGGTTGTGACTCTCTGTAAACAGGGCTATGGTGTTGTGGGGCGCCCTCTGGAGGCAGCTCTGAGTAGTGTTCAGAGACCGAGTAGATTGTGGGGTTTTTCAAAGTCTTTCCGGACACAGTCTTTTGCTTGATGTAAGCTTCTCTTAGCTGTTGAGTAGTCATGCTATCTGGGCAGGCCAGGAGGACTTGGTGATGACTCACTGTGGGGTGCAGATTTCGGAGAACAAAGTTCTGGAGTTGAAATCATCCTCCATGCCGGGCTGATTGAGGTCCACGGCTGTGATTAGTCGTTGGTCTGATTCTGGATCAGAGAATTCTTTAATGAAGGCCTGCCGCAGTAGCTGGTAGTCTATAAGAGTGTTTCAACTCTGTAGGAAAAATGTCAAGTTCACGTTTGAGATCTTATCTCTGCTGAACGAGCTTGTGGATGGTAACATGGGCCTCTTGCGAGCTTCTTTTGCAGGCCGTGGCTTTCGAGTCTCTTTAAGTTCAGTCTCTGCTCTTTGCAAGGGGCTTCACTTTGTCGGAGTTTCTCGTTGAGTTCCTCTCTGGTTCTTTTCTCTGTCTGTGTCGATGAAGATCAGACAGAGCAGTTTGAAGTCTTTCCACTTCTTTCTGTAGCTCGGGGTCGTTGTCATCCTCGGCTTGCATCCTCAGCGTTGCAATTTCGTGCTCCAGGGCGATGCGGCTCCTTTCGTGGAGACGTGCTTGTGCGATGGGCTGGGCAAGCCAGGTTTTGACGTGTCTGGACGGTCTTTGTCGTGGGAGCTTTGGCTTGGTTTGTGCGCCATCAGCTTGTCCACGTCTGCGATGCTCTGGGCTCGGGGCTCTGAGTCACTGACGACCTTGGGCAGGAATGGAGGTGTCATGAATCTCAGCCATGTCTCCAGATTGTCCCAGCGGGTTGTGGGACTGTAGGACCGGAACATACTGGCTTCACTGTGGGCGAGAGGAACACAACACACGCAGAGAGACCAATGCAAGTTTCTTCTACGTTTAACGAGCTATAATACGGGCTATGCCGTGTATGAAAATTTTGGTTAACTGATGCAGACAGTTAAATCATTCGGTGGGACAATTTGGGTAGGTCAACATGGGCCTGAATAAAGATTTTTAACGGGGCGGTAGCTTAGGGGTCACCTGTTGATGCTAACGGCTTGGTTGTCAAACTATTATTCAGCGTTCCTTGTTGTCTCAGAAAGGTTCCGTCTCTAGGTGAACTGAAAGGAACAGAGCACAACAGAAAAGAGCAATGGCAAGATAGCAAAGTTTGAAGTAACATGCAACCATCCAAGATGGAAAGGTCTGTAATGAAATGGCGTTAATAGTACACAGGAAGTGTTAAAGGGGAAGAGGAGGCCTAAGCCTGCGGTTTGTGGCTCGGAGAGGAGGAGGGAGCCAAACACTTCAATGACCGGGGGAATCTCTAGATCCTGTGGCCAATACTAAGTGGATGGATTTAATACCTTTTCTAGTTTCCCGGGGGTGAAATGAGGTCATTCAGGTTGGAGTCAGCATCGTGGTTGGTCTTTGTCGTCCCCAAACACTTAACAGCAGTGTCTCGGGCCCTTCCGTACTTCTGTACCGATGTGTGCCCTCACGCAACTTGACTTTGAACACAACCGGCAGTGCCAAATTGGTGATGTCGTGTTGCGGGCCGCACCAACGGAGAAATACAGGAAAGTCCGAGACTCGTGCTCAGTCAGCGCTGGTGACGCAGGTCAGACGAACCAGCTTGCTGGACCCCAAGCAGAGATGACTGTCAAATCACCACAGCACGAGAGAAATTTCTACCTACAAACACAAAACAGGATGAAGGACAAGTGAACCTCAACGTGAATTAAAGCTCTATCTATCTAAATCAAATTGAGTATCTATTTTTTTGTAGAAAAATCATCAAAGGCTACGGCTTTACTAAAATTATGGTACAAACAAAAAGGGAATTGTGACAATGTTAATTATCAGAGCAACCTAGCCTCCATTCAGAGAAGAGATTAAGTGCAGCAGGAAGAGAACAGGAGGAAGCAAGCTGTAGTGGCGCGTTTGGGCCACAAAGGGTTTGGGCCACTTCCTCTTAGTGGTCAACCTGGCTGACAGAGAACTTGATTTAAATTGCATTCAAACTGGTTTAAATACAATTCAAATCAAGCGTATGCATAGATGTTAAGTAACTTCTAGAATAGTAAGGATACCGTTGTCATAACGTATCAAATCAAAATTATTAAAAATAATTTGAAAAAGGAAATATAGAAATAAAGCCATAAAACCATTCCCAACAGGAAAGGAGACTTAATTCAAATTGATCTTGAAATTTGTTTGTTTCAAACCAAATTTGAATAAGTGTAGGAAATTAAACGTTGGCATTATATTTGATGATGATCACGACTACGGTGAGGTATCAATGATAATAACCAAAATAAAACCAACTGGGAGAAAACCACTTCAGAACAGAATGATGTTAGGAACTAAGTGATGAGCTGACGTAGAGAGGGGAAGGCCACAAGGGGGCCGCACTCCTCCTAAGTGGTCATCAGAAACTGGTAATACTTACTTTTGAATTTTGAGTTCAAATGTGGTTTGAACCAAATTCAAAATAAGGGTACACCGTCAGGAGTGAAATCATGTTAGTAAAACTGGAACTTGCACATGCATTGAAAGTTAGAAACACACTTTCAGAAATTCACTGGGAAAATCTGAAATTGTGACGATAGGGAAATTGTTTAGGAAAGGATGACCTTGTTACTAGTGTCCACACGATGGCGACATTTCGTTCATGCAGGATGAAATCAAGGGGGCGGAGCGTAATTCGAGAACTGTCAAGCACTTAGGCCTCAAGGCTGCCCTCTAGTGTTTGTCAGCGGAATAACATTCAGTGTGATTAAAATTTGAGCGTGCAGACGCTTTGTTTTCTGTAGTGATCACACTTATCAAAATTAAATCTCAGCCGATTTTGGTGCTATATTTCACAAGCACGTTTGGCAGGAATTTTTTTTGTAGAAGAAGACAGGCATTATATGTCTGTCGGTTGGATCCAAATAACATTTATCAAATAGCACTTATGATTTAAAATGTTTTTTTAGGTTTTGGATTTTTTTTTCTTTTTCGGTGCTATATTTTAACAACAAGTCTTGCAGGATTTTTTTTTTTTTTTTTTCTGCGCTGTGTAGAAGAAAACAGGAATTATACGTCTGTCGGTTGGATCCAAATAACATTTATCAAATAGCACTTATGATTTAAAATGTTTTTAGGTTTTGGATTTTTTTTCTTTTTCTTTTTTTTCTTTTTTTCGGTGCTACATTTTAACAACACGTCTGGCAGGATTCTTCGCTGCGCTGTGCAAAGAAAACAGGAATTTGTCGTCTGTTTTTCGACTCCCATAACATATATCAAATAGCACTTATGATTAAATATGCTTTAGGTTTTTACACTTGAGTAGCTACGTCAATGTTTAACCAGGAGTTTATCATTAATCTAACGATTATAATATAAGGCCTTTCTTAAGAGTAGTGAAAGAGCGTCGTTTCACTAAATCTTGTCTTCACCCTGACGAATCTCGTTCGGACAGGGGAGTTTAACATTAAAAATGTCGTAATTCAAAAGAGGTTTCTTCGTCTTTTGTAGGACAAATTTAATACTATGAAACTGCAGTTTACTTTTTAGTTTTGCTGAACTGAGACGGCTTTTGCCTTTAATCAGTCAGCCAGTGAGTTCGCATTGCGTTCGCTCACTCGAGGCGCACGTACGATATTAAATCACAATATAGACATCAATTGAAACTGAATTGCTCAAAAACAAGTTTAAAGTGTGCCAAGTATATTCTCCACCAATTATGTAAAGACTCAGGGGCAGATCTAATCCGTGGGGGAATTTGCATATCATAATTAATAATTGGTAATTAATAATTATTCATACATGTTTGGATTAGATCAGTCTTACATGTTAATAAATCTCCCGCTAAGGGATGATGTGTCATTTTACCTGCATGCATGCATGTGTATCCCTGCAATTAACCACAAGTTGATTGTAATTAATTACACGGACCACGTCTTACAAAACAGGCAAACTTAATTAGCTCAATTGTCAGAATAATATTTGTGGGGATCCACAATATCATCCTACTTTATAGGATTTCAGGAAACGCAATTCTGTGGCCACTAGAATTGGGTTTTCTGCCCTATAAACCAAATACTCTTTAAAGTATCTTTAATTTGTAAAGCTCGTAGCTTAAGTTAGATCTTTGGCACTTAAGGGACTTGGAAAATGAGCAGAGGCAGTACATCAATCAAATGAATATAATGAATTTAATAAGGCAGAACTACTTATGTATTTACTACGTTACAGGAATACATGTATTTACAAACATTAACAGACAATGACAACAACGCGGGGTGTTTGGACAATGGATACATGTGTGAGAGAGAGAGAGAGAGGGGGAGAGGGAGTGAGAGAGAGAGAGAGAGCATTGGCAACATTCACCCTGACAGTCACCTGTCTGTAACAACACGAAAACATCATCTTAATGCTTCTTAGAAGCTCTATAAAGAGATATACTTGCACAAATTTCTGGGTCTCTCTGTGTCGCGGCATTCCTGTGCGAGCGGAGTCCTTTAGGAAGCGTCACGTGGTGCTTCTTGGCGCGCGTGTTGAACGGAGGTTCAAAGTCTTTGGGGTAACATTACCAAAGGAAAATAGTTCGGCTAAGTTCGTTTCACTTCGTGGAAGTGAACAGAATCGACTACGGAAAACAAAACTTTGACTAACAAAGAAAAGAAATAAAGATCTCTACGGGGAAATCACGCGGAGTTAACGTTACATCTTTGCAGGGCTGGTGAAGAAACGCGTCACGTGGTCACGTGCGTGTGTTTCTCCTTCAAAGCGAGCGCGCGCTCGTTTGAAGGTCCCCTGTAGATGGATTTGCTGAAGAGAGATGTCATGCGGTGTTCTTTTCACTCGACGATTGGAATTCAACACGGAGGCTTATCTAAGACTGAAAAACACAAACTAAACTAGAAACAAATAAAAGAAAGGCGAAGAGCTCGCCCGGAGGCGAGACGTTACATTATGACACGAGGACAAGAGAAGTAAGAGAGGGATAAACTGGTATTCAGTCCTTTTGAAGACCTGATGTTTCCGCCTTCTTTTGGAAGAGGGTCCAATCAGGAGCTGTCCCTTTGGAGGGAATTTTTATGATCCTTTGTGTTCTAACCAGGCAATTAAATCTCTAGTTTCATTGGGTGTTTAAGAGAAGAATCTTCACAATTCTTATAATACTAATGTGTCACAAAGTTTAGTAAAATGTAATGTCAATTAACAAATGGGGAATGAAAATTGGAGTTTATCGAGACCAAACTTGCCACAAATGGATTTGGTTAAACATTAGTTGGCAAAGTTTGAAACATTAACCCATTAGAGTTGTCGAGAAACATGGACCAAACCACAAAAAGGCAACTCATGAAATAGGGAACTTAGATACATTGTTCATACAATTCTCAA
Organism: Gila orcuttii; assembly: GCA_026230005.1. Classification (NCBI taxonomy): domain Eukaryota; kingdom Metazoa; phylum Chordata; class Actinopteri; order Cypriniformes; family Leuciscidae; genus Gila; species Gila orcuttii. The sequence continues at coordinate 25,269,766 of JAPDVR010000006.1, read as the reverse complement.
ATGGATATATAATAGCATATATATATATATATATATATGAATACAGGATTCATTTCTCCTCCTTGGTTAGAATTCGGAGAGAGCCACAGTTCTGTGAACATTCCTTTGGGTCGTAAACGCTGTTATCTAAGAACTCCAGTGATGTTAGTTTTGGTCTCTTTTCACTCCAAAGATGGAAAACATAGTAAACTATATTTTACTGGATATTACTGTACGTATTCTGATTGATCATACCGAAAGCATTCTGGAGGTGTCCAGAACTATGTGTACAAGTTATGAGAATAGACAGTTATATTTAAAAATGCATAATGAAGGTATTTATAATTCACTTTAAGCTACGATAAAATCATAGTCATTCCAATGTGGCATGGGCAAATGGACACACATAAAAACACATTGAATATATCTGGTTAAATGTCTTTTAAAAAGAGAAGTTTCTTTCTATTTAGGATCCTTCTTTGGGACATTCCAGTCAGTCATAAAAATGTCTCGTAACTGGACACCACGCTCTGTCCTGAGCGGGCTTCACTTGTGGGGGATGCGTGTGTGGTTGTGAGTGTGTGTGTGTGTGTGTGTGTGGCTGGAGAGGTCCTGCATGCAGGCCACCTGGGTTTGCCTGCAGTGGGGGAAGTTTGTGAGTTGTTCGGGGACACATCATAGAGTTGTAAATGTTTCAGAAACAGTCTCATCTAGGCATTCTCATGCCAATGTCCATAATTTACATTCATTCTAAAAGACCTTGGGTTTTAGGAAGAATGTGCTTCATTTGTTTCAGAGGGACTGAGTCAATGATTCACCCAAATACCCTACAAGAGTTTAGTTCCAACCTGCTTCAGCACACCTGCCTTTGTATATTCAAGCGATCCTGAAGAGCTTGATGAGCTGATTCAGGTGTGTTTGATTAGGGTTGGAACTAAAGCAGGATTGAAGACCTCTGTGATCAATCACAGGATCCAAATGCAAGTAAAGTAGATTTATTCGTGAACAGTGAGAACAGCAAAACAGGAAGTCTGGTAAAGTCTGCAGTCTGCAGCAGATCCTTGGCAACGCAGGGTGACTGCAGTTAGGGATGGCTGACACGAAACAGTCGTTCCGAAGCTTTGCGAGATCCCGAAGCGCAAATGTTTCGAAACACTGATCCGAAGCGTGATTCAAAACACCCATGTCACGTGACTATGGCCAAACGAAGCCTCGAAATGTTTCACTAAGTGTTTCATCAGGTGTGATCTGCCGAATCAGCGTTTGATTGACACGGTCGGGAACAGACCACACAATCGCACATCTGTATAAAAATCAACGCATATTGACCTCGTGGGTTTTTGTGAGAGGAGTTTGATTTTGAGATAGTGGATTTTGATGATATAGTGACATAGTGCGATTTGATTAGTTATAGGCTATTTAGGCTTACATTTAAATTTGCACAACACATTGACTGATAGGCTAGAGACAGACAGAGTATAGCCTACATATAGTGACACATTAATAGATATAAATAGATAGACAGCTAGATTAATAGAGGGAATGCGCATGACGTCACAGTAAGCGGAAGTCGCTGCTGTTCCGCTCACTGAGTGGCAGAAAGACTGAGCGGCAGCATTGGTTTTCAGTGTGAATGCTGCGGAAAAACACACAAAACGCGTCTAAAACGGGAAAGAGCTTTGAGACTGACTGTACGACTAGATTTGACAAGAAATATGAGGTATATTTTTACAGACTACCTAAAGCTACAGAACAGAGAAGCAAATAGATCGTTGCAATTCATAGAAACAACTGGACTCCAGGCAGCGAAAGGTGGATTTGCAGTTATCATTTTTGTGTCAATATGCTGAATTTAGTGGTAAAATCATTCTCTATATATTGTATTGTTATATATTGCAGTGACAACTCATCAATCAAATATTTACCACTGTATATTCTGTATAATTTGACATTTTTAAATAAACACTGACAAAAAACTATACAAGTTTTAAGTCTACACGATATGATGTATATATAACATTGATATAAGTGATCACCTGGATTTAGACCTGCCTATATTGTATTTATATAAAGCGTTCACAGGCAAATTTGCTGTATGTATTTCCCCGGTGTCAAAATCAGGCACATAAAAATGTCAGGAAACACAATTTCTGGCTGCATGTCAATATCCATGGATCACTGGATCTTTAGTAAGTTGTAAGGAACACTATATCGAGTCCAATCTTTAGTTTAAACTGATAATCGTTTGTTTTACTTGCGTTTTCGCAGTTTCCCCTATTAAATCCAGTCACGCAGCTGCTCTTCTGCCACTCAGTCCGGCTGAGGGGGCGTGTTCCGGCGGGAAAGTGACGGTAATGCATTCCCTCTATAGATAGATTTGCCCAGAACTCATGATCCACTAACTTACTGGAAAGAGAGAGAGCAGTAATCTTTCCTCATTTGTATGTCCTAGCTAAAAAATATCTTTGCATGCCAGCAGCAACAAATGTCCCTTGTGAGAGGATTTTTTCAAAGGCTGGAGAAATTATCTGTAAAAAAAATAATATCTTTCCACAGCAGAGAAATTCATATTTTTGAATACACATCTCTAAAAAAGTGAGACATTGTGGCTTGATTTCTTTTATTAATATTCATTTTGCAGGACCAAAATAACATTATGCACAGTGAGGAGCCTATAGGTTACAAGCTTCACATATTAGAAAAATACAATAATAAAAAAAACAAATTTTTTAATGGCTCGTCAAGGTTGTTTCAGATCAACACCTGCAAGTGACCACTAGGTGTCACAGTGGAGACGGGTGTCGGATTGATTCGAAGCCTCGAAACAATATGGCCCATTTGGTTCAACTGTTTCATTGCTTCACGAAGCCTCGATCTGCCCATCACTAACTGCAGTGGGTGAAGCACAGTCCTGGAAAACAAGAAGACTGACGAGAACCAGAGAACCCTCCGAAGGCAGAGCCCAACCAGGCTGGCAAAGAGATGCAGGATAATCCGTGAGAACAGGAGAGATGACCATAAACTGCAGACAAACACGAGACCAGAACAGAACCAGAGAACAACGATCTGACACTGAACATGACAAACACAGGACTACATATAGGACTCTAAACGAGGTACACCTGTGACTGATCTGATTGCTCGTCAGCATAGCTGACGCTGATGGGCAATCAGATCAGGGCAGTAACACACAGAATGAACAAGCGAACCGTGACAATAAGTTTATTCATTGTTTTTTTTTTCCACAGATCAAAGTCACATGTAAGGTGCACATTCCAGTGTGACTTTTTTTTCTATTCTCTGTATCTGTGGTTCTGTAAAGAAGAAATCATGGAGTGCAAATCATTCAAACAGTGCTTTCATCATTGAAACAGTGCTTTGTTTAATAAGAATGATTTTCTTTTGTCTTACAAAAGATAGGAGACAAACAGGAAGCCAGATTTATAGCGTATAGTGGGAGGAGTTGAATATTTATTTTTTGCAATGAATGCATGTGTTTTTAAATTCTTATGGGGTTTTTGTAGTTGAAATAGAACATGATGAAGAAGATGTTTGTATTGTTGTTTGCAGAATAAAGTGGAAATAGCAATGTGAAACCTAGAATATCCAGTTTGTGATTGACTGAGGGTTGTCATTGGACTGTTTGAATGTGGGGGGAGGAGCCGGCTCTTACAGCGCCCAAATGGCTATTCATTTAGGGGGCTTTTACACTGGGCTCGTTTGCTGCGGTCCGAGCCCGGGCGCGATTGTTCCCGGCGCCCCCCGCACCGTTGGTCTGGTTTCACACTCAACTTGATTCTATCGAACTCCGGTGCGTTTGCGTGCATCTTACGTCATTGCAAACGTGCACGGCGCATGATATAAAACACGATGCGGGTCAATATATTGTATTTTTTATTAATTTGGTGCTATTATTCATAGCTGAGTAAACAACGCAGGTTAACTGTGTGTGTGTTTCGCATAAGCTGTCTTTCCGCTGCTTGCAAATGGACTCTTTTGAGGAGACAGTGGATTTCCATTAATTTGTTGCCCTGATTGCACGCACTACGCGCGAATACACTGCAGACTCACCCTTGCTCGTATCCAGGGTAAATCTTCATCACTTACGTGTGTTTTATTTAACTAAATACATCATAATCGGCTAAAACCATAGACTGTAAAAAAATGGCTAAAACGCATGCGCAGGATACTTTACTTCCTGAACAGGTGCGCACCCGAGTCCGTGTTGCTTTCACATACACGCGAACCGCAGCACGGTTCGGGAGCAACCGAACTCAGACCACCTCCTCCAGGTAGTCTCGGGTTCGGTACCCCAGTGCGCACCCGGGTCCCATGACAGCGTTCACATTAGCGATTTTTTTATGCGAACCGTGCCCCGTTCTGAAATAAACTGCCAGTGTGAAAGCCCCCTTAGTATCACTCGGAGCCTTACGGCTGTTTCACACCGCAAGCGTGAGCGGCACTTGAGCAGCGCGTCGACAGCGTAACTACATCGTCACTGCAGCTGCAGACGCGCGAGAGTATTCACACTGGAAGCGTTTGTACAGCAGCTCCAAAGCTACATATAAGCAAACAATTATTTACAAAGACAACTATAAATTTGTTTTTAGAAGTTGGTAAACCATAAAAGGTAAACAACAAAACAACCGCTCCAATCTTGTAGTTTCAGTCATAGCCTAGGCCTACTTTCAATATGTTTACAAGACTGCAAACTCCGAAATAAATTACTGGAATGCAGAATCATGACACACGAAGTGGAACGCACTTCAAAATGGCGGCAGGGATTCCCCCGAGGGAAAGTGCTTAGTGTTCGCAAGTGCGTGTCTTAAAGTGGACTGGAATGCAGCCTTAGCCTAGAAATCTAGACGCACCCTAGCGGCAACAAATTTTATTTTGCAGCCAGTGTCGTCTAGCAACTCTCCGTTGGCTTGCTAGCTGGAAAAACGTACTCGGTTACTAACGTAACCTCGGTTCTCTCTAGAGAGGGAACGAGTACTGCGTAGTATCCTACGCTATGGGGAAAACCTCTTTTCCACGAGATATTGAAGCCAAAAATGATCCTTAATTTTGAATTAATGTAAAACGCTGTGCAGCAGCATGCAGACATAGGCAAGACGGCTTGCACACCTATTGGCTGCCCTGCGGCAACAGCAGCAGCCTATCGAGAGAGGCTCTGCGTGACACATATCCAATGGGGGCATTTCGCGCCCATTTCGTCACGTCCCGCCAGGAAGGGCGTGGTCTCGTCCTATAAATATAGCTCGATTCATTATGCAGAGGTCCATGCCCGGGGTGGAACTCGCACTTTCAGCCATAACTGCAGTGGGCGTATGCGAAGCAGGCCCAGCTGGAGTACTGAAGATGCCGAGGCCATGAGGCCCAGCATTTTCTGAAACCTTTGAGCGGGACTATAGAGCCGCGGCGAAAGGATTTCGCGGCGCGCTGAATGTCCAGTTTCAAACTAGTCCCAACAAGGGACTAGTTTGGAATTAAGAACATTTATTTAAAATGAAAAGCATGTTGCATGCAACATATTACAGAATAAATAATTATAAAAAAAAATTTAAACAGTGACAGTGCAACTCAAGTATTTTTTTCAGTTTGTTGTAAACTCTGCCGCTTTGGACAACACAAGGGGCATTAATAAACATCTTTGCTATTTAGTGCACAATATTTGAATAAACTAACAACATCCACCAACATAGAACTGTGGCAGTCAGTGCAACTGAGGTAGGTATTAACATCAAGTCTAAGACGACTCACTTAATGGAGCCTATTTAGAAAAAGTGAGTGGCAGGTTTTTTTTTCAGTAGCCTTTCTGCATTATCAGCAGTCAGCCTGTTTCTGTTTTCATCTATGATGTGTGACACTGAGCTAAAAAGCCTTTCACTTTCCACACTGCTACATGGGGCTGAGAGGTATTTATGGGCCATCTTAGCCAAAGTGGGGAACCTGATTTTGTTGACACCCCAGTACTTCAGAGGACTGTCTTCACGAGGGCTTGGGGCCTCTCCGAGGTATGTGTCGAGCTCAATGGAAGCACCTGCTGCCAGCGGCTGTGCTGCCTGGGGCTGCTCCTTAGCGATTTCTTCAAATACAGTGTCCAGACAGCTGCTAGTGCTGGCCTGGGCCTTGAGGAACAGTTTAGCAGGAGGTTCTGCAGCTTCTGCCCGACTCCCCTCTGCCTCAGCTCTGGACATCATCTGCAGCTCCTGCTTCAGGTGCAGCTTGGCCTCCGGAGCAGTGTTGTTGAAGAAGAAGAGATCTTTATACCTAAACAAAATTCATGAATGTATTAATATGTGGAAAAATAGGACAGATTTTAGTTTCCTCTAAACCACTGTCACAAATGCCAGCCATTTGGCTTTCTGGTAGTAATAAGGGAAATATATTTCATATTATATATATATTGCATACATTTGTATTTGTGTATTTTAGTTACAAAACTATAATATAATATTTAAGATGGAATTAATTAATCTTACATTTAGTACTGTAGTTTATCATTGAATACCTATAGCACACAGACTTTACCTTGGGTCAAGTATGGTGGAGATGAAGTACAGTGGGTTGGTCTCGACGTCACTGAAGCGCTTCTTGACAGCTGCCAGTAAGGTTGCTTTCATGGTCTTGACGCCGTGGTCCTCGTCTGTTTCTCTGTTTAGAAGTCTCACTAGCACAGTCACAGCTGGGATGACATCAGAGGCTAGTGCGTCGTAGCTGCTCACTTTTTTAGTTAGTTCCTCAAAGGGGGCGAGGATGGCAACAGTCTTCTCCATAAGAGCCCATTGGTGAGCGGTGAGATAGTCAGGGAGTTCATGCTCGGACACATACACCCCCAGCACTCGCTTTTGCTCAATGAGGAGCTGGAGCATGTAATACGTGCTGTTCCAGCGCGTCTGTACGTCCTGCTGCAGTCTCTTTATTGGCTGGTTGAGCTGTCCCTGAATGTCCTCGAGGCGGGAGTAGGCTAAGGCGGAATGTTTAACATGCCCAACTATTTTCCGCCCCACTGCTATAGCATCAGCTATGCTCCTCTGTGCTAATAAGCCCTCGTGAAAAGCCAGTTGGAGCGTGTGCGCGACACACGGCAGATTTGGGAGCCCTGCGTCATTCATGGCTTTAATCATGTTTTTGGCATGGTCACGAAGCACAACATGTACTGATGTTTTAGGTATACCCCATGTCTGGAGCATTTCCTCAAACACATGCGCTATAGCCTGGCCGGTGTGCGAGCCGCGGAAATGTTTCGTCTATCCACTGGCAGGTTAGGCTAATTAGCGACACGGGGCTAACACTGCTTGTCCAAATATCCGTGGTGAAACTAAACGCAGAGGAGGCTTGCAGTAGGCTGTGGATATGTTTTTGCACGGAGTCGTGTAGTTTAGGCAGCTCCGTGTCAGTCGTGTAGCGGCGGCTTGGGACATCATATCTGGGCTCCAGAACATAGAGGAGACGCAGGAATCCCACATTTTCTACCTCCGAGAGTGGCTGGTCACTCAATGTAATGTACTCGATAATTGCCTGTGTTATTTTCACAGCACGTGGATTGTCTCTGGACATTTTATCCCGTCTTGCAAGAGTTTGCTGCAGCGTGGGTTGTGTTGGTTTAGAAGCGTGGGTAAACTCTTTGTACTCGTTGTCATGTTGGGATTTTAGGTGCTTGATTAAATTACTTGTGTTAAATGCGCTACCTTTTGAGCCTCCTCTGGACAATTTCGCTGAGCACAATTTGCAGTCCGCCTTTGTTTTGTCGTCTTCATTCACTTTGAAATAGTTCCACACGGCTGACATGTCTTGTCTCGCCTCGCCTTCTCCCCGCTCTGAGCTGTAGCCTGGGCCTGGGGGCGGGCACACGGCGCATGTGATTAACCCCTTACACGCCGCTCAAACATAGACATTTCTCAGACCGTGGTATCGGTCCCCGGTATCGGGGGACTTTTAACGAGTACGAGTACTTTAGAAAATGTGGTATCGAGGCCGATACCAGATACCGGTATCGGTGCATCCCTACTGGTAATACACATTTAGTTAACAAAATGAAACTATAAACATTTTTAAAGCTATAAAAGTGTGCATACTCACACTGAGCAAAAATAACAGCAGATGCTGGCTATTTCAGACAGTTTAAGTTAGCAAGTAGCCTCAAAGACTAACAATAAACACCACTTTAACTGATCTCTAACTTCTTTAAAGCAGACGCTTTTAAAGTCCCCCTGTGGTGAAAATCAAGTTTTTAAATGTTGTTTATATGTCTATGTGGTGTTTTCAATATGCTTTAAGACAAACCATGTGCAAATTCATAAGTCAACACCATTGGTAAGTATTTTCTCCTTAAAACTGCAGTGAAAAAAAGACGTGGTTTGAAATCGGTGGTGTTACTGATGTCACAAACTACCTTGCAACCAGTCAAACCAAGTCTCTGAGCTGGTGTGAGTGAGTGGAGGAGGGGCTAATTAGCATATTTATAGTTCCGCTTATACTAAATGAGGCAAGGGTAGTGGCTGCGTTCCACTCCACTTTTAGACACGCACTCGTGAACTTCCCTAAGCACTTCCCCTCGGGGGAATCCCTGCCGCCATTTTGAAGTGCGTTCCACTTCGTGAAGTGGACAAGTAAAGTATATATGGACAGACCCTCGACCCCTGGATTTTGAAAGAAGGAGCGGGTCTACTTCAAATGTAAACTTCAGGCAGCCATAAACCATATACCACAATACAATGCGATTGTGACGTCACCACATATCACGTTTAATTTACCACCACCACAAACAACTCTATGATATATATATATATATATATATATATATATATATATATATATATTTTTTTTTATTTATTTAAAACAACCCAAACTTTTATACATTTTATACATATATATACATATAGAATGTTGCATTAAACAAATTTGTAAGGGGAAAAAAAGTAAGTAATATATCAACATAGCGGATTAAAGTGATCTAGGGCTTAGGACGTTCCAATTCAGCACATTGCAAGGGTTCCGCCAGTAGTGGACACTCGTGCAACATAAGCAATGACGTACATCTGAGTAAACGAGACTGAGGGAAGTTAGTGAGGGAAGGGCATTAAAAAACGAACTGGAATGCAGCCATAGAGTTACATTCGAGCTATTTTAAGGCATGACTTTTTTCACAGGATTTCTTTTTTAAAAATATGTAATTTGATGAGTTTTAAGGGATAAAATTATTGACTACAGGGGGACTTTAAGTTTAGTTAACAAAACAAAACCATTTTAATGCTAGTAAAAGGTACAAGTACAAGGAAACGAATCGGTTACCTAACGTAACCTCGGTTCTCTCTAGATGAGGGAACGAGTATTGCGTAAGTTTAGCTTATGCTACGGGAAAGATTCATCTTCTCGAGATATTGAAGCCAAAAATGATCCTTAATTTTGTATCTATTGTCAACGCAGTGCAGCAGCTAGCAGACCTAGAGCAGGCTGTCTAGCATGCTCATTGGCTGCCCTGCGGCAACTGCAGCAGCCTACCAGTGAGCCAGGCGTGACGTCACGTCCAATGAAGGGCGCTCGCGCCCTCAACGCGTCCTAGCCCGCCAGAATGGGCATGGCTTAGCGTATATACGTGGGGCTCGTAGGCTGAATTTCTGGTTTTCATCGACTGAAGCGAAAGAGCGCTCGTGGCGCGAGCACGGCAGGTTACGCAATACTCGTTCCCTCATCTAGAGAGAACCGAGGTTACGTTAGGTAACCGATTCGTTCTCTTACGAGAGGTTCTCTCGTATTGCGTAAGTTTAGCTTACGCTACGGGAACCCTTTGTCAACGCCGTGCGCGCCAGCATCCACTACATGAGTCCCAGAGAAGCTCGGGGAACCCAGATGAGCGGGAATAAGCGCATGCACATAAGCACTCACAGGAAATACAGAGCGGTGATGCCGGTCAATGTATAAGCATATAGCACATAACCTGATACAGTGCAGCTCAACCAGAAGAGCTGAGTCATATGAGAGTAGCCTGCGCATGATAATACCTGGACAGAACTGAACTCTCACTTATACTGATAGCAGTTTAGCCTGCAGGGCGGGAACTTCCAGGTTATAGAACCTGACAAAGGTGGACGGGCAGGCCCAGCCCGCCGTCACACATATGTCATGAATAGAAATTCCGCTGGACCATGCCCACGAAGAGGCCATGCCTCAGGTGGAATGAGCCCTGACGCCCAAAGGGCATTGCAGACCTTTTGACGCATAAGCAGCCGCAATAGCGTCCACTATCCATCTGGATAGGCTCTGTTTCGAGGCGGTGAGACCCTTGGTGCGCCCTCCAAATGAAACGAAAAGCTGCTCCGAGCACCTGAAAGGGGCGGAGCGCGTTATGTAAACCCTCAGCGCCCTGACCGGGCAGAGGAGATAACATTGCTCTCACTATCGGATGCAGGCAGAGCCGATAGGGAAATGAATGGAGTGCCAATCACTTTAGGAACATGTCTAGGTTTGAGGATGACTTTTGAGTCATTCGGTCCGAACTCAAGACACCCAGCGCTGACAGACAGCACGTGTAAGTCCCCCACACGTTTGACTGATGACAGCGCGATCAGGAAAACGGTTTTGAGTGACAGATATTTTAGATCCGCAGAGTCTAAAGGTTCAAAGGGGTATGCTTTCAGGGCCTCGAGGACCAAGGAAAGATCCCACATAAGAACAGACGGGGGCGCGGGGGATTCATCCTCCTAGCTCCTCTAAGGAAGCGGAAGACAAGCTCGTTCCTTGACTGGCCGTGCGTTGATTCTGAGAACTCTGCAACGGCCGCCACATATACTTTAAGCGTGGAGGGGGACCTGCCCTTGTCCAACAGCTCTTGAAGCAACCGCGAGACCCCACACCTTAGTGGGTCCAGGTTTTTGTCAGCGCACCATTCGGAGAACACAGACCATTTAGACGCGTAGAGCCTTCTGGTAGAAGGAGCTCTAGACTGCGTGATTGTGTTCATTACTGCGTCTGGCAGGGCAACGGGTATCCGTTGATCAACCATACATGCAGAGACCAGCGCTCTGGATGGGGATGCCAGATCGAGCCGCGAGCCTGAGAGAGGAGATCTGCCCTTACCGGAATTGGCCACGGGGCTGTCTGTGACAGCTCCGGGAACCAAGTCTGGTTCACCCATAGCGGGGCTATGAGGAGCACTGAGTGGCGTGTTTCCCTGATTCTCTTGATAACCTGGGGCAACAGAGAGACCGGAGGGAAAGCATATAGTGCCAGGTTTGGGCCAGCGCGTCCTCGTTCTTTGAAAAGAACTTCGGGCAGTGAGCGTTGTCTTGTGACGCAAAGAGGTCGACTTCCGCTTTGCCAAAAGGTGCATAGCAACTGGACTGTTTGGGGGTGCAGGGACCATTCCCCCGGGGGAACATTGTCCCTGGACGGTTTGTCTGGGCCGTCGTTCAGGTGGCCTGGCACATGCACAGCTCTCAGCGAGCGCAGATGGTGAAGAGACCAAGCGAGGAGGCGTTCTGTCAGATTGCAGAGGTTTCCGCATCTGACACCGCCCTGACGGTTCACGTAGGACACTACAGACATGTTGTCTGAACGGACTAGAACGTGGGGGTCCTGTATGAACGGGAGGAAACGCTTCAGCCCGTTCTCGACCGCTATCATTTTCAGACAGTTTATATGGAGGAGTTTCTCCTGGTCTGACCACAGGCCAAAGGCCGGTCTGCCCTCGAGGAGAGCGCCCCAACCAGAGTTGGACGCATCTGTCGAGACGACCTCTCGGTATGAGACAGTTCTCATAATCCCTCCCTGCTGGTACCAGTCGGCTGCTAACCAGGGCTGCAGAGCTGTAATGCAGCTCTGAGTCACTCTGATCCGCTCGCAGCCGGACTCCTGAGCTCGGTGAGACACACGAGCGGCCAGCCAGCGTTGCAGAGGGCGCATGCGCACCAAACCCAGCTGAAGTACTGCAGCAGCTGAAGCCATGTAGCCCAGCATCCTCTGGAATGTCTTCAGAGGAGCGGTGCTGCCCTTCTGGAAAGACGCGGCCAGTCGCTGAACACGGCGCGCGCGCTGTTGATAAGCGAGCCGTCATGGCCACAGAGTCCAGTTCTATTCCTAAAAAGGAAATTGACTGGCAGGGCAGTAATGAGCTCTTGGTCCAGTTGATCGTGAGACCCAGGCTTTCCAGATGACTGAGGAGCGCAGCTCTGTGAGATAATATTTCTGTCTCTGACTGCGCCAGAATCAGCCAGTCGTCCACATAATTCAAAATTCGCATGCCCTGATTTCTCAAGGGGGCAAGAGCCGCGTCCATGCACTTCGTGAATGTACGGGGTGCTAAAGACAGGCCGAACGGCAGGACGGTGTATTGATAAACCTGATCGTCGAAGGCGAATCTCAAGAATGGCCAGTAACGGGGTATTATCTGAATCTGAAACTGAAAATAGGCATCTTTCAAATCGAGAGAGATAAACCAGTCCGTCGGGCGAACGTGCGCGAGGAGTTGTCTGGTCGTAAGCATTCTGAACGGTCTTTTCAAGAGAGCTTTGTTCAAGAGCTTTGTTTGTGTGTGCCTCAGATCCAAAATAGGTCTGAGAGCCCCGTCCTTTTTGGGCACGATAAGATAACGACTGTAAAACCCTGACTCGCTCAGAGAAGGCGGTACCGGTTCTATGGCTCCTTTGCACAACAGCTTTGCTATTTCTGAGCGGAGTAGATGTGCTACTTCTGCATTCACTGTCGTCGCGGTCCGTGTTCGAAAGCGTGGGGGACGGCGAGTGAACTGTAACGTATAGCCCTGTCTTATTGTGCTTAGCACCCATTCTGATACCCCTGGAATCGCTTCCCATGCTTTTATATGTGCAACTACGGGCAGGATGGTTTCCGGGTTCTGATCGCCGCGCTGCGCGGGCTCGAGAAAGTGAACCGGAGGGATGGGCGCTCTCTGTGCTTGAAAACGGCGGCTCACTGACAGCGGTAGCAGGCTGTTTCATATGTAGGCTCCCGATTGCTGTGAATGGGGAGCGACTTGCGATCACTTCGTGATGCGCGGGCGGCGCCGTGGGCGGCGTGTATGTTAGTAAGTGTGGGCGCTCGTGAGCGGGCACGGGACTTACATTCATAACCTGACCGATATGGGGCTGCACTTCGTGACGCGTGATAGGCGCTGTGGGCGAAGTGCATGTCAGTAAGCGTGAGCGCTTGTGAGCGGGCACGAGACTTACGTTTATAAACCGGCTGATATGAGGCTGCACATTGTGATGTGCGAGCGGCGCCGTGGGCTAGGCGCATGTCAGTAAGCGTGAGCGCCTGTGAGCGGTCACTAGACTTACGGTCATAACCGGATTGATATGAGGCTGCACATTGTGATGTGCGAGCGGCGCCGTGGGCAAAGTGCGTGTCGGTAAGCGTGAGCGCCTGTGAGCGGGCACAAGACTTTTGATCATAATCTGACAGATATGAGGCTGCACATTGTGATGTGCGAGCAGCGCCGTGGGCGAAGTGCATGTCAGTAAGCGTGAGCGCTTGCGAGCGGGCACGAGACTTACAACCTGCTTGATATGAGGCTGACCTGGCCGTGTAATAGAGCAGGCAGAGGATAGATGTGGGCACGGACACGTGGGCACATCTCCTACCGTTAACACTCGAGCGGCATTTGCCAGCTTTGTGAGAGTGGGCTCTGTGAGTGACACGGGAAGTGCTGTGTTTGTGTGTAGGGGTGAGCACTGGGATGTGGGCACCTTCTCTACACTTAAGACACCATCGGCGTGAGCCCAATGTATCCCGGCGTGCACGCGCCCTCTGTGCTTGAGTTCGGCGGCTCGCTGACAGCGGTGACGGGCTGCTGCACAAAGGACGACCCGATTGCTATGAATGGGGAGTGCTTTGTGATTACTTTGTGATGCGCGAGCAGCGCCTTGGGCAAAGCGTTTAGTAGTAAGCGTGAGCGCACGTGAGCGGGCACGGGACTTACATTCGTATGTGATGCCCTGATCGCTTGGGATAGGGGACGTTTTGTAGACGCGTGAGCGGCGCCCGGGGCGAGGTGTTTATTAGTGAGCGGGCACGCGATTTACACTCATATGCAACGACCCGATCGCTTGGATGGTGAGCGTTTCGTGATAACCTTGTGACGCGCGAGCAGCTCGTGAAGCGTGTGTCAGTAAGCGTGAGTGCTTGTGAGCGGGCACGGGACTTACTTACATATGTGACGCCCCGATCGCTTTGGATGGGGGACGTCTGTGACAGCACTGAGACGCGCGAGCGGCGCTCGGGGCGAGGTGTTTGTCAGTGAGCATGAGCGCTCGTGAGCGGGCACGCGATTTACACTCATATGCAATGACCCGATCGCTTCGATGGGGAGCGTTTTGTGATAACCTCGTGATGCGCGAGCGGTGCGTGAAGTGTGTGTCAGTAAGCGTGAGCGCTCATGAGCGGGCACGGGACTTACATACATAGCCTGATCGATATTAGGCTGAATTGGCCGTGTGACGGAGCGGGCAGAGAGTAGGCGTGAGCACGGACTCGTGGGCACGTGTCCTACATTTAACACTCGAGCGGCACCTGCCTTAAGGCACCTGCCTTAAGAGAGTGGGCTCTGTGAGTGACACGGGAAGTGTTGTGCTTGTGTATAGGGGTGAGATGTGGGCACTTTTTCTACACATAAAACACCATCGGCATGAGCCGGATAACCAGACATTATACTCTTTATGAGATGTCTCTGGGTTGAAGACGGCGGTGAAGACGGTGAAGACGGCGGTTGTGTGCAGGCGAGCTTGTCGTATTACCGGCTCGTTGGCTGCTGAATGTACCACTGCAGTAGCCTGTTCGAAGGGGACTGACAGGGAGAGGAACTTTGACTGTGGTCCGGCCGCGGCGGTACTCAGCCGTCTTTTCCCTCTTGCTTTTGACGGGAGAGCAGACTTTGAGCGCCATCTCGAGGAAGGCGGACAAAAGTGCACTGCAACCGCCTTCTCCACCGGGGGGATAGAGTTGTATCCCTTCTCGGAGACATAAGAGTGGAGCCTCGCGGAGAATGGTGTATTCCACGATGCCAGAATGGAACAGCAGTCCCCTGTGGCGATTCCTTCCGCCTTGTCATCTGAAGCGACGGGACAGTGCCGCCTTCCGCCTTCTAGACAGTGCAGGCCGTAGCCGGCGGCTGCGCGTCGGTGAAGAGGGGCGGACGGTGTTAAAACCATCGGCAGTTCCTGTCACAGGCAGAGACCAGCAGATACATGGCGGTCCCCGGCGCTGGGCGGGGCTCGGCACGAGCCGCAGGAAAAGCGAGGCATTTTTAGAAAAACGTCTTGTGCTCTTATAGAAGGGGGGGGGGGGTGTCGCAGAGAGATGAAAATCAGAAATTCAGCCTCCGAGGCCCGCGTATATATGCTAAGCCACGCCCATTCTGGCAGGCTAGGACGCGTTGAGGGTGCGAGCGCCCTTCATTGGAAGTTACGTCACACCGGGCTCACTGGTAGGCTGCTGCAGTTGCCGCAGGGCAGCCAATGAGCACGCTAGACAGCCTGCTCTAGGTCTGCTAGCTGCTGCACTGTGTTGACAATAGATACAAAATTAAGGATAATTTTTGGCTTCAATATCTCGAGAAGATGAATCTTTCCCATAGCGTAAGCTAAACTTACGCAATACGAGAGAACCTCTCGTAAGAGAACTATCCACACGCATGTCCCTCAGCCATAGGGATATATCCATAGACAGTAAAAGAAATGGACACAGCGACCCCCTTGATATCAATGGAGAAAACTGAAGCCCATTAGAAGCACTCACTTCCTAATGGCTGAGCATACTGCGCAGGCTCAAACTGAGCTTGATGAAAGTCTGACAGTTGTAAATCTTCTAGTAGCTGTGCCAAGACAAATCTGAATCACCTAATTCCTCAAAAATGTTGATGAAATATTTTGTCCCGTTGCTTTTATGGTTGCTTTTATCTATGGGCTTCTGCCTTAACTTTATGCCTCCATTTCCCCCCGATTGCCTCATAGACAGTAAAAGATTGCCTGTGAGCTTCTCCTCCTGTCTATACGGTAATTTCTCTCCTGTGCGACAGAGAGTCCCGTGGTTATGACGCAATCGTTTTGTATTTTTACAAAAACGGCTTCTACAGGGTCATAACGTAAGATACAAAGTAATGGAGCCTTTTATACATTGTCGTGTTTCTTTAGAAATAAATAATGGACAAATGAAGTCTTTGGATGCCTCAGATCTAAAGTAATTCGCTGTCAAAGTGATGCCAAAATGAATGGGAGTCAATGGAATGCTAGCAGCTGGTGATGGTCTGCTACAATGGCGGCCCCCAGGGAGGCTTCAGTTTCCGGTTGATGGATTACCCCCTTGGATTTATCTGTGCTGATCTGCGTCTCAAGCTGATGACGTCACTTGGAGGGAGGCGTGACCATGTCGCTGAACATGCCCCAGTTTCATGACTCCCCCCCCGCCCCCCCATGTCAAAACAGTTCCATGAAGTGAAACGCATAGAAAAGTGAAGCGCAAAGGGAAAATGCTAAATGGTATCGCAACACTCACACTTGACTGAAACGCAGATTAAAAGGAGCGTTGCAAATGAACCACCTAGGTGTGACCATGGAAAATATCAGCTGTCATCGATTTTTTGCAATTAATTATATCTTTATTTTTTCACTACTTTTCTCTACTATTTTTATTTTGCAATTATTTATTTTTGTTTGCAAAATAACTTTTTTTGCTCAATACTATATTTTTCTTTTGCAAAACTTTATTTTCTTTTGCAATACTTTATTCTTTTGCATACATATGTAAAAACATAGGCATACATAGGCATTATATTGACTCCATAATTCAGCACAAATTTCATAAATAAAAAGGGGTGTAATGTGGAGTGTCACCTTTGGCTTGTTTATTGTAAACTTGTTTTATTGTTTGTAAAACACTCTTCGTAAAACTGCTTAAAGGGGTTATGAATTAAGAAAAATCTAATTTTCAAAGTAGAGTTCCAGATTGTATCAGTAAGTCACTGTTTGTTTTTTTAACTATTCGTTTTTTAAAACAAGACACAATTCGACGTAGGCTTTTCAGAGAGACTGGAAATAAAAGATGATGCAGTGCCAATATATTGGATCCAACAGTAATGTCTCAACACACAAGTTTCACATGTCACTATTGCTTTGTCTGTTACAGATCGTTTGATATGTACTCACTTTACTGAAAATGATGAACAATGAATATTAGAACGACCACAAACACCACAAGATAACCTGTCAGCTATAACTGTGGTAACAGGCATGATGTCAGAGCACAGAATACTCAAGAAGTTCACTGCTGGTTCCTTTGAGATTTTCCTAATGGTGTTTTATAGTGGGGATTTTTTAATTTATGAGTAAAATAAAGCCAGTGGTAAACATAACTTCATACTTTCTTAGTTCAGATTGGATCAGATCAGCATTCTGTAAAGGTTTATTAGAGTTGAACTTTTTCCTCCCCACTTAATAAGATTGTCAAAGAATTTGGTCTCCTTAATGTATGAACTGTTTCTAAACAGTGAATGACATTGCAACTTACAAGGAACTGAAGTCTTTGTCTCTCTGAGTCAGGGGTGAACTCTGTGGACATATGAATTATCTCTCCATTTCTGATTATAATGGCTCTGAGGGGTAAAAAAACAAAACACACACACACACACACACACACACACACACACACACACACACACACACACACACACACACACACACACACATTTACATATAAGGAAATGATCAAACCTGTACATAAATGTGTATAAATATCTCAAATATGTCTTACCTGCTATCTCCAGCATTGGCAACATACAGCTTTCCCAGCAGGAAGAGAACTACAAGCACAGTGCAGCCACCAGAGATGTTGTATATAGATTTTCCCTCTCGATTTGGGCATCCTGAAATAAACACAAATGCATATGGCATGGAGATGAAAGAAAGTTACTAAATTTATTTGGATAAACCATGTATAAAATCGTTGAAAAATATCTAATATAATGCACACCTTTGGCCACACATCAGCAGATTTCTATACATTTTATGTATCAAAAATAAAAAGTTAGGCTAATGTCTAACATGTCGCAACAATTATTTATTGTTATTGTTATGTTCTGTTGTTCATCTGGGGAAAAAGAGACCTCTTGTGGTGACTCCTGACGTAGCGTAATGTTTACGTTGTACTAGTATTATTGCTTCAGTTCTACAGCTCTCGGTGAAGTAAACGATCTCATTTTTTCATCTCATCAGAATACATAGTTCCCACAGGCCAATTAATGTCACGTGACCTCCCCGGAGACGCCATCTTTGATGGCATAAGCTGCGGTGTTTACAAAGTTTTACAAGCAAATTTTGAATATTTCTTTCTGTTTATAATGTTTATAATGCAAATCATGAAGAGACAAAATGACAGAGATTATAAAGAGACTCTATTAACACAAGACAGAGAGGTACAATGCAAAAATTTCAGTCATAAATGGTGTGGATCCGTATGCGCTAACGAAGGAAGCACTGATTATGCAGCTTTGCCTCAGATACAGTATTTTCATGTGGACCATTATCTGGTATTGGCTAGGAGTTTTTACACATGTGAGCAATTCCGAGCCTGGAAATCGCTGGAGGCGTACAACCGTTTTGCCGAGGGTTGGGTTGGTGACGTTTGCTCAAGTGCAATCAATGGAAAATTAGTCATCATAGCAAATGTAGCATGATGCTAGACTATGTAGCGACTGACCGAATCCTGTTTTCCATTCACTACTGAGCAAATATGAACACATATATGTTTAATTCACAAAACCTTGAATCATGTGAAATGATGCCCCAATGTCTGCCAGCAGGTCATTGATTAACTCCATTTATGACGCATTGCGCAATTAAGAAACAGAATCCTGTTGTTCTTGAAACCCTCACGTGGTACACACCACGGATGGACAGATGCTGACCACAGGATTCCCCACGTGATTCCCCAAGAAGGGGGGAGCAACAGCCCGCGCCAACCACGGGATGAACTTATACACACACGCCATTCATACACGCACACCGACGTCCCTTGTGTGCAACTTAGGATAGAAATATCCTTAATATATATAACACAGAATTGTATCTAACCTTCCTGTACGCATGCATATCTAATTAGTTTTGTCTTATTCTATAGATTAAATTTGAGACTGTTCTGTAACTTTGAATCTTAAGTGTATTTCTAAAGAAAGAATACCTAACAGGATCAAATTCTGTGCCTCTCCCTCTTGCTAGGTCATAAAACTTTATGACCCCCAAAAGGAATTCCAAGGGAACCATAGCTCCCACTTGAATTCTGATAAAGAAAGAGGAATAGACTCTGCAATCTTATATTTTCTATAAGTATAACCACTTAAGAAATGTATAAACATGAATTTGATCTTTCCTAGGTCATGGTAGCCGGTATTATGACTTTATAGTCGTGTGAGTGAACATTAAATGTGTGTAATTCTGCATATGAATGTAACTTTATGTTTCTTCTACTCTTTCCGGCCATTCTTGGTACCTGTTTGACCGTCTTGTTTTGACCAAACCAGTCATACATAGGATATTACAGTAAAATGTATTGTTCTGTGTGTACAATCTTTCTGGTTAGAAATGACCAAAATTTCATACCGTCACAAATCATCCTGACAGGACAAAGAAAAACTTTCCCACTCGAGATACTCTAAGATGATTGGTTCACGTACGCGAAGCAGGCGTGAACCCCTCCTCTCCATAAGAGACTGACACAGAAGTTTCTAAAAGAGCTTTTTCCCTGTGAGAGGTTTCCGTGCCATGGCTCCTTAGGGAGCGTTACGCAGTCTTCCTCCGTTTCTATTTTCTTTTCCTTAAGTCTTTTCTTTATTTTCGTCTTCGGACCTTGCCTACGTTCAGTGAAATGAACAACCTGCAACTTCAACTTTAAAAGGACTCTTTGAAATCCCCGCGGCTCTTAAAGGAAATACGCAAGCTGCGCTCAACGGAAGAAGATGGGAGTGTGAGCTCTCATCTCCGTTTTTCATTTTCTTTACTAAGTTTTATTTTCATATTCGCCTCTCCTTCCACGAGGGAGATGAACTCTGAATTATTTCCTTGGTAACTTCACGCTCGGTGAACCTTTAAAACTTCCCGCGAGTCTGCTCGCCCCGGAAGACACGAGAGAACAAGCCTATAGCACCGAAGGACAAACATGCACACGACTCTGCATTCCTCAGCAACACAGAGAACCATACGCAAGTATAGGTTATTGATTTGATTTGATTGATGTGATTCCTTGTTGCCTCTCTAAGGGTTATGATGTCTGTGATTTTTGCCATGCTGCGATCACCCCGGTGATCTCTCTCATCCTGACCGTTAGTTTCACTTTCTCTCTCTCTCTCTCTCTCTCTCTCTCTCTCTCTCTCTCTCTCTCTCTATATATATATATATATATATATATATATATATATATATATATATATATATATATATCGTTTTCTCTCCCTCTCTCTTCCTATTTGTTTGTAATGTTTTTCGTTTGTTTGTTTCGAGTGTATACACATATATTCCGTGTGAAATGTAGAATTCTGTATCCGTAGTTTCATTTTATTAAAACCATTATATTCTTGATTGCTAATTGTCCAATCTTGCTCATTTGTACAAAGTCAATGAAGTGTTTGATCCTAGCTACAAAGCTTTACAATTCCTTACAATTTCAGTAACCTAAATTTTATAATAACAAGAAGGTGAATTTTCATGGCCAGAAAATAGCTTTTTGGAATTATAAGGAAGGGATAACCTTGTTGAGAAGTTGATAAATTAATCTTACGGCCGTTTGCTGGACAAACAGATTGTTCGATAACTAAATTAATTCCATTAAAGGTTATCTCATATAATCGTTCTGGAAAGGGACCATTGATATATGAATGAAGAATTATAATTCGTTGTGATTGATCATTCATATATACAATCGATCTATTTTCAACTTCGATAATTTAACTGTAATATGCAGTATATTAATCATATTCATGATTAATTATTAAAATTCCCTATATATAATTTGAGCTAATTCAATGTAAGACTCATTGTCGCTACAACTATCTGTCTATTAAAAAGCCATAGCCTCCACAACTTAATTCCTATGTTCCCCTTAAAACAGTCATCGGTGCTTTCTGTTATATGCATGTACTTATTTGTACACTGAAGAATAGGGGTGGAACGGTACATGTATTCGTATTGAACCGAAACGGTACGGGCGTCATGGTTCGTTGCATGAATGTAAAAGTAAATAAAAATTGCATGCAAATTAATTAATGTAATGCGGAACTACTTTATACGCGGGTTCTTTAGGGACATAATCTGAGATTGCAATGCTGGAATGTGTGCATGTGTGTGTGTGTGTGTGTGTGTGTGTGTGTGTGTGTGTGTGTGTGAGTGAGTGAGAGAGAGGCGCGGGCGCGATCGAACAGTGGAAACAATGTTGTTTTTGTATGTTTTTAATACCTCGTCATTTTGTTCATACAGGACATCATTCAAACTGCAAAGTGTTAACTTGTATTTGTTTTGAAGGAGTTGTTAACTTATATTTGTTTTGAGGGAGTTTCTTTCCTTTTTATCCTCGCCAGCCATAACCTCCGTCATTGTTCTGACAAAAGCTTAGTCTTCTCACATTCATGAAGTCTAATGAAGGGTATACTGTAAAATCCAAATTTAACTGAACCTCCGGCACGATTTGAACATCCATTGACCCAGCAGGAGATGACCATTTTCACTTTTTATCACGAAATTAACTCGTTTCAGCTTCTTCTTCAAAAGTTCTGCCCACAGCATGCCCAGAGAAATGGCGCCAGGTCTGCAAATGCCCGTATGTTGTGACGTCATGTAGGAACTATGTATAGTAAAAAGACAACTCTTCCAACGGCCAGCGCTTGTCGATCTGTAAGTAGAAAATCACCTAAAAGCAGCCATCATGGCACACAGAATAGAGGAAGAGGATTTTGATGGATTAGAAACCAGATCACAAATATCTAATTGCTCAAGAACCAAAAAATAAAAATAAAAAAGTTGCTGAAATAAGACCACAAAACACATACTAAATATGTGTCCACAAGACTTTTGACTAATGGATGTTGTCGCTTCGAGTTCTGGCTTCATAATGATATGAAAATCATCCTGCCTAATCGTTCACATAAAACAAAACATTAATTTATACTTTGTATGACAGTTTTTTTGTCAGAAGAGGTTTATGCGTGGGAGTGGTAATGGCCTATCAATATTAATGAGATTCAGACCAGGGGTGTGACAGACACTCCCCCAATGGCTAATGGCCCATCAAGTGAGGCAGCCTGAACAAAGAATGAGAGGAGATTCAAAGGTTTTTTTTTTTTTTTCAATCTGTTTTATTGTAATTCCTCTATGTGGAGGGACTAAATGTTCTAAATTTGCTCTAAGCACATCAAATGTGAGTAAAATAAATAAAGGCAGGTATCTCACAGTAAATGCTTATGCCCAGTTGATGCGGGCTCTAAGCAAATCAAATGTGAGCAAAATAAACAAAAGTAAAGGCAGATCGCTATCCTTGCAGACCACGCCTGCTATGCTAGGCTAGTTGCGGAAGTTCGGAAAGGTGGATATAAGTAGTGAAATCAAAGCAATCCGATTGTTTTGAGAATACAGTTACATGTCTTGGTGCCATTTTTGAAAACAGTTCCTGTTCAACTGAAGACACAAGTGAAAATTACATGCCTGGCATTTCCAAGGTGTGTCCTGCCTTTTACCAAGCTGTCCTTTGCAAAGCACACAGATCTTGCGACCAACTGTGCAAATGTTCTTTGCATCTGAGCTCAGCTCAGCGCCTGGAACCGGCACATGGTCACTACAGGTTTGTTTTGGTGCTACTTTCTGTGACACACCACAGAGCTCTGCAATAAGTTGTTCCATGAACTGTTTATGGGTCATGTCAGGGGTGTCATGCAAGCCAAAATTCTGGGGGGGCACAATCTGAGACGTTGCAATTGTTTTTTGACGGGTGATATGGATCATGTTAGGAGGGGTCAGGGGGTTTCTCCCCCTGAAAATTTTTAAATTCTGGCTGCTAAACATACCATTTCAATGCAGTTTGGGAGGGACAGAAATACCTTAACGGAGCTAGCAGAAACCCTCCTCTATCTGAGGACTAGGTTAAAGTATCTATTTTGTAAGTTTATGTAAAAGACAGGTTGATAAAAGAACTGTAAGCTCAAATTCAAAAGCTGTTGAAGTCTACTTCATTAAAGCATGTTTACACACACACACTTACTGTACATTTAGGCCTACTACACATGATTTTAAAAACAGTACCACTGCAGTTTTTATGTTATGATTTTAAATTGGTATGTGACCTAAGAACGATCTTACATTCAAGGTACATAAAGGTGCTGACGTCTGACTTTGTGGTGCTCTGAAATTAAGTTATTTTAATATTAATATATGATGAAGGACTTTATAAGAAGTTTGACAGATTTCAGTGCTGAATAAGGTTAACACTACCCCGTTTATTTGAAAATGGTTAATATTTGACATAAATGTAAAAAAGTTATCAAATCAAATGTAATATCAAATTGTCACAAAGAACAGCCTTGACTTTCACCCTGACATAATCACCTTCAATCTCATGGCTATGAAGCTTCTTACATATAGGCTACTAATAAATGCTGACTTTTTTTCATTCATCAAATAAATACATATTCTTCCCTTACCACTAAATAGGAATTCTCACTAAATCCCAAAATTACTTACCTGCCCTCTCAGTTTCTTGACAGGATACACGGGCTGTGACTTCTGGCCTTTTCTTTTGAAAAAATGACAAAATATTTCTCTGCATCATGACCTGTAGGTACCAAACAGAACTCAGTGTTCTGCTCATTTTAACATGTGTTAGTGGTCATATAGGCTATATATATATATATATATATATATATATATATATATATAGCCTATATGACCATTATCTTACTGGCATAATATTTGAATAATATTGAGGCATTGAATCTAACATCTTACTGCCATACTCTTTTACTAATGATAATAATATATTTTGTATTACTGCATTACTGTTGTATTATGGCAAGTAGTACCTCATTTTTTGTAAGTTGCTACTTGCGAATCATGAGCAAGTAAAGTGACCTGATAATAATAACGGAAGTTATATGAGCACATGAGAGAGAGGCTGACTGCTACACTTTAGTGCACTCTAAGCCTACATCACGGTCATAGCGATCTGTATAACAACTATGCTGTAGCTTTCAAACGGGTATCTTTTTTCACTGCATTTGAATTAGCTGCCTGATCCGTGAAGAACCGTGAATAACAGTCTATGGGAGAAACATCAAGTCGATGCCTTGATAATGTTAGGTTGGATTTTGCAGTTAGCCTACAACAAATTTAACACCCTCGTTTCTATGAAACTGAAAACAATTGAACCAGCTGGAGACTTTGACACAAGACAGAACTGTTGATAGAAGACAGGATGGATACTTATTGCAATATTTGTCAGTTAAATTGCAATAAGTTTTTTTTTTTTATCATGACAAAATATAATATCGTGACTACATGAAAATAGCTTTTACTGTTATAAAAATGCTGATTTGTGAGCATTAGTGGAACTGAAGGTGTTCGAATAATGAGGTGGATTCAGCCAATCGTGGAACAGCTGTGTCAGAGCTTGTGCAGTCGCTCTGGAGAAGCTGCACAGAATGAACCAGACAGCTGCTCTCTTGAATCGCTCTCACTGTACTTTAATGCCATACGTCACAGTCACGTGGCGTCGGCGCTGTCTCAAGTCAGACAAAATTTCTAACCGGTATCCACTGCTTAAAATCATCTGTCAATCGGTCTGCACGGCATGAAGTTGAAAAAGCCTACAGCATTGAGTTGCTGCAATGTGATTGGCTGATTAGATATTTGCATTAACAAGCAGTTGAACAGGTGTACCTAATTAAGTAGCCAGCATGTATTTTAAGTAATGTAAATGCAGACTAATAGATTAACAGACAAAAATTCTGATTTTCGGATCAAAATATTTTTGAAATGTTCCAATTAATTGTAAATAATCTTGTTAATCCCTCACCAATTTCAGAAGCATAGGCTATATATCCATATAATAAATGACTGAATAAATTGATTTGCCAGAACCACCGCAAGAGAATTGATAAAAGAATATATAGACACTTGATAATCTTATTTTAATAATATATATATTATCTCAAATTAGATGATTAGATAATTGCATTTGAAAGATTTTACTTTTGTTGCATTTTCACTGTTCTGACCACGAGGGGTCACCGTGGAAAAGGTGTTGGATTGTTTTGAAGCCTCGACACAATACGGCACATTTGCTTCAACTGTTTCACGAAGCCTCGATCTGCCCACTACTAGGCAGAGGTAAACTGAGAGGACCAAAAGACCAGGCAGATAATTAAAAACAAGACATGAAAACCAGGATACAAGGCTCAGAGCGGCAGTACCAACAAACATGCAAGACCTAGCAACTGATAAACCGGGCTATATAGGGTGAGCTAATGAGACTAATGAGACACAGCTGAAAACAATAATGGAAGATGAGTCTGGGCAAAGATTGATGGGACATGAAGTCTTTGATGGAATGGCAAAAGTCCATGATGGAGTGCCCCCTGGTGGCTCTCAAAGGCACTCCAGCTGGTGATCTTGCCAGGTACCAAGACCTAAAATTTGAATGCTATTACAACAGTACAACTATTACTACAGACTACTGGAATTTTGGTATTGTGACATCCCTAATAGTAACATTGTTTTTATTATTATAAATTATTATAAACACCTATTACAGGAAATAAAGTTAAGATATTGTAGATGTGATTTCTAAAATGTTTAAAGAAAAATAAGACAAAGTGTTTTTTAATAAAAGTAAATGTCTTTGTAATAGAAATGGTGTTGTTTTTGATGAGAACTTTGCATTTCTTAACCAATGCTTCTTAACCAACCTTTTTCAAATGGGTCAGGAAGATTTGTTGCAGCACTTTCCCCAATGAAATGTCCCCACCTGACTAACAGGGAACCGCATGGGAACGTTCTGTTAACATCCTAAATGTTTTCTTTGTAACGTTGCTGTGTGACCATAGATGGAACGTTCCCCTAAAGTCATTTCAGGAATGTAATTAAATGACCAACAGAGGACCATGTGGGAACGTTCTGTTAACATCCCAAATGCCCTCTTTGTAACGTTCTTATGTGACCATAAAAAAAAAAAAATGGAACGTCCCCTGAAGTCATGTAAGGAACCTTGAACTGCAGCACTTTCATAACCAAAAAAGGATGTTCGGGATTTTCAGCACCTTTAGAGAACCTTTGGGGAACGTTGCACAAGGTTATGAGAACGCCCTCTTCTACATGGGTCCTCTTATTGTGTGCGTGCTCCAAACATCGCCTGCTAAGATAAGCCTTTTTTATCCAGCAGTTGGTTCAATAAACTTACCATTGTGTTCTCCAGTTCTACCTCTCTCGTCCCTGTGTCTGTTTATGACACATATTAAATAGTAGAAATTGTGAATAATGTAAGATTTTAATTGGTATTACTCCTCGCAGGCTCAGATTTTTGAGAGATGTGCAGAGACAGCAATGCAGGTATTAAAGCTGCAGTCGGCAAGTCTGGCAGATTGAGTGGACTTAGGCAAAATTTTGAATGTTTACAACTCTCATGCCCCTCCCCCACTATCAACGAATACCCTCCCACCGAGTTCGTGTTCGTCAGTGCGTGTGCACCAGATTTTCTGTGAACGCGCCCGTCTCATCAGCATCCATCATAAATCAGTAAGCATGCAAACTGACATGATTTTAGTATGATCTAGCTGCTTCAGATGGTAGATTGTTACGAAATGGATTACCCACCAATTAAACGTAAATAAACACTATTGTCTGTCTGAAACGCTATTATTGTTGTATGGTATATGCGGCAGACATGGTCATTGTACATTGTTCTATTGCTTAACGTTATATAACAGAGTTAGTCAGATAGCACATACAATAACAGTAGCTTTACCACTGTTCTTACTCTCGTAAGAAAGATAGAGTAGCATTGATTCCAAAAAGCCGAACTTTATCCCTTCATCTGGACATGTTTATCCACCTAACGTTACGTTCACACGGATTTCAGTGCAAACAAAGCTAATGAACCTGCCCAACAAGTGCTAACGTTAGCTATCCATACCAACATATTTGGGCAACACATACTTAGATTACTAACATAACACTAAGAAATAAAGTAACTGGTTGATAAAGCAAAATTACCTGTCGAGAAGAAATGTTGCAAGCTCTGCATCCAGCTTGAACCCAATTAAATCACATAATCTCCACCTTTCAAATGCCGATCTGATATTGATCCTGGTTTTATTATGGGCATGGTCGCTTTCTTTCTTTACTTCTTTCTTTTCAGCATGTGTTCTCTTTTCCTGTGTTGTTTTTGACCTCCTAGCTCTTGAGGTTAACCGAGGAATAGAGCTCGGGATCGTTTCGTCACGTCGCGATGCATTGTGGGAATCACGGTACGGAAGTAGATGTACTGTATAGTAGGCAGTACGTAATTACGTTGGTCATTAGATAAAATTAGGTTTAATTTAGGTTATTTTTAGGAAAAGGGTTCAGTATTGCTGTATTGTGAACTGCTGTAATCGGTCTCACGATCGACAGGGTAAACGCCTCATAAATCATATAAGTGGTGGTCTTTTTGGTTTGCTTTGTAGTCAACTACGTTAGCGCTATAGGCTAAACTGATATTTTTATCACATGGTCAATCGATTTTCATCTGCCAGAGTTAACTAGCTAGCTAAATTTACATTGAATGTATTCATTTAGCAGTTAACTAAAGGTCTGCTGTTCAGATTAACGTTAAAGCAGTAAGTACGTTGCTGTGTTTTGGGAGAAAGCTGTTATACTGATGTAGCTGCTGTTAGCCAAATCAGCATATCAATTCTCGATTAGCAATGTCACCTCGTTTATTCATCTAGATTTTGGTGGATAGACTAGGTTAGTGTAATACTGACAAGCTATGGCATAATTTGTACTTTACACTTCTAGAAAGCATCAGCCTACATTTAAGCATACATTTACCAACAGCCCAGCAAGCAATTATTTATATAAAGTTCTGCCAGGAAGAGTTGTTTGGCGTAGGCCCCGTCCGTAGTTCATGATCCGAGGGTAGCGGATCTGCATTTCCTGCCTGAAGATGAAGGCAGGGGCGCAGCAGACCCCCCAAAAGTAGGTGGATTATGGATCCACCAGGACGGGGCCAGCCCACCCCCAAAAAATGGTAACGGAGTATACCCACCGGTCGGAACCTGTGGTTCTTGAAAAATAGAAAAGGGGGTTACCATAAATAGCATGATGGACGTTGGATGTGGATTCCTCGTAGCCTATAGCTTAATTAGACGAGGAAGCCACTTAAGTTTTGTAAAACGTTGACCTGTAAGGTACAATGTGGAGCCATGGAGAGTTCTCTTCATTTAGCCGGGCATTAATCCAGCGATTTAAGTAGAATTCAATGTACTTTTTACGTGATTATCAGCTCCATTCTAGGACGCTCAAGGCGAGGCCACATGGACCATACAGAACCGTGCTACGTTCGGCCATACATAATGGTGCCACATTGATCCATACATAGACAGGCCTCGTTAGACCAAACACAACAGTGCCGCATAGGTCATGCATAGATAGGCCTTGTTAGATCGTACAGAATGGTGCCACGTTAGACCGAACAAAACCGTGCCCAGTTAGGCCAAACAGAACAGTGCCGCATAGGCCATGCATAGACGGGCCTCGTTAGACCAAACACAACAGTGCCGCATAGGTCACAGAGAGGCCTTGTTAGACCGTACAAAACAGTGCCACGATAGACCAAACAGAACAGTGCCGCATAGGCCATACATAGACAGGCCTCGTTAGACCAGCATAACAGTGCCATGATAGGCCATACATAGACAGGCCTCGTTAGACCAAACAGAACGGTGCCACGTTAGGCCATACATAGACCGGTCACGTTAGACCAACAGAACGGTGCCACGTTAGGCCATGCATAGACAGGTCACGTTAGACCAACAGAACAGTGCCACGATAGGCCATACATACACAGGTCACGTTAGACCAACAGAACGGTGCCACGATAGGCCATACATGCACAGGTCACGTTAGACCAACAGAACAGTGCCACGATAGGCCATACATAGACAGGTCACGTTAGACCAACAGAACATTGCCACGATAGGCCATACATAGACAGGTCACGTTAGACCAACAGAACAGTGCCACGATAGGCCATACATAGACAGGTCACATTAGACCCAACAGAACAGTGCCGCGATAGGCCATACATAGACAGGTCACGTTAGACCAACAGCACAGTGCCACGATAGGCCATACACAGAGAGGTCACGTTAGACCAACAGGACAGTGCTACGATAGGCCATACACAGACAGGTCACGTTAGACCAACAGAACAGTGCCACGATAGGCCATACACAGACAGCTCACGTTAGACCAACAGAACAGTGCCACGTTAGGCCATACATAGACAGTTCACAGTAGACCCAACAGAACAGTGCCACGTTAGGCCATGCATAGACAGGTCACGTTAGACCAACAGAACAGTGCCACGTTAGGCCATACATAGACGACAGTCCACTAGTCGCACGTGGACGATGACTCAATGGCCGGTAATGAGAATGAAATAGCATAACACCACCACCAGTAGTTGCAAAGGTATTTACCTGATTTATTACTGGAGAGCTTGCTGGGCTTCAAGAATGGTTTTGAATCGGGTCTGCATATGATTTGCATGCGGAGGACAGACCATCTGCCCATGATCTTAATAGCTGGTGTAGAGATTCCTGGTTCAGCTGCAGTAGTAGCTGCTCAGATTCTGAAGAAATGGCTGGTATAGGGAGAGGGGGATAGACCGCAGCTTTAATAACGATAGATAAAGGAGTCCTGAGTCAGGCCTTAGAAAGAGGTGCTCCGAAGTACTAGATGTGAAGGGAATTTTTTTTTTTTTTTTTTTTTTTTTTGAGTGTTAGGGTGATGCTGGAGCCTTGGCCGTCATTCTTAGAGTGCTAAAGAAGATTTAGAAAAAAAAAAATATGAGAGAAGCATAATAGAAGAAAAGCACAGCAGGATCGAAATATTACGTTTCTAGAGTTGAAATCCCCAGACACGCAAAGCCGTAAAAGCAGATAAAGCATGGCTTTTAGCAGAATATGTATATAAAGAATAGGGATTATAGTAGGTAGAGATAATTAGTAATCGAGAAAGAGTTTAAAGCCAGTTTAATATTCGGTTACTCTTAAGCTTATTTTATTTCTATTCAGTTGCGCAGTTGTTAGTATTTTGCAATTGCCCATGTGAACGTTGTGGTGGGCAGATCGAGGCTTCGTGGAACACTGAAACCGTTGAATCAAATGTGCCATATTATGCCGAGGCTTCGAAGCAATCCGACACCTGTCTCCACGGTGACCACTAGTGGTCGGAACAGTGTAAACGCAACAAAAACCCAGGTCAAACATGCATAAAAACACCTTTTACAGACTATTGCAAACATTTTTTACTTAAAGTAAAAATCTTTCAAATGCAATAGCTGGTCATCTAGTAAGATTATCATGTGTAAACGTGTTCTTTTATCAATTGTCAGGGTTTGTTTTGTTTGACCTACGAATGGCTCAGCTAAAAGGCCAATAAGTACCTAATTTTAATTATATAAATGACTAATTAAACATCTACAAATGTATAAAACTGATCAGAGATCGGGTAAACCCACATAAACTTGTTCATTGGTTCTCGGTTACTCCTCATGATTCATGAGTTGACAGATCATCACCCCCAGCGGTTAAACCATTTAAATTCGAAGTGTTTCGAACCAGTTATAACGTAATGAAGCCTCGTTTACTGAAATAACATGACTGGCAGTTTGATGGACGTTCCGAACCATTGATTCGGAACAAAAAGATTCGTAAAGGCTTTGAAGCTTCATGAAGCAGTGTTTTGAAATTGCCATCACTGTGAGTGTGGGATCGGCGACGCTGATTCGACGATTCGTATTATTAGATTACCAGCACTGTGGAATAATGGTAACGTGAACCTCTGCTTACACTTGTAACAAACGTTAAGGCTAACAAGCCAGCCCTGCTGTTTAGAGCATTGCGGTATGTTGCGTTGCAGTCTGCATATCAGCCGTTATTAGGAACATACCACGTCACCGTAGTTACCGGTTGAACTCTGCCGCTGTTGTAGAAAGCAGCATGGTAGCCAAGTTAAATAACAGTTAAATGCTTACCTGAATGAAGTTTAATCGTGGTAGAGTGGACATATTAACAGTGGCTGGTGGAAGGCCTACCAAACTTGAAACCCCAAGCCTTGGAAGTGAAGTTTGAACTTGAAAACCAGTGTGAGAAGATCGCCTCTTGTTTTGCAGAGTTGTTGATTTGTGTCAGTGGATCGGTGATCAGTGCAGACAGCGAGGTTATTTTTGCTGGACAAGTTGAGGATGATTTTGCAGTTCTCTTCCTGACGGATTATTTGGCCATAATCGTAAACAATATGCGTGTCCTGAAGCATGTTGGTTGGCGACTGAACGAGAGCGATAGTTGTCGCGACAGCATCTGCGAACTCAAACGTGTGTAAGTACCAATCTTTTATACAGTGAGTATAAGGACGTGATTGGATAGATGTGAAGGTAATAAGTGACGTAATAATTAAGTCTTCCTGGCAGAACTTTATGCTAAAGCTTTCATTTCTGTTCATTCTGGAGTAATACAATCGTTTTTACATCAATAAACTCCATTATTTATCCGGAGATCGGCCGGTTACGCTATTACCTTATTCCAAACCGGCCTATGCGTGACCTCTAAAATGGCCGCGGTTACCCACAATGCACCGTTCCATGACGTCTACGCCCGAGCTCTATTGGAATCTTTTCCGCCATCACTCTTCCTTACTGCGTGAACTTCAGGCATGTGCATGTGATTGTAACGTGCGCGAAGGGTGGCGTGTGCACGACCTGTGATTGACAGTCAGATCTCACACCCCCCTGCGCTGATTGGACCCGATGATCCGGGAGCGGTAGATTTTTGCAAAACAAATAACACGCTCCAGGTGGAGTTAGAAGGTCGGTTTTTTTTCTAAAATCACTTTATTTATGTTGTTCTGTTGGATTATAGTGTCGATTTCACTGAATATGATCAAAAAAATTTTGCCGACGACAGCTTTAATTTGAGATCATTGTGCTCATTTCATTTAATAAAGTTTACACTCATGCACTTCACACACTTATTATTGTGTAGTGATTTTACAGTTCTCTTACGAGAGTATCTCTCGTACTGCGTAATATCTTACGCTATGGGGAAAACCTCTTTTCCACGAGATAAGGAAGCCAAAATATTATCCTTAATTTTGTATTAATGTAAAACGCTGTGCAGCAGCATGCAGATATAGGCAAGGCAGCTTGCGTGCCTATTGGCTGCTGCGGCAACAGCAGCAGCCTATCGAGAGAGGCGCTGCGTGACACCACATCCAATGGGGGCAATTCGCGCCCATTTCGTCATGTCCCGCCAGAAAGGGCGTGGTCTCGCCCTATAAATATAGCTTGATTAGGCTGGTACAACTGATTTTCATCTCTTCAGCGAAGCGCACGCATCGCTGGATCTAGAGTGAGAAGCCGCGCCGTCGACATAAGCCTTCTGCGGGACGAGCCTTGAACCTGAAGTCGCTGGCCTTCACCTCGCCGCCTTCAGTCGCTGTACCTGCTACGCTTTCCGGCGTATATATCCTTTTACTTCTGCTGAGAGTGTTCGTTCGCCGCCGCAACTTACACTTCTCTATAAAACTCTAAAAGAGCTAGCGTCTTTTTTAAGATGCCTTCTTCCTGTGGCTCGTGCCGAGCCCAACTCAGCGACGGGGACCGCCACGTGATATGCGTTTCGTGCCTGGGTGAGGATCACGCAGCTCTCGCGCTCGCTGACGGCGGATGCCCTCATTGCGAGCTGATGCCTATGGTGACTCTGAGGACTCGCCTGGCATCCTTCTCGGAGCCTGCACTTCTGGTCGCTGTGGTACCGCGCAGCAAGAAGCGCCGTGCTCAGCGCGCCCCCGAGCTCTTTCCTGCCCGCCAAAGCTCGCCAGTTCGCCCGCCAGCTTCGCCGGCATTGGTCTGCCACCGCTTCCGCCATTGAGTTTGATGAACCAGCCGAGGCCTGTTCTATCCTGGCATTGGACAGTGAGGACTGGGCAAGCTCTGTGGACCTCCCCCCGCTGCCCGCCAGCCGTCTGGGAAACGAGCCGGCATTGAAACTGAGCTGATGCGTCTGCTCTCTCAAGCCGTCGACAACCTCGGCCTCGACTGGAAGGCGCCCACGCAGCCTGCGCACAACCGGCTGGATGGATGCTCCCTCCAGAAGGATTCCGCCCCATCACAGTCGAGACCCGCGCCTTTTCTTCCTGAGCTTCACGAAGAAGTCACAAAGTCTTGGAACGCCCCCTTCTCGGCCAGAATGCGTACCTCTGTCTCTGCAGCATTCTCCTCTGTGGACGGTGCGAAAGATAGAGTATACCTCTCTCTTCCTCCAGTGGAAGCAGCGGTAGCGTCCCATCTTTGTCCGCCCTCCACTGGACGGCGTGCTTTGACGGCGCTACCCTCAAAAGCCTGCCGAGTGACGTCAGCCATGCACGGCCGCGCTTACACCGCCGCTGGGCAAGCTGTGTCAGCGCTGCATTCAATGGCGTTCAAATGCATTCATACTGCAGATTTTCCAAGCTGACCTTCTCCGTAAAATGGACGAGGAAGGACCGGAAGCTATCTGCGTGGCGGACTTAAGAAGCGTTACGGACCTCGCTCTACGCGCAGCGAAAGCCGCTGCACAAGCCGTTGGGCGCAACATGGCCTCTCTCACCGTGACTGAGAGACATCTGTGGCTGACGCTGTCTGAGATGACGGATGCTGAGCGCTCTGTGTTCCTCGGCGCGCCCATTTCCGCGGATGGCCTTTTCACGGACAGATTCGTCGAGGTGCAGAAAACTTCACAGGCTATGAAGCACTTCCTGCTGAAGCGCTCTAGTTCCGCAGCAGGCCGCTCGAAACAGCCGTCTGCCCGGGGCTCTTAGCCACAGCCTGCACCACCAGCCGCCGCCGCTTCTCAGCGCCGCCAGGCCCGAGACCAAAGACCGCGCTCTCGCTCTGCTGGACGCCGCCCCCCTCAGCGCGGGCCCCAGCCGAGAATCGAAATCAAGCCCGAGGTCTCAAGCCTTCCTAGCTACTCTAGGAAAGCGTCGGTTTTCAAATCCCGCTACGGCCGGATTTTCACCAAAACTTCTCGCTCAGTTCCAGACAATGTGACTGTTCCAGCGTACTTCGCAGTAAACAAGCCCGTTCCACAACCTGCTTGCCTGCACACAAAAGCCGTTTTTACGGCTACCCAGATAAATCCAATAAAGAGTGTATTTTCTGGTGTTCCGGCCACGGCCGATGGTGCTATGAGTGTTGTAAGAATGCCCACGTCTCAGTGCCCATTCCCACACACAGACACAGCCCGCCACAATACAGGGCTAGCACAAATAAAATCGACTCATGTCGATTGTGCAATAAATGTAGTGTACGTGCCCACAACACAGTGCCCACAAACACTTCACGAAGCATGTCCCACGGTTTCTGTAAAAAAACGAAACCAACACATTCTCAGTTGGTCGCGAGCCGACAGTGTTCCCAGTGCAGTGAGTGTGCCCCTATCCCGCGCCCACATTCCCTCACAGACATGCCGAACCCTACGGAGCTCGTCCCGCTCGAATTCTCTCCACAACCTGTCAGAGAGAAGCTGAGAGCGGCCGGGCTGCCCGCTGTGATCAGCACACCCCCCACCTCACACACTGCAAACACAGTGTTTATTTCCCAGCACACCGGAGCTCTCTCATTTACGAAGTGCATGGACGCGGCTCTCGCACCCCTGAGACTCCAGGGCATGCAAATTTTGAACTACTTGGACGATTGGCTGATTCTAGCTCGATCACGATCAGAGCTCATAGAACACAGGACCACATTACTCGAGCATCTCGGGGATCTGGGTCTCACAGTCAATTGGGCGAAAAGTTCGCTGTCTCCCAGCCAGAAAAATTCTTTTTTTTGGGAACAGTGCTGGACTCGCTATCCATGACAGCGCGTCTGTCGCCAGAGCGCGAGCTGGACATTCAGAGCGCCGTGAAATCCTTCCGCCGTGGCTCGATAGTCCAGCTCAAAAGGTTTCAGAAAATGCTGGGCCTCATGGCCTCAGCAGCTTCAGTACTCCAGCTGGGTCTGCTTCGCATGCGCCCACTGCAGCTGTGGCTGAAAGCGCGAGTTCTGCCCTGGGCATGGACCGCTGGCCGGTTTCGCCTCCGGGTCGATCTAGAATGCATTTCAGCTCTGGAACCTTGGAAAGTAACCGACTGGTATCAGTCAGGTGTGAGTCTGGGGACTCCCTCGAGTGTGAAGGTGGTGTCCACGGACGACTCCACCTCGGGATGGGGAGCGCTGCTCGAGGGCAGACCGTTCTTTGGCCAGTGGTCAAAACGGGAAAAGCTCCTACATATAAACTGTCTGGAAATGATGGCAGTCGACAACGCGCTACGCCGCTTCTGTCCCCAGATAAAAAGTCACCACGTCTTGGTCCGTTCGGACAACATGTCAATGGTGGCATACATAAATCGCCAGGGCGGCATCAAGTCCCGAAACCTTTACAGGCTAACGGAACGCCTCCTGGTCTGGGCTCAGCACAACCTGCTTTCACTGAGAGCAGCGCATGTGCCTGGTCACCTGAATCTGGGACCAGACAGACTGTCCAGAAACAATGTCCCAGCAGGGGAATGGTCGCTGGACCCGCAGACGATCCAACTGCTGTGGGAGACATTCGGCAGAGTGCAGGTGGACCTGTTTGCGTCCCACGAGAACGCTCACTGTCCGAAATATTTCTCCAAGAGCGAGGACGCGCTGGCCCCTCTATGCTTTTCCCCCAATCTCGCTCCTGCCTCAAGTGCTGGAACGAATCAGGGAAAACAGATGCCCAGTGCTGCTTGTGGCTCCGCTCTGGCCGAACCAGACTTGGTTCCCAGTCCTGATGCGGCTGACCAGCACTGCCTCAGGGCTTTTCACCCGTAGACTGCGGGGTCACAGAAGTACTCTCCTTCCTTCAAGAGCTGCTGGATAAGGGCAGGACCCCATCCACGCTCAAAGTGTACGTGGCGGCCATAGCAGCGTTTACAAAACCTGTGTCTGGCCAGTCACTCGAGAAAAACGACCTGGTCGTGCGATTCCTCAAGGGAGCTCGGAGGCTGAACCCTCCCAGACCTCCTTCAGTCCCGGTGTGGGACCTTTCTACGGTTTTGGAACCCATGAAAGGTGCCCCGTTCGAGCCAATCCATTTGTCAGACATGAAGCATCTGTCTTTCAAAACTGTGTTTCTTTTGGCTCTCGCTTCAGAGGGGACTTACAAGCGCTTTCAGTAAGCGCGTCATGAATGGAGTTTGGGCCTAATGACTCATAAGTCATACTCAAACCAAGGCACGGGTACGTGCCCAAATCCCTCAACACACCGTTCAGGGCCCAGGTTATTTCCCTGTGCGCCCTCCCGGTTCATGCTGAGGAGGAGGATGCGAGTCTCCTTTGCCCTGTCAGGGCACTGAGAGCTTATGTGTCCCGCTCGTCTGTCTTCAGACAGACCGAGCAGCTCTTCGTTTTGTTTGGCGGACGCTCCAAGGGACGGGCCGCATCAAAACAGAGCTTATCCAGATGGATAGTCGACGCCATAGCACTGGCTTACACTTCTAAGGGCCTGCAGTGTCCTTTGGGTGTCAGAGCGCACTCCACGAGAGGCGTGGCCTCATCGTGTGCGTGGTATAGCGGGGTTACCTTGCAAGATATTTGTACGGCCGCGGGCTGGGCCTCGCCGTCTACATTTATAAGGTTTTATAACCTAGAGGTTCCTGCCTTACAAGCCAAGCTTCTGTCGGTATAGAATTCAGTGCTATCTGCCCCGCTGTGCCGGCCCAGATGCTGAGTTTTGCCTGTGCATCGCTCACTGAGCGATAGAACAGCCCCATGGGTGTTGAATAACCCTTTCTATTGCCCAGTTCAGGCTGAACACGTTCACCCTGTATGCGTGAAATACTGTTACATAACTAGCTCCTGTGGGATGCTATTTCATGGGGAATGATGCTTGCAGCCTCTCTTCTCCGACTCTCTGTGAGTCCATGGTGATTATGCACTACATGAGCCCCGGGCTACTGCCCTTGGGACTTTGGTGTTGGATCCCAGTACGCACGGCGTTTTGCATAGTGTTCCCCATAGCGTAAGATATTACGCAGTACGAGAGATACTCTCGTTAGAGAACGTACTCGGTTATTAACGTAACCTCGGTTCTCCCTAGAGAGGGAACGAGTACTGCGTATCTTGCCGTGCATACACAGCCCTGGTTCGCTTCGGCGATGAAAACCAGTTGTACCAGCCTAATTGAGCTATATTTATAGGGCGAGACCACGCCCTTTCTGGCGGGATGTGACGAAATGGGCGCAAATTGCCCCCATTGGATGTGGTGTCGCGCAGCTCCTCTCTCTATAGGCTGCTGCTGTTGCCGCAGGGCAGCCAATAGGCGCGCAAGCCGCCTTGCCTATATCTGCATGCTGCTGCACAGCGTTTTACATTAATACAAAATAAAGGATAATTTTTTGGCTTCAATATCTCGTGGAAAAGAGTTTTTCCCCATAGCTTAAGATATTATGCAGTACTCATTCCCTCTCTAGAGGGAACCGAGGTTACGTTAGTAACCGAGTACGTTTTATAGCTATAATATCGTGCTATCCCCTGGCTCACCTGTTATCCAGCAAACACAATAATATTTTTCCTATTATTTGGTAGAATTCTTTATTTGTTTTGAAGCCATTATCTATGCCTTTCTGAATAAGGTATTTGGCTTAGGGCACATCACTATGAAGGTATTTTTGGTGCAAAACAACTGAACGCCGGTGACAGTGAAATTTGTAGTTGTAGAGAATAGCCACACATGTGTATCAGTAAATTTGAAGTCACAGAGAGAAATGTTTTAAGAGTTGCAAACATGTAGACTGTTTTCTCTCTCCCACAAACACAACACAACAGTTACACCATCTCAAATTCTTCATTGCGGGTGCACAAATCCTATTCTACAAATCACAAATTAATAAACTCGCATTTTTGCTACAGTTGCTGCAGTGAATATGGTGCAAAACGCATTTAAACACCCGCATCAAAAAATGTGAACTCACGGAGAAATTTTGCTCATCCGCAAATCAGTATGTGAATTCATCCAATGAGAGTTGCACACTTGTAGAATATTTTCTCACAAATATCTTGTATATTTTCTAGCACAAACACAAGTACATAACTACAGCTGCTTGAATCTGCTGCGACTAATCTCAAACATTGTTTTTCGCTTTCAAGTGACAAACGCGCTCTCCCTTTTGCACCATATATCTCGTTAAATGTGGAGCAAAAGTGACTTGTGCATCTGTAGAGGCAGTGGGCGGAGCCAACATGAGTTTACTGGGCATGTGCGTGGAACTGCTCATTTTAGTTCACTCAGTTATTTCAAAAAAGGTAAATATAGTTTCAGCGCGAACTTAAAATAAAATTGTGCATCATTTCATAAAGTTAATGTTTTTATTAATTTGCACGTTTTTTTGCATTCGTTAAAGGGTAACTAAACACTAAAACAACTTTTTTTAGTTAATGATCTGTAAGAATGGAGCTTCATCAAGGCTGTTCATTGATTCGACATTTTTTGACATTTGGGTTTAAAGTGTTTTAATCAAGCGGCAACCTCCCTGTCTCTCTCTTGAAACCAACACAGAAGTGAATTAAACTGCAATTCATCGCCTGGCCACTTGAGGCTGGCAGCAAAAGTGAGTCAAATCTGTATCTCCCCCATGTTAAAATGCCCAACTTTACCGCAGAAACAAATATGTTTACAGCCTGGTGTCTTAAGTTGTTTTGGTCTATACAGCTAATTTTGCCCTTCGTGACAACTGTAAGGGGGGTGAATTTTTTTAGAACTCATCCGCTTAAATTATATTAAGCCTTAAAATGCTGCATAATCAAGGGTGTGGCCACTTGAGTGACAGGTGGATTGCCGCTGCTGTTAGCCGTTTGTCTGCTCTGGTATAAGGCGTGTATTTAATACACGCCTTATACCTTCGCCCACGCCGTTGGATTCCATCAGTGTCGAGTATCGAAAGACCAGCCACCAGTACTCCAGTACCAGTACTCAACTCCACCCACGTCCCGCCTTTTTGCCCATTTTCATTTATCCGGTAGTGACGCGCTTCCAAGATGGCGATGGCCGACTCCGCCCACTTTAGGCTTCAAAAACGCTGATCAGAAACCTACGGGTGACGTCACGGACACTACGTCCATATTTTTTTACAGTCTATTGGCCAGTCCCAATTCGCATACTCCGTCCTAAATAGTATTCGAAAATAGAATTAGTACGTCCCAAATCGTAGTATGTTGAAATGAGTGTTCCAAAGATACCCGGATGGTCTACTATTTCCGGTCAGAATCCGAAGTGCAGATCGATGCACACTCTAACGGCTAATATTGCCCACAACCCATCGCGCGTTGGACGAGGATTCAGTTAGAACTACAAACACGAGTGAAAAGTGTTAAAAAACTACAGACATGGAGGACGCGGTTATGTACAGAGATTTGTATAAAGGGGTTTGAGTAATTAATTATCGGTATCTAACCTGACGAAAAGGTATTTATTCAACGTTGTCTACATTATATTGCATCTGCAGCAGCATTGTGAACTTTTGTAAAAATACGTTTAGCCATTACCTTTTAAATGCGTCATTATATTCAAATGGCAAACACATGAGGAGAGTCTCCGCATGAAAGACCCACGACTGGCAGATGACCGTGCTCTCTGAAACGGTAGGAAATAAAATTAGATTGAATGGAGGATTTTAATTGCGACAATATGATTGACAGGGCAGTTTACGGTGACAGGAACACGCGATAGAGCTAATGGTGACGTGATAGTATGTCCCAAAGCTTGCCTACTCTTTTGCTACACACTCAAAAAGTATGTACTTTTTCTTCACAAAAAGAGTACATACTTTTAGGTCGTAGTATAAGTAGGCGAATTGGGACTGGGCCTATGGTTTTAATTCTACAATATATGGTGTAAAAAAGTCTGAGTGCTGCCCTCTTCAGGTTGAACGGTGGCTACTGCAGTTGAATTTTCCTATTGGAAGGTGTGGTACCCTCTGACATCAGAGGGTACCAGCTAACCACGCCCTTGCCTACAGAGAGATGCATCTCAGTAAATATAAAATATCAAAAAAATATCACAGGTTCCACTTTTACTGTAAAACCAGAAATTCCAGAACACCTGAATGATTACAGCAAGACTTATTTCCAACAGAAGAGCAGATTACCATTTAATTTATTTATTGCTAAGCTCTTCTGATACCTTACCTTTTGAAGCTTTAAAACTGTGTCATCTCTGGCAATAATCTCTGGGAAATAACTCCACAACCATATCAGTGTCCAAATAAACATTTTGCACCCTACACTGATGTTTCTCTTTGTCAGGTTCTTTCTTTGACTTTATGTGTTGCACTGTATGCCTGGATGATACACAATGATGATCATTGATACAAATGCATGATCTATTTTGTTGCACAACAAACACTCATTCAACAATGTTTTAAAAGTCATAAAGTTCTATAAACATGTATGTTCTTAATAGGCTTCAATTAGAGGCACTTCTGACTTATAATGTTACAAAAAAATAAAAAAAACATAAAAAAATAGTGTTACATTATTTTGCCAGTATATTTATAAATATAATCCTTTTAGAACATCAAATTGGTTGCTTATTATATTCCGTAAAAGAATGTTAAGTGTTTTTTTCCTCATTTACAGTAACCTAGTTGTACCAAATGTAATTTATCTACTTTTGTCCATACAATTTTGTTTAATCCAAATTGTACTAAAGTATTAAAGCAACACATTCATGCTTCTGTGTGGTCTTAAATTATTTGGCTTATTTAAATGAACAAGAATTTAAGAACAATCACACCAGGATATATTTGTAAAAAAAAAAAGTGTTAGCCCAAAGATACATTTCTGAGGGTTTATTTAATTTATTGCAATCAACAAATGATAACAATTAGTAAAAGACAGTTTTAAAGCTTCACAAGGTCCAATTCATACGACGAGTTGAAGTTTGCTGTACTTTATATAGGCCTACACGAAGTGAATGCCTGCAATCATTCAGTCATTGACTAAGGCACAAAACGTGCAAATTAATAAAAACATTATGAACTTTACGAAACTATACACAATTGTAGTTTAAGTTCGCGTTGAAACTATATTTACCTTTTTTGAAATAACCCATTAAACCTGCTGAGAAACGAGGAGTGAACCTGTGAGTGAACTAAAATGAGCAGTTCCACGCGCATGCCCGGGAAACTCATGAATATTCATGTTGGCTCCACCCACTGCCTCTACAGATGCACAAGTCACTTTTGCTCCACATTTAACGAGATACAGGTCCTTCTCAAAAAATTAGCATATTGTGATAAAGTTATTATTTTCCATAATGTAATGATAAAAATTAAACTTTCATATATTTTAGATTCATTGCACACCAACTGAAATATTTCAGGTCTTTTATTGTTTTAATACTGATGATTTTGGCATACAGCCAAAACCCAAAATCATGAAAACCCAAAATTCCAATCTCAAAAAATTAGCATATTTCATCCGACCAATAAAAGAAGTGTTTTTAATACAAAAAAAGTCAACCTTCAAATAATTATGTTCAGTTATGCACTCAATACTTTGTCGGGAATCCTTTTGCAGAAATGACTGCTTCAATGCGGCGTGGCATGGAGGCAATCAGCCTGTGGCACTGCTGAGGTGTTATGGAGGCCCAGGATGCTTCGAT
Organism: Gila orcuttii; assembly: GCA_026230005.1. NCBI lineage: Eukaryota > Metazoa > Chordata > Actinopteri > Cypriniformes > Leuciscidae > Gila > Gila orcuttii. Next base: position 25,227,828 of record JAPDVR010000006.1, on the reverse strand, counting down.
AGTGGCCTTAAGCTCATCCAGAGTGTTGGGTCTTGCGTCTCTCATTTTTCTCTTCACAATATCCCACAGATTCTCTATGGGGTTCAGGTCAGGAGAGTTGGCAGGCCAATTGAGCACAGTAATACCATGGTCAGTAAACCATTTACCAGTGGTTTTGGCACTGTGAGCAGGTGCCAGGTCGTGCTGAAAAATAAAAACAGATGGAAGCATGAAGTCTTCCCACAGACTTCCCACTGAGGTGCCTTGATACAGCACTCTGGGAACAGCCTATTTGTTCAGAAATTTCTTTCTGTGTCTTACCCTCTTGCTTGAAGGTGTCAATGATGGCCTTCTGGACAGCAGTCAGGTCGGCAGTCTTACCCATGATTGCGGTTTTGAGTAATGAAACAGGCTGGGAGTTTTTAAAAGCCTCAGGAATCTTTAAGTTAATTAGTTGATTCAGATGATTAGGTTAATAGCTCGTTTAGAGAAGCTTTTCATGATATGCTAATTTTTTTTCATGAGCTGTATGCCAAAATCATCAGTATTAAAACAATAAAAGACCTGAAATATTTCAGTTGGTGTGCAATGAATCTAAAATATATGAAAGTTAAATTTTTATCATTACATTATGGAAAATAATTAACTTTATCACAATATGCTAATTTTTTGAGAAGGACCTGTATATGGTGCAAAAGGGAGAGCGCGCGAAACTTGAAAGCGAAAAACAGTGTTTGAGATTAGTCGCAGCAGATTCAAGTAGCTGTAGTTATGTAGGCTACTTGTGTTTGTGCTAGAAAATTATACAAGATATTTGTGAGAAAATATTCTACAAGTGTGCAACTCTCATTGGATGAATTCACATACTGATTTGCGGATGAGAAAAATTTCTACGTGACTTCACATTTTTTGATGCGGGTGTTTAAATACATTTTGCACCATATTCACTGCAGCAACTGTAGCAAAAATGCGAGCGCACGAGTTTATTAATTTGTGATTTGTAGAATAGGATTTGTACACCTGCAATGAAGAATTTGAGATGGTGTAACTGTTGTGTTGTGTTTGTGGGAGAGAGAAAAAAGTCTACAAGTTTGCAACTCTTAAAACATTTCTCTCTGTGACTTCAAATTTACTGATACACATGTGTGGCTATTCTCTACAACTACAAATTTCACTGTCACAGGCTGTGGTCACAGGCTGTGTGAGGCCTATCAGTTGTTTTGCACCAAAAATACCTTCATACATCCCTTGTGTACACTTTCAAAGCATAACAATGGTCTTTAATTAAAGCCACACTATTTCTTTAAATGATAAAAGTTTTGCCTGATGTAATTTGATACTGGTGGGTGCACCTCATAGGCGGCCTCCCTCATGGTGAAAGGTAGCCTGGGAAAACCCAGACAACTTCCGGCAAATTTAGATTTGCTCTGAAAGTTAGTCTGGCAAAGAGCTCATTCAAGCTCATTTCCACCAATCAGAAACGTTGGGGCGGGCTTTACACGATGACGACAGCGCTGGGATTTTGAAGCAGATTTTGTAGCCTACATTACAAAGATGGATGCCGCCGTCAAACATCACTCGTTTGAATCAGCTATCGCGTCTGTTTTAAGCGATTTGAACGTTTCCTTTTAGTTAAAACCCGAGCAAAGAACAACACTCGGAGATGTTTCTCCGCCGCTCTGCATTCGTCATCTCCTTCATCGCTCTGATTGGGTTTAGGTCTATCCGCGACGTCCGTTGGTGACGCCCCTCTGGAAATGATTTGTCTATGACGCTTTGCCAGACCATAACTCAGTTACAACTGAGAATGGTCTGGTTTTAACCAGGCTAGGTGAAAGGTAGTAAAGGTAGGAATAAAATACGAAGAATAAACATTTTAAAGGTGTTTAAATATTGCTGGCCCACTTTGGCTAAATATATTGGGATAAAGGTAAAGTGGACCACTTGTAACCTTCAGTAATTATAATCAAATTCATTAAGTAATTTGACATTCACTGGTTAATTGTTTCATAGTTCAAATTTATAATTTACTTTTTATAACACAGAAATTAGTGTTCAGTCAGGAAATTCAAGTCAGAGATGGAAGAAAGGAAAGTGAGAGCAGAAAGAAGGGCGAGGCATAAAGTTGAATGGTGAAAGTTCAAAAATGGAGAAAACTTTTGCCCAGAAGTTTACATGCCTGTAAACCAAAAAGTATTAAACAAAGATATGTTGATTACTTAATTTCTGGAGTTTTATATATTCTGGATTACATGTAATCAGTTACTACCCAGCAATGGAAATAGGATATACATATACAGATGGTTAAAGGATCCTCATACAGATAGATAGATAGATAGATAAATAGATATATGTTAGTAACAGTGAAAACATCATTTTGAGGAAATAATACTTTACTGAAAACACAAATGAAGGATTTTTTTTACTATATATTTTCATTATGATTCACCTTGCTTGTTGCTGCTTTGAATCCAGCTTTTTAAAGAAACAGGCTTTCCGTAGACATATTGATTACTGTACAAACCCTAAACCATCACAAAAACGTGCAAAACCAAAATGTTTAAGATTTACAACTTAAATCTTTAATAAGCTTTTCTAACTAGTGAGGACCGTAAAATGTCTTTACTAGTCAGTTGTCATAATATTTCACTATATGAGGACATTTGGGCCCCACAACTATAGCCAAACCTGTACACGCACTCCCAGCCTCCCTCCTTTCTTTCTCCGACTCAGTGTAGAAATTATGCGTGTAGGGTGAAATCACTATCATACATGACCACATGAGAAGTTGTTGGGTGACACACCATTGTATTAAGTTTCTTCTGTTATTTAAAACCCCATTTACTTCTACTGGACCCACAAAGATTGTACAAAATGGGACAGTGTATAAGACTATATTAAACAACTGTAAAAGTTACACGCATGAATACAAATGTTCTTTTGCAATTTTTAAATTGCTAGTGCATGTTTATTTGTTCAATATTTTTTCCAACTTATTAATATTTCCAGGTACTCTGGTTTCCCCCACAATCCAAAGACATGCAAGTCAAGTGAATTGGAGACATCAAATTGCCTGTAGTCTGTCTATGCGTGTTGTGATTGACTGGCTACCTGTCCAGTGTTTTCCTGCCTTTGGCCAAAACACTGGATCAAGAGTTTTTACTGATGCAGAAATGTTCACTTCATTTAGACTAAAATGGTGTATATATTGTTTAAACCATTAAAAATGTGGAAGGTTTATTTTCAAAGTTAGTATATGGTAATAGCTCTATTCACAACCAGGTAAACACTTCCAATATGGTTTATAAAAAAAAAAGTCTGCTTAAATATAACCTCTTGAAAATGAAAGAAAATGGATGATTTAGTTTGACTTTTTCACTGTCAAGACAAACAAACAAAAAGAAAAATACAACATCCAAACAACATCCAAATCAGCATATAAGTTAAAAAAACAGATGTATCTGTAAATGCATCTTGATTAAACCTTGCTCATTAAGAAGTGCCTTTCAGTCTTGATTATTGCAGATGAAGAGCTAACAGCATCAACTGGTGCAGATACTAGTGGTCTCTTTGCTCTTTTTGTGTCCTGGTGGTCGTTTTCTTCTGCATCCAAGCCATGTGACATCAGAGGTCTTCATGTTTTTCAGGCGAGTCACCAGTTTGGACACCTTCAGAATTAAATTCAGGCACATCCTTGTTCTCTTCTGAAATGAAAGAGCAAAATTATAGAAGTAAGAATTTGTGTGTAAAACTTAGGAATTTATTCCTAGGGTGGAAATCTGTCCTCTTACTCCAACTAGTGTCATTGTAAACATGCTTTTAGTATCTGTGTGATTCCCAGATATTGAAAAAAGGCTGAACATCACTATAGAAATGTTGCTTTTCTTTTGAAAACCTCAGTTCTCTTACGAGAGGTTCTCTCGTATTGCGTAAGCTAGCTTACGCTACGGGTAAAGTCATCTTTGCTCGAGATATTGAAGCCAAAAATTATCCTTAATTTTGTATTTATTGTCAGCAGCTAGCAGCTAGCAGACCTAGAGCAGGCCATATCGCGTGCTCATTGGTTGCCCTGCGGCAACTACTGCTGCAACCTACCACTGAGCTTAGTGCGTGACGTCACGTCCAATGAGGGCGCTTCGCAGATACCCACCAAAGCCCGCCAAAATGGGGGTGGCTTAGCGTATAAAAGCCAGGCTCGTAGGTTGCCTCACTGATTTCATCATCTTCAGCGAAGCTCTCCGCATCGCTGGAATCTGAGAGAAGCCGCCGTCGTTGAATCCAGCGACTAGCAAGCAGAGGAAAGTGCCTGAAGAAGCCATCCGTGCCTGCTACGCCATCCGGCGTGTATCCTTTATCACTGCTAACTGTGTGTGTGTTCGCCGCTGCGACACTCACTCTCTCTCAAAAAAAGAGCGTGAGCATTTGTTTTAAAATGCCTCGCCTTTCCTGCGGCTCGTGTAGAGCCCAGCTCAGCGCAGGAGACCGCCATGTGATTTGCGCTCTCTGCCTGGGACCGGATCACGCAGCCCTCGCCCTGGATACGGGCGGCTGCGAGCATTGTGAAGCGCTTCCGCTGTCGACCCTGCGGGCTCGACTCGAAGCCTTCACACAGAACGCTGTCACTCCACCCTCTGGACCGCGCAGGAAGAAGCGCCGTGCTCAGAGGATGCCGGAGCCCGTGGCCGCAGTGAAGTGCTCGCCGGAACGTCTTCCGCCGGCCTCACTCTCTCCTTCTCCGCTCCTCCCGGACGCGCAGCCGCTGGCCTCGGCCCGCGCTGCCGCCGCCTCAGGGGACGAGGCTGAAGGAGGCCACTCACTGGACAGCTGTTCCATCCTGGCGTCGGACAGTGAGGAGTGGTCGAGTTCACATCACTCCGCCTCCTCATCTGTCCAGGAATCCAGCAGGACTCGGGCAGGCGTGGACGCCGAGTTAATGCGCCTCCTTTCTAAGGCCGTCGACCAACTCGGGCTCGATTGGTCACCGCCGAAGGAGCCCGCACCCAACAGGCTCGACGGCTGTTTCCTGGACAGCCGCCGCCCCCAGCCCGTTTCCAGATCTGCACCCTTTCTGCCAGAGCTGCACGCTGAGCTGTCAAAATCGTGGAACGCACCATTCTCTCCGAGGCTCCACGCTAATGTCTCCTCGACACTCTCCCGAGTGGACGGCGCCACCAAGAAGGGATACACCTCTATCCCCACAGTGGAAGCGGCGGTCGCAGCGCACCTTTGCCCGCCCTCCGAGAGATGGCGCTCAAAGTCTGCCCTCCCGTCCAAAGCCTGCAGAACTACCTCAGCCCTGGTCGGCCGCGCCTTCGCCGCCGCCGGACAAGTTGCTTCCGCCCTGCATTCAATGGCCGTGCTGCAAATCCTTCAGGCTGATCTCCTCCGTGAGTGGGACGAGAAAAGCAAGGACCCGGCCGCCATTACGGATTTGAGGAGCGCGACGGATCTCTCTCTTCGTGCCACTAAATCTGCAGCACAGGCGATGGGCAGATGCATGGCCTCGCTTACCGTCACAGAGAGGCACCTCTGGTTGACGCTGGCGGATATGGGGAAGCTGAACGGTCCGTGTTCCTCGACGCGCCGCTCTCCCCTTCCGGTCTCTTCGGCCCAGCGGTAAACGGGATTGTCGACCGCTTCTCCGAGGAGCAGAAGACCACACAGACCATGAGCCTTTTCCTGCCGCGACGCGCTAGCTCTTCCGCAAGCCGCCCACGTGAGCCTACTGCAGATAGCAGCCAACGAGTCGGCAACACAGCCCGCTCGCCTGCACACAAACGCCGTTTTTACGGCGACCCAGAGAAATCTCAAAAAGAGTATAAATTCTGGTTATCCGGCTCACACCGAGTGTGTTTCATGTGTAGAAAAAGTGCCCACAAGTCAGTGCTCATCCCTACATGTAAACACTATGCCCCATGTATCTTCCATCCTCACAGAGCCCACTCTCATAAAGCTGGCAAACGCCGCTCGAGTGCTAGATGTAGACAATGTGCCCACAAATCTGTGCTCACACCTACTCGCTGCACGCTCTGTTACACGGCAACAGCCTCACAGCGGCCATGTTATGAACGTAAGTCATGTGACCGCACACGAGCACTAACGCTTACGGACAAACACTTCGCCCCAGGCTCCGCTCGCAATAAATATCGCCACGAAATGTTCCCCATTCCCAGTAATCGGGTCATATCAAGTGGCTCAGGCAGTTACAGCTGCCGGCGAGCCGCCGTTACTGAGATCAGAGAGCGCGCGCACCCCGCTCACGCCTCCGGTACAGTTTCCCGAGCCCGCGCTACGCGGCCAACGGAACCTGGAGTCCATTCTGCCCCTAGCTATACATGTAGAAGCATGGAAGGCTATTCCAGGTGTGACAGATTGGGTGCTAAGTACGATAAGTCAGGGCTATTCACTTCAGTTCGCTCGCCGTCCCCCTCGCTTTCGAGCTCGGACAGAGACGAAAGTGAAAGCGGATGTAGCACATCTACTCCGCGCAGAAATAGCCAAACTGCTGTGAAAAGGGGCCATAGAACCAGTACCTCCTTCTCAGAGCGAGTCAGGCTTCTACAGCCGTTATTTTCTCGTACCCAAGAAGGACGGAGCTCTAAGACCTATCTTAGATCTGAGACATTTGAACAAAGCTCTCATGAGACGGCCGTTCAAAATGATTACGACCAGACAAATCCTCGTGCACATTCGCCCAGGAGACTGGTTCGTTTCTCTCGATCTGAAAGATGCATACTTTCAGATTCCGATAGCCCCGCGTCACAGGCCATTCTTGAGATTCACCTTCGACGGTCGGGCATATCAATACACCGTCCTCCCGTTCAGCCTATCCCTAGCACCCCGTACATTTACGAAATGCATGGATACGGCTCTCGCCCCCTTGAGAGTGAAAGGGCTGCGAATTCTGAACTATTTGGACGATTGGCTGATTTTAGCCCAGTCAGAGATGGAACTGATATCTCACAGAGCTGCGCTTCTCAGCCATCTGGAAAGCTTGGGTCTCACGGTCAACTGGACCAAGAGCTCATTACTGCCCAGTCAGTCAGTTTCCTTCCTAGGAATAGAACTGGACTCAGTGGCTATGACGGCCTGCTTATCGACACAGCGCGCGCGCCGTGTTTGACAGCTCGAATCCACTGTGAGACACCAATGTGTCCCTGAGCAAGACACTTAACCCCTAATTGCTCCAGAGGCGTGCGACCTCTGAAATATAGCAATTGTAAGTCGCTTTGGATAAAAAGCGTCAGCTAAATGAATAAATGTAAATGTAAATGACAGCTAGCCGCGTCTTTCCAGAAAGGCAGCATCATACCTCTGAAGACATTCCAGAGGATGCTAGGCTGTATGGCATCAGCTGCGGCTGTGCTTCAGCTGGGCCTGCTGCGCATGCGCCCGCTACAACGCTGGCTGAACTCCCAAGTGCCTCACCGGGCTTGGGTTTCAGGCTACAGGCGAATCAGAGTGACTCAGAGCTGCGTTTCGGCTCTGCAGCCCTGGTTAGCGGCCGACTGGTACCAGCAGGGAGTGACGATGGGGGCTGTTTCACACCGATTGGTCATCTCGACGGGCGGCTCCAACCTGGGTTGGGGCGCCGTCTTCGAGGGCAGACCGGCCTTTGGCCTGTGGTCGGACCAAGAGAAACACTTCCACATAAACTGTCTGGAAATGATAGCGGTCGAGAACGCGCTCAAATGCTTCCTCCCGTTCATACAGGACCACCATGTACTGCTCCGCTCGGACAACATGTCGGTTAGTGCTGCAACAACTAATCGATATAATCGATAATAATCGATTATGAAAATCGTTGTCAACGAATGTCATTATCGATTAGTTGCTCTGCTTACGTCACGGGGAGCATTTACTGGTGATTGGTTGAAACAGGCCTATCATGATGCGGCACACACGCACACACACGCAAGGTCTCTCTCCCTGTGCCGCTCTGTCGTGCGCGCGCTACACAGTTTGGACTTTGGAGCACTCTCTTCTGTCTCGCATGCGCTCTCTTGCTTGCACGCTCTAGATTCCAGGAGTTTGAACTAATTTGCGGGCATCAGGGAGCCGCTATCAATATGCGGGAGACTCCCGGAACTTCCGGGAGACTTGGGATGTCTGTATTTTGTCTCGGGCATCAGGTTGTGCAATCATTTCGCTCGCAACATAAGTGATGGATTAAAATAGCGCTACGCAGAGATAGGCTAAATTAAAACGGTGTTTAGAAAGTGAAGCACTAAATATAAAAGGCAGTTATTAACAGCAGCAGTAAAAGATTGTTTTTTAGTCACTGTAGTCAGTGGTTTTCAGCGAATGCTTGTGCACTAATGCATCATTTTCTTGTCCTTTTAATCAAGCCTGTTTGCTGCGTCTCCATTCCGTTCTCTTTTTATAGCATTTGTCTTCTATTAAGTTTTAATTGTTTTACAAACGCAATCTACTGCGGCTCTACTACGTTCACACGCTTTGTTTCAGTCTTTCTATATTTATTTTAGCAATTTATCCTTATAATTAATTGAATCTTAAATAAAAATTAAATGAATGATGTACTTTACATGTTTTTGGTTTCTATCTTCACATCTGAACATGTCTGTGTAAATTAGTTAACAAAAATTGTTAAAACAATGTTGTATATAATTTAGATTTTTTTGTTTGTCATGGTTGTCAACTTGCCATCAGCAATTATCATTAAAAACAATGCAAATATTGATATTAGTAAAACTCAATGTGTGGCTTTTGTACACTTTTACACATAAATACCATGATTAAGGGTTTTATTTAGTTGTAATAAACAAAAAATCAAATTGAAATTTTATCCGATTAATCGAAAAAATAATCGTCCGATTAATCGATTATGAAAATAATCGTTAGTTGCAGCCCTAATGTCGGTGGTGTCCTACATAAACCGTCAGGGCGGCGTCAGATCCAGAAACCTCTGCCATCTGACGGAACGCCTTATGTGGTCTCAGGGCCGCCTGCGCTCGCTGAGAGCCGCGCACGTGCCAGGCCATTTGAAAGACGGTCCAGACACACTGTCCAGGAACCACATCCCCCCGGGGGAATGGTCCTTGCACCCCCAAACAATCCAGTTACTATGGCACCTTTTCTGCAAAGCGAAAGTCGACCTCTTTGTGTCAAAAGACAACGCTCATTGCCCGATGTTCTTTTCAAAGAACGAGGATGCGCTGGCCAAATCTGGCCCAGCCTCCCACTTTATGCTTTCCCTCCGGTCTCTCTGTTACCACAGGTAATCAAGAGAATCAGGGAAACGCGCCACTCGGTGCTCCTTATAGCCCCGCGAAGGGAGAATCAAACTTGGTTCCCGGAGCTGATGCGGCTGTCCCACACAGCGCCTTGGCCGATTCCGGTGAGGAGAGACCTCCTCTCTTAAGCCCGCGGCTCAATCTGGCATCCCCATCCAGAGTGTGGTCTCTACATGCATGGTTGATCAACGGATACCCGTTGTACTGCCAGAGGGAGTGATGAACACGATCACGCAATCCAGAGCCCCCTCTACGAGGCGGCTTTACGCGTCTAAATGGTCGGTGTTCTCCAAATGGTGCGCCGATAGAGACCTAGACCCACGAATGTGCGGGGTCCCGGGGTTGCTTAGCTTCCTTCAGGAGCTGTTGGATAAGGGCAGGTCCCCATCCACGCTTAAAGTCTATGTGGCGGCCATTGCAGCGTTCGCCGAGTCGACGCGCGGCCAGTCAATAGGAATGAACGAGCTCGTCATTCGCTTCCTTAGAGGAGCTAGACGGATAAACCCCCCGCGACCCCCCTCGGTTCCCCTCTGGGATCTTTCATTGGTCCTAGAGGCCCTGAAAGCTTTCCCCTTTGAACCGTTAGAGTCCGTGGACCTAAAGTACCTCTCGCTCAAAACCGTTTTTCTGACAGCTCTGTCATCAGTTAAACGTGTGGGGGATTTACACGCACTATCTGTTAGTGCTGCGTGTCTTGAGTTCGGGCCAAATGACTCTAAAGTCATCCTCAAGCCAAGACATGGTTATGTCCCTAAAATATTGGGCACCCCCTTCAGAGCGCAGGTCATTTCTCTCTCGGCTCTACCTGCATCCGACAGTGAGGGTGATGTGAATCTCCTCTGCCCTGTCAGGGCGCTCAGGATTTACATTACGGGCTCCGCCTCTTTCAGGCGTTCGGAACAGCTCTTTGTCTCGTTTGGTGGGCGCACCAAGGGTCTCGCCGCCGCGAAACAGAGCCTGTCCAGATGGATAGTGGAAGCCATCACATCTGCTTATATGTCTAAAGGTCTGCAATGCCCTTTGGGCGTTAGGGCGCATTCCACCAGAGGAGTGGCCTCGTCGTGGGCTTGGTCCAGCAGAATTTACATTTATGACATTTGTGAAGCGGCAGGCTGGGCCTCTCCGTCCACATTTGTTAGATTTTATAACCTGGAAGTTCCCGCCTTGCAGGCTAGACTTCTGTCAGTGTGAGCAGTGTGTTGTCCTGCCCAGATTTTCATGCGCGGACTTCCCTCACGCAACGTTAGCTCTCCTGGTTGAGCTGCACTATAGGTTGAACAGTTATGGACCGGTGACGCCGCTCTGTATATCCTGTATTACCCCTTTTCCACCAAAAAAGAACTGGTTCGGAACTGGTGCTGGTTCAAAGTTGGTTCGGAGTTGGTTCAACTTGCGAACCTCCTCAGAACCAGTTTGTTTTTCCACTGATTAGAGCGCCCAGCGAACGACGTCGTTACGTCACTGTGTACGTTGCTGTACGTCTTTGCTAGAAACGCTTGCGCCAACTTCAAGCATAACAATTACAATGGCGGACTACATTGTGTTTCTGCAAATGTTTCTCCTGGCTTTGCGGTCAGAAAAGATGTTTAGAGCACATATAACCCTGCCCCCAGCCCCCGACGAAAGCATGACGTTGTAAAAGAACGGTTCTCTGGTTCTAGTCCAGCAAAGAGTTGGTGCCGCTTTGGAACCAGTTTTCCTGGCCGAGAACCGGTTCTTTGGCTGTCGAAACACAAAGAACTGGTTCGCGAGTAGGCACCGGCTCCGAACCGGCTCTCAAAATGCTTCGGTGGAAAAGGGGTATATGTGCTTATAACATGTGCTGGCCCGCATTGCTGGCCACCTGTTTCCCACTTATCTATGTTCCCCGGGAATCATGAAGTGGAGGCTGGGTGCGCACGGCGTTGACAATGGGTTCCAGTAGCGTAAGCTAGCTTATGCAATACGAGAGAACCTCTCGTAAGAGAACGATACTCGGTTACTAACGTAACCTCGGTTCTCTCTAGAAGAGGGAACATGTATTGCGTAACCTGACCGTGCAGGCGCCACGAGCGTCTTATCGCTTCAGCTGATGAAACCAGTGAGGCAACCTACGATCCTGGATTTTATACGCTAAGCCACCCCCATTTTGGCGGGCAATGATGCGTAAGGGCGCGAAGCGCCCTCATTGGACGTGACGTCACACGCGAGGCTCAGTGGTAGGTTGCAGCAGTTGCCGCAGGGCAACCAATGAGCACGCGATATGGCCTGCTCTAGGTCTGCTAGCTGCTGCACTGCGTTGACAATAAATACAAAATTGAGGATAATTTTTGGCTTCAATATCTCGAGCAAAGATGACTTTACCCGTAGCGTAAGCTAGCTTACGCAATACTCGTTCCCTCTTCTAGAGAGAACCGAGGTTACGTTAGTAACAGAGTATCGTTTTATAGTATTCATTTTTGAGCATTCGGTTGTACCACCACTATGACCATTTCTGCAATTTTCCGCATCTTTTAGGAATATGGTATGCTACTGCATTTCAAATTTAGCCTGTGTTGATTGAGTGTTGAATGTTGATTAAGCTGTATGATTTCTTTCATCTGCATCTTACACAAAACAATTTCATTAATATTTATTTGGGTGAATTCAATCCAATGACAGTAAATTCACTTAAACGCTTGAAGCACCCAAGATTGTCAGCAATAAAGTATTCAGCTTATAGTTTTCCATGTGCTCTGATCAAATTTGGTTGAAAGCAGCCTGATATTACAGCACTTGGAAAATGATCAGCGATACCATCATACTTTTTTTTGCTGAGACTCATGTGTACTTTATTAAAATGTTAAGTCACCATCTAATGCCATTGCAATAACAACTTGAGGGTAAGTAAATAATAACAGTGCAAGTAGCTATTCACACCAAGAATGAACATTCACTATGGACTTTGTCTAAAACCAGTAGCACACTAGCACATAATGCTTTCTTTAACCTTAACACACTCCTGCTGTTCTTTAATACACACTGCTTCCAATTGTTCACATATCTACAAAGGCATGAAAGAGTGCATGGTCCAACTCCAATCATTGCCATTCAAGTTCTACCATGTGAGAAAGCAAACCCAGGTAAGATATGTTACACAATGTTTATGAGCATGAAGATAATTGATACCCGTGCAGGTGCCTTCTTCATCCTTATAGCCATCAGCACAGGTGAGGCAGCTATCGGCACCAGGTCCTTTGCAACCGGAGCATCCGGTATTGCATGCTGGAATATATAATAACAGTAACACCTTACTTTAGTGATGTGATTAATGATAAAGCTAAAATAATACAGGGTACATAATTATTATTATTTCAACAAACCTTTACAGGAGAATGAACCATCTGTGTTTAAGCAGTATTGGTTATCTGCGCATGGAGCTGAATCTATGGTGCACTCATTGATGTCTGCAATGGAGAAAATTTGAAAAATTAGGAACATGCAGGACCAGTACAGGTAAAGACAAATATGAGACGTAGAAATCACACAATCACAAATATTAAACATCTAAAAATGTACAAATTCTTTAATAAACTGGGCTTACGTTCCAACATAATTTTAAGAGTAAGGTCACATTTCTCATTCAACTTGTGCGTAAATTTGTGCGTGAAATCGTTGTACAAACATTTCCACAAACAAATTAGGAAACACCAAAAACTTTTGGACAACAACTTGTTGAAATTTTACGAAAAAAAACAAAAAAAACAACGCAGGAACTAAAACCCCACATAGGCAAAAAGCACTTTCTCTATGCAGCTTTATAATTGTGTTAAGCAGATATAAGTACGAAAAACTGCAAGGTTTCTCTGAATAACAGATTAACATGTATGTACAGCTGGCTAATGTGAGGTCTGTAATCTGGGTCTGTATAAAAGTAGTTTAATAGTTCGTTGCTAGAGTGACGAAAGGCTCTAAAGGAAAGGTTGTGCAGAAAGCCCATATATGGAGATGGTTTGAAGGTTTTATGCAAATGACTAACCTCATGCACAGATTAGCATTTACAACACTCCAAATTCACTAACATTACAACAAGATTAAGAAATTCATGTGCACATGCAAGTTTGTGAGAAGTTCTCCTGTGCGTACAAATACGAAATAATCCATGCAATTATTAGTGAATGAGACCCTCTGAGTGGAGAGGGTTCTTTATTTGATGACAAAGTATGGTGTTACCAATCTACATTGTACCATCATCTACAGATGTGTGAGATTATTGCAGATGCAGTGGCAAAGACGGATAGCAAGGCAAACAATTACTTTAAGAAGAGGCTTGTCTTTCAAATAATGATACATCTGAAAGATAAAATGTTAAGTAATGCATTACAGCTGCCAGTAAAGTCCATCACTTTGGATACAAACACCAAAAGTCACAACTGGGACTACAGCTACAGGAACCATCAGACTAGTCAATAAGAGCTGACAAAGCTTGTCAGAATCAGACACACTTGGACAGCGGAAGAGATCTTGCAACGGGCAGTTTCCAGGTTGAAGCAAAGGATTTTTGGGAAAAACCCAGGTAGGATGAGCAAGGAAATAGCCCTCAAATGGTGGTCAGCAGCCACTAGGAAACAAAATGGTGGTGACTGTGGAAATAACTAAGATAGAAGGGTATCTAAATTAGATTGGTAAGCCAGCAGCAGCAAGGATATTGGCTCCATCCTAGACACCCTATCAAGTCCAAGGTAATCTGTCTCTGTGGTTTGGCACAGACGACAACTAGCCGTGTTTCCACTGTCGGGCCAAAAGCGAGCGTGTTAGTGCGTGCCAGTGGCGTTTCCACTGTCACTTCCGGGGCTTGATCGGGCCTTGGAGCTAACTTCAACATTTAAAAAAATGTTCAGCTCAAAATGCACTTTCAGACACTAGCGAGTGTTTGAAATAATTTCCATGCAATCCGATGGGGATTCTATGGAAGCTTGTTTTCACAGAATGAAAAATAAAAAAGGTAATTGCGACTTTTTATCTCACAATTCTGACTTTATTTCTCAAAATTGCGTGAAATAAAGTCACAATTGCGTGTTATAACGTCAGAATTGCGAGATATAAAGTCAGAATTGCCCGATATAAAGTCACAATTGCATGTTATAAAGTCAGAATTGTGAGATATAAAAGTCACAATTGCGTGTTATAAAGTGAGAATTGTGAGATATAAACTATTCTGAGAGGAAAAAAGTCAGTCTTTTTTCCCCCCATAGAATTGGACTTTATAACTCGCAATTGCGAGTTTATATCTCACAATTCTGAGAAAATATGCGTGATATAAAGTCGGAATTGCGAGAAAAAAAAGTCAGAATTCTTAGTTTTCTCTCTCGCAATTCTGACTTCATAACACGCAATTGCGACTTTATATCTTGCAATTCTGACGTTATAGCACGCAATTGCGACTTTATTTCACGCAATTCTGACTTTATATCTCGCAATTCTGAGACAAAGTCAGAATTGCGAGATGTAAACTCGCAATTGTGAGAAAAAAAGTCGCAATTATTATTATTTATTTAGTGGCGGAAACAAGCTTCCATAGGATTCTGATCAACGTATGAGTAAATATAAATATATTTATATGCAATGCTAAAGGCTACTTGTGTGAGGGTTAGATTAGTTAAATCATATATGATAATAATCAGGTATTTATTTGGATTTGTCTTTTATCTGTGCCTTTATTGATAACGGACTAATGCATCCGCATAGATCACACACTCCAGTTAACTCGTATAATGAATAACTTATGTTTTCTTCTGATGAGCTCCCTCTGTTGCTCTGGCTGAAAGGATAACAGCATACTGTAGTGAGATGGGAGAGATCGCTCAAACCTCCTCAGATCGCAATCATCACATAATTTCGTGGAAAATTAATAGAAATGTGACGTAAATATGATATTGTATCAATATTTTTCTAAATGTGTAAGCCTTAATGGAGTTGTTTTGTGCATTCCTGTGATCGCAAATAGATGGAATCAGGTGTAACTGAATAGGTATGAGTTCTCTTTTTATGTGAAATGGTAAATACAAATTTGATTCAGCATGATTGATGTGCACTCCTGACACAAATTAATAAATTACTGTTACTGTACATTTTTTTATTGTAAAACATTGGTCAGATATCGATGCGGTAATCTTAAGTCTCTAAGTAAAGACCAAACGTTCGCTTCTGTCATGCTGTCATTGCAATCTAGCTAGTTTTCAGTCAGCTGGTGAAGTGGTGGGGTTATGTCGTTCTATGTAGGCATATTAAGGGTGGGTTTAGGGCAGCGCTGCGGAGTTACTGGGCCGACTGTGGAAACGCAGCTTGATTTTGGACTCGGTGCTTGAGGTCCAAGGCTATTGGCCCCGTCCGGCACGTTGTTAGACCTGGCCGGACAGTAGAAAAGGAGCTTTTGTCTCATCTGTGAGGCTCCAAGGGCAAACTTGCAGTACATGTCAGCTGGCAGCAAGACAGTCTGGCGCAGGGACGGTGTGCGGAGGCATATGATCAGGGCCTGTTTAAGCTGGCAGATATCCTTGGTATACATCAAAAGCAAACAAAAACACATCCTCTAAGACAGTTCAAGCAGCTACAGAAGTAATTATGACTGAGCTTACCATTCCATGGGAAGAGGAGATAAAAAACAGCCTATGAAAGGAAGATGTTAAAATACACTGATCTTGCTACTGGGTGCAGGGAAAATGGATTGAGGACTGTCATTGGGAATATCAATGCAGAAGCAAGGAAGTACGGGCAGAGAACGGTTGTGTGTTGGAGGAAAGGTTTGTTCCTCGTTACGGTCAAGTCATTGTTCTGCATGAGACTTGTAAAGGAGGAATGTCTGGATAGGAAGGTAAGATGAGAGCTGTAGAGGTGGCAGGGATCCACTGCCCAACCAACAGGAGGTGTCCGGAGAAAAACCGAACAGAAATACACTGCAGGATTTGTAACAGCTACCGGTTTTATTCCTTAGTATTACAATTTATCATATTACTGTACAAATGTCTCCAATAAAAAAAACCAAAAAACCCCAAAAAAACAGATGGGTCAGAATAATGAACGGATGGCAGCACACGACTATACTCTGTATCAATTAAATATTTTAAAACAGAACTAGAAAAATGCAGATGCACAGTTTTCCATGCGTTTTGCAGGCATTAAATAAAGTAAAAAATAAAATTCCCAGAGTCATGAGTTCACTGTAACCATGAGAAGCTTTCTTACCAATGCATGCTCCTCCTTGGTCTTCCTCCCAACCATTCCTACATTCTTTACAATCCTGATTGGTTCCTCCAGTGCAGGTAACACAAGACTCATGGCACTCTCAAAATATAAATAAATAAAAATTAAATGCATAACTGCAAAAAAAGTCAGATAATCTCAAATATCATCAGCATAAATCATAAAAATTTGCATTGACAAATGTACATCATAATGGCTTTACCATTTGCTTTAATAACAGCATGCACCAATTCACCTATTTTATTTTGTATTTGATTTTTCAAATTTCTAAAACCTTTTCCAGATTTTAGATTTTAAATTCCATATTTTCAAGGTGTTCTCACTTTTGGAACCCAAAGTAAATGGATAAACTCAATTTTTCAAATATTAGCATGATATTAACATTAGTATGAACAAGAAAAGTATTTTCATTAGTATAGAACATACTGTGGATATAAAAAGACTACACTTCTCTGTTAAAATAGCTAGTTTGTAAAAATTAAAAAGGTAAATCATAGAACTTTTGCAACTTTGCACTAATCAACCTCGTGGAATAGTCACTTCAGGTGAAGACATGTATACTATAAATGTCAATTTTTCTAGTAAGACTTTTCTGCCATCTTCTTGGTTGCATGCAACTAAGATCCATGGGCCACAATTGATTACAAAGCATCAATGGGATCTCATTGTTGAAAGCTACAAAAAAAATTCAAAGCATTAGATATATAGACCACAGTAAAGGCGGTCATCAACAAGTGGAGAAAGTAGTCAAAATTAAGTCATTAGTCACGAGAAGTCACTATATTATTGCCAGTAGCTCATTGACTTGCATTCAAAACCATGCGAATGTTGGAAACACAAGCTCACGCGAAAAGGTTTTGCGGATTTTGATGCGTTCCAAAGTTCAAGTTTGGTTAACTCTGACCTGCAAATTCATTTCACATGAAGACATGTGACCAATAGAAGATTGCTTTGCCACAGCATGACCTCTTAGCTGAATTAAAAGAACACTTACTTTTTGTAGTAAAGTGGAGTAGATTGTATATTTTTACATTCTGGATTATTTGATATATGTAGAATTTTATTTTTTTTAAAGGCACCACAGAGTTTGGCCTATAAAGCAAATACTCGCTTTATTCCTGTTTTCTGCTTCTGTATATTGTGTGTGTTGGTATGGATGTTAGAGTGTGGTTTGTATGCGTGTAATAAAACAAATTGTGTGTGTGTAATATTTGAGAGAGAGAAAAACTCTACTGTACTGCAAATCTCTTTTGCTGTTTTTTCTCAGAAAACGTGTCACTTTGATTTTCAGGGGCATTGCATATGTTGCAATTTTTTTACATTAAAGGTGCAAAAGTTCTGATATGATTTATCTTAGTTTAATTTTTTTTATCACAAAAACAAGCTGTTTTAGTAGGGGTATGTATACTTTTTTATAGCCACTGCATAAGAGGGTAATCAAGTTGGTGTACCTTTGCACAAGGAGAATGTATCGTTCCTCAGTTCACTAAAATATCCATCACTGCAGTCCAAACAAAACTCTCCTTCATATCCTTTATCACAACTGCACTTTCCATTTCCAGCCCTTGTTCCGTCTCCATCACATTTGCCGTTACCATGGCACGGTCTGTCAGCTCCTCCAACGCAAGCTTAAAATAATGCAAAATAAGAGACAATTTTATAAGATAAGCGACAATTTTACAAGATAAGCTTTCATCATCTCAAGATGGGAACATTAAAGTCTCCCACAACATAAGTCTATCAATGAAAACTCTTCTAGCTCTACAAACTCAATTGCATGCGTTCTGAGAACTTTTGCATGCAAAAGCTCTGAAATATGGTTTCCCTCCAACTTCCATCAGCTTATAGCCAGCTAGCCAGTTTAATGGACCACAGATTTGAAAGTTACTCTTTTGTCTCTCTTCAGTACTGAGATTAGAGTAATCCAAGAACGTGTTTAGTGTATTCTCTGCAGTTCAAAAGTTCAGGATCGGTAAGATTTTTATAAGTCTCTTCGGCTGCATTTATTTAATAATAATAAAAAAAATACTGTGAAATATTATGACAATTTAAAATAACTGTTCTGTTTGAATGCATTTAAAATGTAATTTATTCCTTTGATGGTAAAGCTGAATTTTCAGCATTCATTACATTACATCATTACACTCATTACAGTCTTCAGTGTCACATGATCCTTTAGAAATCATTCTAATATGATGATTTGCTGCTCAAGAAACATTTATTATTATTATTATAATTATTATTATCATCAATGTTGAAAACAGTTGTGTACAAGGTTTTTCCGGATTATTTGAAGAATAGTTTGGGGTCAGTAAGAATAAAAAAATAAAAAAAACATTAATACTTTTATTCAGCAAGGACGCATTAATTGCATCAAAAGTGACAGTAAAGACATTCATAATGTTACAAAAGCTTTCTATTTCAAATAAACGCTGTTCTTTTGAACTTTATACTCAAAGAATCC
Organism: Gila orcuttii; assembly: GCA_026230005.1. Taxonomy (NCBI): domain Eukaryota; kingdom Metazoa; phylum Chordata; class Actinopteri; order Cypriniformes; family Leuciscidae; genus Gila; species Gila orcuttii. Next base: position 25,208,910 of record JAPDVR010000006.1, on the reverse strand, counting down.
TGAAAAAAAAAGTACATAACTGTTTTCAACATTGATAATAATCAGAAATGTTTATTGAGCAGCAAATCATCATATTAGAATAATTTCTGAAGGATCATGTGACACTGAAGATTGGAGTAATGATGCTGAAAATTCAGCTTTGCCATCACAGGAATAAATTACATTTTAAAATATATTCAAATACAAAACAGTTATTTTAAATTGTAATAACATTTCAAAATATTACTGTTTGTTTTGTATTTTTAATCAAATAAATGCAGCCTTGGTGAGCAGAAGAGACTTACCGATCCCAAACTTTTGAACGGCAGTGAACAATTTACTGTGCACGTGCCAAGCATTTGTATTTACAATTGCATTAAATTTGTTTATAGCCTAACACAGTCGGGCTTAATTCACTTACTGTTGCAGTCAGGACCAAATGAGCCTTTAGGGCAGCACACTTCGATGGTCTCTACACAAAACCACTTAAACAAATCTGGGTGTTTTGTTTTCCTGCAATAGAAAAACAGACTAGTCTGTTAAGACTTAATTTCTTAATTCGATTAAATTAGATACTTTCAAAAATGAGGCCGAAGTCCAAAGTATACATCCATTGTCAGCAAAAAATGAATGGAATGCGAGGAATGCTTCAATACACATAGAAAAAACTAAAATTGCTCAAAATTCAAACTAAAAAAGCTAAACCTTTACCAAAAAATGATTTTACAAATGTCTACATGTGCATCTGAATACATACTGAAAATGACTCTAGGAGTAGGACCCACCGGAACAGCTCATTTGCACCAAATAGGCTCTATTGGCAAGAGTCATGAAATGTTATATTATTTTGTTCCACAAGAGGTCGGCAAAGACGCCCAATGTAAGATATTTTGAGCTGAATTAAAAGAGTTATGCATGAAAATGTGATTTACTTTGAATTTGTTGAAGGAATGTGCTTAAATTACTATTTATTATTTATTTATTTATCAAATCTAGTTATTTAAAGGTAAATAAAGTAAAAAAAATTAAAATAAATAATGAAAGAAAAAAAATCTTGATGTTAAAAATGTTTCATATAAAATAAATAAATATATTTAAAAAAAAAATTTTTTTTTAAAACCAACATTTATTTTAATAGGGTTTTTTTGTACCGTGACTGCAGAGGAAGAAAAGCTTTATGGCACAGCCATCCACCCTTACTAGACCGTCTCATTCAATACTGAGGAGGACTATAGCCTTAGAAAGACTTGATGACGGCTGCACAAATTAATTTTTAAATGCCAATGACAATTTTTTTCTCAGGGAAGAAAAAAGTAATACAGGCCTAATTGAAATGCAGGCTCCTAATTTCTGGTCTTTCTCACAAAATGTAAGACAGCTGGTCACCGTAGCCAAGTATACGATGATGCTGCTGCTTTGTCTTTGAGAGAGCGGTAGACCTATACTTGACACAACAGCTGTAGCTTCACAAAACAGCTGTAGTGCAAACAGGTCAAATGAAGAACGCTCAGAAAGGCTTGTCTACTCAACAGTGCACGAGATGTGACGGCACGCATTATACCTCAGCCTTGAGAATGAAGTCTTCAGTTATTATGGCACAAATTCTTCATCTGAGTTCCTGACCTCTTGAACCACCATGTCTCAAAGTGTTCCTCGTTTTCCTCCAACATGAGGTTGCACTCAAAACTGCTGCTGTAACAGGCACCCTCCAGGATCTCCATCAGCCTAATCTCACTGAAGAAAACACACATTTTAGTCAATGACAGTTACAGTAGTGCATTTTCATTAGTGCACACAAGTAAATGTTGTTTTGAGATGTTTTGTCAAATGTTATTCTTCTCACCTCGACTCGTATTTGGAAAGTTTTCGCTCTTCCCATGCTGTGTTTCCACCACCAAAATTTTGATTCTCTGTTTTTTCAAGACCCTGCAAAAAATGCATAGGTTAAAACTTAACATCTAAAGTGAACCTAAAAAAAATATTTGGACACTTGCATCCCATTTTAACATATCTGAATGCCATTTTAATTAATTAAGCATCTCTGATGCCAGACTTCTACGAACTAACACTTTTCTTAACAGTATAGATCGTTTAATCATTTTAAAACAAAATTTAATTAATGAAATGTGTCGATTTAAATGTGCTATCTTATATATATATATATATATATATATATATATATATATATGGAGATAGATAGTACATACCTTGTCAAAATTGTCGACTAATTGTCTGCATGTTGAGCATAATGCGTTAAAGTCCTTTGTATAGGTAGATCCAAGTGATAGAAACAAAACAACAAACACAAAGTAAAAAGTACTACATGAGAGTAACATGGTTTCATCAAGTGTGTGGTCTAGCTCATATGATGTCCAGTAATAAAACGCTGTTTTAATGGGCTTGTCTCCAGCTAATTAAGATGCCCTGAATTAACATCTAGTGCCTGAAATTATGACACGTTAATAATAAAGATGTGTAGAATGTCACTTTTACATATTTCCATGCCGCCACACCAGCTAAACATTCGATTCGGATTTCCGCGTCAGCCCTTCGGTAACATTGTGTCTTTATCTAATTGGAGCGTTTTCCTGCCCATCAACGTACGAGCCAATGAACTGCCTCCACGCTCAAGCGTATTCGACTGCGTAAAGCACGCAGCACTACAAACCACGCCCCTACAAGTTACGCCCCCTCTAACGAAACAACCAATTAGGGAATCGCTGATGTCGTCACTTGTACCGCTCTTCTTCTACCTCCATTTCCTCTTTTTTTCCCTTTCACTTTCGCCGTCTATCGTTAAGGCTGTATGACTGTCTCAGGCAAGTCTTGAATTGGAATCACATTACTTATCATTACTTATGTAGGCTGGCTACTACATTACTATACTGATGTATCCCGATCTTCTAGCAGAAAGAGCTGGAGATGTAATTTTCTGAATTGTGATGCAGCCTGGAATCATAACCACACAATGACATCATTCTTTTCCCTATAACTTTACAAGTATTGAACTTAACTGAATCAACACTGAATTGACCAATGACACAATGACACTACTAATATTAACTGAATTCTGTTTGCATCATTTAATCATTATTTCCCTGTTTGTCACTGTAAAGCTGCTTTGAAACAACCTGTATTAGCTATATAAAGTGCTATATTAGAGGTGAGTTGACTATAAAATACAACCAAATTATGTATTCAACTTGCCATGTTCAACAATACATATGAAAATCGATTAAGAAAACTTTCATTCCTTCTAAAAGAACATGTCTGAAGCAATATCTTAACCTATATTTCTTAAACTAAGCTTATATGAATTAACATTAAGCTACTTTAGAGCAAGTATTTATGAATTTATTATACATTTAACATGTTTTAACATCAATTAATGCACTTAACTAACACAAACCGTTAACCAAGATTAATAATTCTGTAAAACGTGATTGTTCATTGTTAATTCATGACACCTAATGAAGTAACTTAACAAATGTAACCTTATTGTAAAGTGTTATGTTTTTTAAGGTTGAGCTGTGAAGCTTAAAACAAGAAGTCAAAGACCTCATTGTGCCTTTTCTTTTAAGGTAAAACATGAATTTAGCCTACTACTTTGGTACTTACCTTTACTTTTATGTTTGTACCTTTTAAACTTTTGGTAACTGTTGATATGTTTGATGTTTTTAAAAAGAGACCAATATGTATGTGTAATAAATCCATACATTTCAAGGGGAATCGGATGTATGTGTTTAGTCAGATATCAGATATATATCTGATTAAAATCATGCTGATTTTTGTGTTTACACGTGAGCAACAAATTCCAAAGATGTAAGTAAAGATTTTTTGTGCCAGTGTAAACACGATAACACACCTGAACCAGCGAATTAAAGGGTTAGTTCACCCAAAAATGAAAATTATGTCATTAATGACTCACCCTCATGTCGTCCCAAGCCCGTAAGACCTCCGTTCATCTTTGGAACACAGTTTAAGATATTTTAGATTTAGTCCGAGAGCTTTTTGTCCCTCCATTGAAAATGTACGTACGGCACACACTCTTTGTCCAGAATGGAAATAAAGACATCATCAAAGTAGTCCATGTGACATCAGTGGGTTAGTTAGAATGTTTGGAAGCATCGAAAATACATTTTGGTCCAAACATAACAAAAACTACGACTTTATTCAGCATTGTATTGTCTTCCGGTTCTGTTGTTGATCCGCGTTCACGATTCCGCAGTGACCCTGCTGACGTAAGACGCTGATGACGTGTTATCTGGTGCGCCCGAGCTTCGTTTACAGTTTGAGGGAGACGGGCGCTGTATTCAAGCTATTCTACATTGTTTGTATTTTTGTATTGCTATATTTTTTTTTTAAAATGGTGCGTAGGTGTGCATGTCGCGGATGTCCTAATCTCCAGATAACACGTCATCAGCGTCTTACGTCAGCAGGGTCACTGCGGAATCGTGAACGCGGATCAACAACAGAACCGGAAGACAATACAATGCTGAATAAAGTCGTAGTTTTTGTTATGTTTGGACCAAAATGTATTTTCGATGCTTCCAAACATTCTAACTAACCCACTGATGTCACATGGACTACTTTGATGATGTCTTTATTTCCATTCTGGACAAAGAGTGTGTGCCGTACGTACATTTTCAATGGAGGGACAAAAAGCTCTCGGACTAAATCTAAAATATCTTAAACTGTGTTCCAAAGATGAACGGAGGTCTTACGGGCTTGGGACGACATGAGGGTGAGTCATTAATGACATAATTTTCATTTTTGGGTGAACTAACCCTTTAAGCTCTTCAGGATCAAAAATCCATCTGAACATCTGACCTATCTAAACACATACGATTCCCCTTGAAATTCCAAGGCAAGGGTGCTTTTGTCCACAAATATTGCTTTTTAATGTATTATGAAGCAGACGTGCCTGGATACTGTAACTTTAAGAGATTGCGAAATCACAAAAACATTCAGGAGAAACTTGTTTTCAACCTCTGCCCTGTATAAATAACACAGCTTCGCTACTGAAAGCTAGTGGTGGTTGACAATTTTAGTCGATACCATATTCTTTTTTTGTGCAGCCCATCAGCCCATTCTTGATAATGGTAGAAATTTCCACATTGTTTACAATATGTTGAGAAATCTATAAGAAAAATAAAGTCATGCATGGCTTTTCAATTAAAATACTTTTCAGATGTCATGCAATCCTATGTAATGATATATAATCTTCGCTTTTGTTAAATTACTCCAGCAGAGGGACATTTTTAATGTAAATGATTAATATGTCTTGAAATTTATTTTATTGTTATTTTATTGTTGGTGGCATATATGTTTATAATGATGAATTTAAACTGATTTATTTCAATAAAGAATGATCCCAAATGATCTTGGAATAAAATAGCTTCTCTTCCCTGCAAATGATACCATGAAGAATGTGAATATTTCATCAAGTCAAAAACAAAACAAAAGGTATCCATATTAATTTCAGTATCAGCACACGCAAAATGCCATTAAAGGCAACAACTTTTAAAGTTAAAAAACGATAAAAGTTATGTAAACAATAAAAGCTCCTTGTGTTTTCTCGGTTTGACTGATTTGAACAACCATAAATGACGCAAAACATAGGCATTTTGAGTTTGTGATAGTGCTTCCTATGTTTTCTTAGGTTTCGTACTGATGTAGATGTTAAATGTGATTTCTGTGGGACTGAGAAAGAAAATGTTGTCCACTTATTTTTTAATTGCATTTATAGCTAATGTTTTGGATAGATTTGTTTCCTTTGTAAATGCTTAGGCATTTAAGGCATGAAAGAGTTTTTTAATGTATTTTAATAGACAAAGATTACCACCAAATGTGGCCTTTATTGTTAATCTTGGTAATAATACACAAAAATGGGCTAAAGGAAAAAAAAACTTTTGTTATTTCAGATAGATATAAAAAACTATATTGAGTTACTACTTGGGTTGAAAAATAGTAAAGCAAAACGCACTAGGTCTCTATGTGAAGCTTTTATGCAATTTATATGATGATCTCATACCTGTTCCCTTTTCTGTTTATATTATTTACTTTTTCTCCCTTTTTTTAACTTGTATTATTATTTTATATATCATACTGTATATTTTACTATTTGTTGTTGTCTATATTTGTTCAATTTATTTTGTTTTTATACTATGTGTTAGACTATTGTCAGGTTTATTATTTGCAATGTGATGTGATTGGCATTTAATTATAATAAAAAAGATAGTGCTTCCTATGTAGAAAATCAGCAGAGACGTCATGTGCAAACAAGCTATTGGACAAAAACTCCGGCTTTGAGTGATTATAATTTAACCTCTGATTCGCATTGCGTTCAAGAAATCAACAGACGTGTCTGTGATTGGCTCATTTGCTCAACGCTGCAAAAACACACACTCACACTTCAAACGTTTTTACTTATTCGAAACAATATTATTGTTTTTAATAAATATTATATTTTAATATGAGTAACAACTTCAAAAATTGCGTTTTCTATATGGTTGTGTGCAAACGTTGTAGAACAAAACTACAATTACCGTCAACTTATGTTTACCACAGACCTTATTTAACTCATAAATAAAAAAAAAGAAAATAAAAAAAACATTATAAAAACGGTGGAAAATCTCGAGGGAACCACAGGGAAATTAGTCTTTCGGGATTTTCACTCTATTTACATCTGACTAATGAAATTGTCTAACCTTAATATGCACGGAATTGAATACAAAAGCAAAGAGTTAAATATATATTTAGATCCAACATACCGGATCAATCACAGAAAACTTTCGGTCTGCTAAGCCCCGCCCATTTCAGAACTTGCTTCGCTGTCAAAATTCTATTCTACCCACTCAATTCTAAGCTCAGACGTTTGCGCACGCGCTGAAGGACAAGTAATACGCGCTATGATCTATGATGGCGCGGAAGGAAGCTGTGAATGAGTATCGTCTTCTAATTTTTATGATCGGTGTTGTATTTCTACATTTGTTTACCTGTCCCTACACTAAAGTTGAAGAAAGTTTTAATTTACAAGCAATTCACGATGTTCTGTATCACGGATTTGAAATTGAAAAGGTAAGCTTATATCAAAAGCGACGCTTTTTCTGGGTTGTGTTCTGTTTGATAAGTTGTGTTTTATTGCGTGAAACTCAAGACACTCGTGATTTTTGATTACATGTGATTAGGTGGATTTTGAACAGTTTAGTGCAGGGCTATTCAATTGGCGGCCCGCGGGCCAGGTCCGGCCCGCCAATCATCTCCATCCGGCCCGAGGGCACCTCAACCTCCCACCTCTTCTTTTCCTGGCGGTGCGGTTAAATTTGGTTAGATATGCGCGTGGCCGCAGTGGCGCCTGCAGCTGTAGTTATACACACTGTGTGTGTACCATGAGCGCTCCGACTGACCTGAGAAACGTTTTCAGTCCGAATATTTCAGCAGTTATTATGTGTGTGTCCCGTATTTCTGTCGACTGAACCAGCGATATCAATCATTCCTGATTTAATCATTCTTTGGTTCGATTATTTCCTTTCCATGAATTGGCCAAACGCGCTTGCATAACGGTCTGAAACGATTCGGATTCGTTCGGACCGTTCTGTCACTAAATCATCTGAAGCGGTTTCTCAGTCAGTAACAACAAATAGAGAACAAATAGTGCTGTTTTCAGCTGTTTCACTAGTTTACTCTGAACTACGCAGCACGGCCCAGTGGATAACGGAACGCAAGCTTAAAGGATGGCGTTTACTCCCGGTCCCGGACACTATTATTAAACAGCGTTGCGACATCCAGTGACAAGCGTTTCTATCTGACACATCTCTCTGTTACAAACCACAAATCATGATTTTAACTAGTTTTAAATCGGATGAAACAGCCTCAACATTCCCAACACGACTGATGAGGTAAATAGCAGAAACATTGTGCCATGAACGAAGTTAGAAGACTAAATCCCTAATCAACAGCCTTACAAACATTTACCATGAATGTACTGTAGTAATTTACCATGGTTTGGGGAGAAATCTGGAATATTTATATTGAATACTATGTTATAGTCATTTATATTGCATTAGATTTATTAGGGGGCTAGAGGAATATATAATTAATTGTGTGTATAGTTTTTACCTGTTTAGGCATTTATTATACAGTGGTAGTGAGTGAGTAGCCATGCATGGTTTTATGGCTACAAAGTCTCACTGTCAGAATATTTTAATTTAAGCCTATAATAATTATTAATAAAATAATTCTTACCAATAGCTATGATCTTGTATAATTCATATATTTGTACATAGCTGTAAATAACGTATTTATTATGATCTGATAAATCTGCATACTGTTGGGTACCACATTTCCAAGTAAAAACAATACTTTTATGTTTACTTTAGCTTACTTATTGATACTGTTATGTTTCAATAAATAAGCTAAACCCATCGGCCCACCTCAACTTTTCGATTTAATGATCCGGCCCTCGAATGAAGCTAATTGAATAGCCCTGGTTTAGTGAAATAGTTCCGTGAAAAGTACTATGGAGGAAGGCTAGCCTACATGGTACTATCAGATTGTAATATGCTCTAGATTGATTAATATTCATATACCATATGTGTACGGTATTTGAAAAGAAAATCATGGTATTACAGTGGAACATATTATCAAGAGACTTGTTTGTATAACGTTACATGTCCAAAGAACTATTGCCGTGTAGTACATTGACAATTCTGTGTTGTTTAACATTAGACTTTATTAGACCCACGTGGACTAAAGTTATGTCCAAAATGACACAATTTTCAACTTTCCTCAAGTGGGTCTAATAAATATATCTGGACATGTATATAATACAAACAAGTACTACAACATTCCACATTTTTCTTTTCAGTGTGATGTTGAACACACTACCCACTCTATTTAGGCCTATACTACAAAATGGTGCAGAATATTGCATAAGTACGTGAATTGGGATGTGCATCAAAAGTCTCTATTAATTCCTTGTTGTTATGGTTTCTCCAGTATGATCATCACGAGTTTCCTGGTGTGGTTCCACGGACGTTTCTTGGACCACTGTTCATATCAGCACTCAGTGCACCAATGAAGTGTTTGCTTGCCCTCCTGCAAGCACCAAAGTTTTACACTCAAATCCTAGGTATATCTGATATCACCATTTGTTGCTTAACATTATTTTACTTTTTACTTTTTTTTGTTTTAGTTTCATCAACTTTGTTGTTCTCTGTTCCGCAGTGAGAGGAGTTCTTGGACTATGTGTGATTCTGTCACTATGGCAGATGCAGAGAGAGGTCCGGAGGCAGTTTGGGTCAATGGTGGCCAGTCTGTTCTGCTTCATCTGCTCTACTCAGTTCCATCTGATGTTTTACAGTTCCAGAACCCTCCCAAATGTGATCGTTTTGCCTTTAGGTACAGTCAGCATATAACACTGCCAGTAATTAGGGCTCTTTGGTAGAGTTTGGCCAATATCATGGTGCAATATTTAGAGTTTTTTTAGGAGCCATTTCATTCTTTTGTTTAAAAAACAAAGCTAAACCAACATGACTTAATATAACACAATATTGTATTTTGATTTATAGACAGTTAATTGTTTGTTAAAGGCATAGTTCACCCAAAAATGAAAATTAGTCCATGATTTACTCACCCACAAGTCATCCTAGGTGTATATGACATTCTTCTTTCAGACGAATACAATCAAGAGTTGTATTAAAAAATGTCCTGGCTCTTCCAAGCTTTATAATGGCAGTGAACGGCCGTTTCTGTTTTTAAGTCCATAAAAGTGCATCTATCCATCATAAAATTGCATCTATCCATCATAAAAGTGCTCCACACTGCTCTGGGGGGTAAAAAAGGCCTTCTGAAGTGAGATGATGAGTATGTGTAAGAAAAATATGCCATGACACACTACGCTACTTCTGACGTCATAAGTTGCACTTCAGGCGTAAGTAGACTGCTACTGCTACATGTTAAATTATTAATATTTTTCTCACACAAACACATCGCTTCACTCTGAGCCGGCGCCAGCCGAGCGCTGATGAGGGGGCGTCTGAAATACCGAGAGGGGGCATTCACATTAACGCACCTCACCACTTTTTGCCAGGGTCAATCTTCTCCCCACCACTTTTTAAAACATCTTCGCGGCACGGATATACCAATACAAATTAATAAAACATCTCCAGTTAACTAGCAGAGGATTCATTTAGTTCGTTTGTCAAATTAGAGTCGTTCTAGCGCTGAAATGTGTTGCTTTTTAAATCAAGTGATCAAAGTGCTTGTTGCCGCTGCGATCAGTGAAGCGGAGTGTTGTCTTGTGGCTCGCGCAGTTTTCACACTGACGCGGGCTTCAATCTATCGCTGTTGCGGGGAGACTCTATTCGTTACGGTGAAATCACAAAATAAAAAAAATGTCCCTGCTTGATATAGACTGTTATTGACGATTGATAAGACGTTTTGATGAGAGAGAAAAAAAAACCTTTTGCTAAAAAGGCTTCCCCTGGCCACGGACTTGATATGCAATTCGAGAGAAATTTTCTCCCTCAAAAGCAGCCTGACTGCTTCTACTAGTTGCTTTTATAAAGAAATTCTGCACATAATTGCTGGTCTAGGATCAGTTTCCTCCACTCCATAACCAAATGATAAGCGCGACTGGGCTGGCTTACAAGGGCGTAACTTTGGGTCTACCATTGGGGGGGTTAAACTCGCGGCATATTTATTAATTTATTGAATAATTTTACATTTACATTTATTCATTTAGCTGACGCTTTTATCCAAAGCGACTTACAATTGCTATATATGTCAGAGGTCGCACGCCTCTGGAGCAACTAGGGGTTAAGTGTCTTGCTCAGGGACACATTGGTGTCTCACAGTGGATTCGAACCCGGGTCTCTCACACCAAAGGCATGTGTCTTATCCACTGCGCCATCACCATTTTCTTGTGTAAAAGGTAACATGCTAATTTGCCGTTCCTGTATTAGAAATACATTGTGATACTTTTACTGATTTAGGCCACTTAACGTAAATGCAGCTGTTCACTTGACACATAATGACACAGTAGTTAAATTAAGTGTTTAAACACTAGCCAGCAGTGGCAGCTTCCACTTAATTGATTTTTTGTGTGTGTTCAATATCTTATGAAAAAAAAAAAAAAACTTAAAGATTAATCAATTGCATCACTGTATTGGCACCTATATGCAGCAAATGTATTATGCACAATTCAACTCTCAATACATTACACAATACAGGGTGGCACACTGGAGTGCAGCTTGCACCTTTATTTTAATGTGTGGAATACCACCTATGATTTATCCTTTTTTTGGCCATTCAAACATGTAGATTTTTATTCAGATAATTACTAGGCTGTTGCCTTTTCTATCCAGTAGGTGGCAGTCCAGGATAAGAAATATTTCAAGGAAATAAACTAAATAGTAGGAACAAAGAAATTAAAGCAGCATAGCCTACAAGTGCAAAAGGAAATGTAATGTGTGAAGTTACTGGAATGGAAATAAATGTATCCACCTTCTACATACTTTTGAAGACATTTTGTTTGTAACATCACATTTTAAAAACTTATCAAATAACAGCATTAAAAACTTTCAAATAGAGAAAATGAAAGTGCAATTATATTATCACTTTGCATGAAATAAGACTCCAAAGTAGATAAAAAAAATTGTTTGCATTTAGCCTCTAATAATATCAAATTCAGAAACTGAGAAAATACAAGTGTGGACTAACGTTAGTTGTGCTTTGATTCATTTTGTCACTTTGCAAACTCCATGCAAAAAGAATAAAAAATTAAAATAATAATAATAATAATAATCTCAAATTGAGCCGGAGGGGGTAAATTTAGTTATTTTAATAAGATACCTAAAATGATGTAAACTGCATGCCGTGCGCACGCGCAGAGATAATTCATGCGCGTGATAATTCATTTTATGCAGGAGTTATGCACGTTTTTTTCGATAAACAATTTTTAAATAAATGAAAGCAATATAATTTATAAATTGCCGGATTTATGAATTTTTTTCGATAAACAATTATTAAATAAATGAAAGCAATATAATTTATAAATAGCAATGTTTTTATTAAATTGTGATCACTTTAAAAACAAATTCATTCATTTGCACGTTGTGTCCGAGCTCCGCCCGACACATTAACTGTAATTATGAGCCCGAGCCCGATTTAAACCCGACGATTTTTTAATACGTGGGTCGTTATAACTGACGTTCTCAACTACTTTCTATGTTACTTTCCCCCGCCCGCAACATTAATGTTTTGTCCCGCTCCTACCCACAAATAGACTTTTTTTCTGTACCTCCAAAATAAATAGGCCTACTACGTGTCGCCATCATACACATCAGCATAAATGCTCCTGATAAATTTGTTACTAAAGCATTAACTTTAAAGATTTTTATTGTTATTGCTTGTTATTAAAGCACATAGCCTAGTTGTTCTTGTTGCTTTTCTGCAACAGATGAATAAAAATATATTAGTTTTTATATGTTTCATTCATAAATATTTCTTGTTTGCGGGAGTCCCGCGATTCGCAAATCGTTTTATTCTCCCGCAACCCGCACACAGTGATGTGAATTACCGCCTGCGCCCGCGCTCGGCCATCAAATCTAGTCCCGCGCCCTATGGCAAGCCGTTTTAACTTTTATTCATTTTCAGGATATGAATTCTTGATATCAACAATTCAATTGTTGATATCAACAATTACATTTTTGATATCAGCAATTTAATTATTGATATCAACAATAGAATTCTTGATATCAACAATTGAATTCTTGATATCAACAATATAATTATTGATATCAACAATTGAATTCTTGATATCTGTAATTGTATTTTCACTAGTGAAATGTCACCATAGGCTGCCATTCAAAATTAATTGTTGATATCAAGAATTGATTTCTTACTAGTAGAAATATAATTTTTGATATCAATAATTACATTGTTACTCGTAAAAATGCGAATTCCTGATATCAATAATTCAATTGTCACTAGTTGAAATGTCTATTCTTGATATCAACAATTTAATTGCTACTAGTAAAAATGTTAGTTTTTGATATCTGAAAATGTATTTCTGATATCAATATAATTTCAGATATCTAAAATGGCTTTCTTACTAGTAACAATTACATTCATGATATCAGAAATTAACATTGTCACTAGTGAAAATGGAATTATTGATATCAAAAATGAACATTGTTACTAGTAGCAATTCAATTGTTGATATCAAGAATAGACATTTCAACTAGTGACAATTGAATTCTTGATATCAAAAATAAAGGTTTTTACTAGTAAGAATTCTATTTCTGATATGTGAAATTGGAATTTCAACTAGTAAGAAATCAATTCTTGATATCAACAATTGATTTTGAATGGCAGCCAATGGAGACTTTTCACTAGTGAAAATACAATTACAGATATCAAGAATTATAGTTTTTACTAGTTGAAATTCAGTTGCTGATATCAAGAATTATAATTTTAACTAGTGAAAATTTAATTGTGGATATCAAGAATTAGCATTGTTAATAGTGGAAATGTAATTTCTGATATAAAAAATTGCCATTGTTACTAGTAGAAATCTAATTCCTGATATCAATAACTATTATTTTAACTAGTGAAAACTGAATTGTTGATATCAAGAATTCATATCCTGAAAATGAATAAAAGTTAAAACGGCTTGCCATACGCCGCACTCTATTGCGTTGGGAGTGCACGTCTTTAGATCAAGGGCCCGGCCCGGCGTCGAGGATAGTGACGGGAAATATCGTCGGTTCGGGTCAAGTTCGGGCTCGGGCAGAGAATCTAAGCTCTAACTGAGAGTGACATAACAACGAGGGAATCATCAACGCATGATGCCATGTCTAAACACAGGATTTTGCTGCATTAGGTAAGGCAATGTTTATTTATATTGGCTGCCAGGCATACAGTACTGCTTGCTTTTTTTGCTCAAATTAACAGTTTGTAAACGTATAGTTGTGCTAATAACAAATGAGTTAACGGGAGCGTTTATACTGGGACGTTTAAGTTGTTGATAGGCGACGTTGGTTAAAACTAAGTTACATGGTAAGGAAATCTATTTAAATGCAGGGGAAGCGCACATCTTAGCCTACCCTGGAGTTGGTTCGCCCTCCGCCTATGCCGACTCTCCCGATTGCCCCCGATATGCAATATTCCTTGAAATTATGGAATATCCGTTCTACAGTCCGTAGCCGTCGTGTGATCTTTCCCGTATGAGAAATTTCCCGTAATGCTAAGGTGAGCGAGCACGCAAAATCAAACGACCAATCAAAATTCGACTTTGTCTAACAGACTGTCCTTCATTAAAATATTAATAATTTAGCTTAATAGTCACAAAAACAAGAACATGTGAAAATGTAATTGGCAAATGTAATTTTTAAATAGCATATTTTATCAGTAAAATCCCGTTTACATTCATGGTGATCTGAGGGGGCGGGAGCGTCCCGTTGAGGGGGCGTTGCCCCCTCACGCCCCCCCGTGGCGCCGGCCCTGGCTTCACTTTAGAAGGCCTTTATTAACTCCCCGGAGCCGTGTGGAGCACTTTTATGATGGATAGATGCACTTTTATGGACTTCAAAACCGAAACAGCCATTCACTGCCATTATATAAAGCTTGGAAGAGCCAGGGCATTTTTTAATATAACTCCGATTGTATTCGTCTGAAAGAAGAATGTCATATACACCTAGGATGACTTTAGGGTGAGTAAATCATGGGCTAATTTTCATTTTTGGGTGAACTATCCCTTTAAGGTAATCGACTGAGCTTATCAATTAATGTGTTGTGATAATGAGCACTGCTTATATAGTCATCTAAATCGGAATATTTATATTCCTCTAGAAATGTGGTTGTCAGTCCAAAACCTTTGCAGTATGTGGCCAAAACAACACCATAAGAATCATATTCATAAAAATGGCGTTGTAACAACATCCTTTTCTATTAATATGTGTGCATTATTCTGCACTTTAAGCATACAAAAGTTTCTCCCAATTGTGTTTTATTGAATAGTTCTGCTGGCGTTCACGTCTTGGCTGGCCCAGAGACACAGTTGCTTCATTTGGCTCTCTGCTTTGGCCATCATCGTGTTCCGCTCTGAATTGTGTCTCCTCTTTGGCCTGATGTTGTTGATGTCACTACTGAGCAGGAAACTCCATTTTCTGCAGCTGCTTTACCATGCCATACCTGCTGGTGTTTTATCTTTGGGTCAGTGATGCATAAATCCTGTTCATTCTATCAATATTTTGTCTACTTTTTAGTAGCCTATACACTAAATTTAGATTTTTCTGTGTTTGGATGTTGTATTTCTGAGCAAACGTGGACACAGACTAAAGTGTGTTTGCTTTCTTTTGTAGGTCTCACTGTCATGGTTGACACAGTTTTCTGGAATAAGCTGCTCTGGCCTGAGGGTCAGGTACTGTGGTACAACACAGTTATGAATAAAAGCTCCAACTGGGGAATATCCTTTTGCAAACTGCAGCATGGAGCAATGTGAGATTGTCATTATTTACCCAGAATGTTCATTTTTGGGCCTACTACCCTTGTGAAAAATGAATTATACTAAAATCCATTAGAAATACATTTATTTAATGCTAATTATAAACCCGCTTTCTGGGTTGTACATCACACCCATCACACACGACCAGCGTCAGCCAATAGTGAGCCTACATTCTGACGTACAACCTAGAAAGCGCTGCGATGTTACACTACGTGAACTCACTCAGAGCCCCACACAGAAGAAAATGAGTAGTTGAATAAAGTCATTTTTTTTCACACAAAAAGTATTCTCGTCGCTTGATAAACTTATGGTTGAGCCACTGTAGTCACTTGGTCTATTTTAACGATGTTTTTATGGGCCGGCAAGTTTCAATCCCTTAGAAGCCTACGGAGGCAGCTCTCAGATGTAATCAAAAATATCTTAATTCGTGCTCCGAAGATGAACGAAGGTCTTACGGGGTTGGAACAACATGAGAGTGAGTAATTATTGACAGAATTTTTATTTTTGGATGAACTAACCCTTAACTAGCACTTTAGTTATACTGAAATAGTACTGAGGTCTAACTTAAGCTATACTTAAGTATATTTGACTGTGCTAAAGTGGAACTATTGCAAGTATACTTTAGGTACACGTTAAATATCTTGCATTTAAAGACTGATATTATACAGAGATCACACTATCCTTACTAATAGTGACATTAAACACATTTTAGGCTTAATATTAAGAAATGTGCATTGTGCAATAAATAAGTACTCCAAATAAAGTTTAATTACAATATTTATATCAGTAAGTCTAAGGTATCAGTAAATATGTTAATGTTTTTTTTTTAGTGTACTTAGTATGAAATAAATGCTTTTTTTTCACTAGGGTAATATTTCACACAAAAAAAAGTATTTATGCACAATTCTGTCTCCTGTTAAAATTTTGTATCTTTCCTTGACTACTTCTGTGCCTCAAACTTCCCCTTTTCTGTGGTACTTTTACTCTGCTCTCCCTCGAGCTCTCGGCAGCACAATACTTTTTATCCCACTCGGCCTATTGGACAGACGGACAAGAAAACTTCTCATCGTAACCGTAGGCTTCATTCTGCTGTACTCTCTTCTGCCCCACAAGGAGCTCCGCTTTATCATCTACACCTTGCCCGTGTTCAACATGATTGCTGCCTGCGGTTGTTCCTTCATGTAAGTTGAACATGTTTTGATAGTAGTTGTTAAAGGGCCCATAAACTGGAGAACCAATTTTCTTGATAATTACACATTTAAGTGGTTACTCTACAATAAAACATACTACAATTTTCAGAACACGAAACTAACTCTCCAGTTTAAAATTTGAATTATTCTTTTCTACCCTTCTGAAACACATGGATATGAAATCGGGAGATTATTCTCAACATGTTTTTTCAAAATATCTTTTATTGAAAGATGTCAGTGCCAAGCATTTAGTCCTCTGAGGCAACACTGCTAAGTATATTTATTTTTTGCCACGCACAACTGATGATGTCAAATTATAATTTTTACTCGTATTGTACCATTTTCGTAGTGCAAAAAACTTTGAACTTTATACGCTAACCTTGAGAAACAGTATACAAATCTGAAACTGCATTTCATGACCCCATTAAAGTGCGTTTATTTCACAGTCATTCAATTCGGTTTTACTTATAGTGCTTTGTACATCATATAGTATCAAAGCAGCTTCACAGGGAATAGAATAATGAAAAGAAAAGTCTCTTTCTTGCACTTAATATGACATACGTATGGCTTCACATAACCACCACTTTGAGTTTCGCTCTTATTTAGAATCAATGAAGTGTCATCATGATAATCCAGTGACTGCTATTTTAATTTAGAATCTAATTTCAAAATGATCATTGTAGACGGAGCAGATCCAATCATGCTGTCATTAAAAACTTGGAGATTCCTTTTCTGATCATGCACAAAAACAGTGAGATTCGTAAAAAAAAACTGTTGCATTACTGCTAATTAAACAAATTACTAATTCGACAAAAAAATCAAAAGCCTATGCACCTCATAAAGATGACTATAAAAAAGATTTTTGTTTGTTTGGTAACACTTTACAATAAGGCTTAATTTATTAACATTAGTTAACTGCATTAGTTACATTAACATTTGTTAATCTTAGCTAATGTTAATAACATTTACTAATTCATTATTAAATCAAAAGTTGTATTTGTTAACATTAGTTAATGCACTGAACTAACATGAACAAACAATGAGCAGTTACATTTTTTATTAACTAATGTTAACAACGATAATAAATACTGTAACAAATATATTGCTCATTGTTAGTTAATACATTAATGTTAACCATTGATACCTTATTGTAAAGTGTTACTGTTAGTTTTTTTTTTTCTGTCAGAAAGCATTTGAAATTATCCATCAGTGTTTCTTACATTCTCAGTTAAAACAACTCCTAGTAATATATATGTTATAATATGTTTTTACTTTTACTTGATATTCTTTTTAGATTAGGCTGTTTTGCTTTTATTGGTCCTGCGCTGCTTATTCAGCTTATTTTCAATAAATATGCCTTTATTGGCAAATGTTGATATTGTGACGTTTCATGCATTACAGGATAGTCTAAGGTACAATGAATATGTATATAATGCCAAGACAGCATTTTGCAAATATATGCTGTATTTATCAGGGGCTTTAGTATCAGATTTGACTATTATTATTATCAGATTTTAATAATATTAAGTCTTGCAAATGATTTGCTCATATATACTGTATTTATAGCTCATATACTGTTTATATCACCACCCTCTGGCTACTTACTTAGCATATCAACAATAGAAATTTATTAGGAAAAGTAAAATTTGGCCTTGAAACACAGTTTTACAGGAAGAGCAGAGCTCTAGTAGAGAGATGAGTGGAGCAGATCATTGGTTGCAATCTTATTTTTTTCCCCTTTCCTTGACCATGTGATTAAAACCAAATCCGAGACATTTAAACAGCTGCCTTGCTGTACTTAATGTGTTATAATTAGAAGACCCTCTTCTTTTGGAATGGAAGAGCAAATGTCTTCCTTAATATTCAACCCCACAGTATTTCATTTAAACATATGTTTATACTTTCTCTTTTGTTTTGTTACAGTTTGAAGAACTACCACAAGTCATGGATGTATAAAATTGGCTCCATAGTTGTGGTAGGACATTTGATGTTAAATGGAGTATACACAAGTGTTTCTCTGTATGTTTCCCATCACAACTACCCAGGAGGGAAAGCAATGCAGGAGTTACATAGATTAATGCCAGCAACAGCAAGTAAGTTGATTTTGATTGCTCATTTAATATTGAATTATTATTGCAATCTAAGCAATCTCATTAAGTTGCATTCTTGCCACACAGATGTGTCATTACACATCGATGTACTTGCTGCACAAACGGGAGTCTCACGGTTCCTGGAGCTAAATAGTAACTGGAGGTGTGTGACCATCAAACTATCAAAGATAATTTGATAATTATGTGCAATGAGTGATTTGTCAATGTTTTTCCTTTAATTTCCTAGATATGACAAAAATGAGGATTTGCCCCTTGAAGATCCAGTTATGAAAACGTACACACACCTGTTAATGGAAGCGAATGCAACCAATATATTGTTGCTCAAAGATTCTCACAACCCTTTGGTCTTCATCCCAGGATACCAAAGCCTTGCATTTGAGATGTCCCACTTTCTACCTCTCAAAATCAAGCTAAATGACAAACTTGTGCTTCTAGAAAGACATTTAAATAATGAACCTAGATAACGAAAGCTTGGGAGTGAAATTGACAAATAAACTGAATAAAAGGTTTCCAAAAGACCAATAAATGTTTACTAAAGTGGTTATCTGAATTCTGTTTCTAGTCTGTTTTACTGAGAAGGGAACATTCCTGAATTTATTGTAAGTGCAGTTTAACACTCTTCACTGTGGCTTAATTTCATACACAAATTTTAATCTGCCCTAAAATAATTTCTGATATTTATTGAGGCTGCATGGATTTTTGCAATGGCAGTTACCTGCTTAAAATGTTTTTGTATTTTTTAACATGCAATTACTATGCCTCCCCGTCTCAACCGTATCTTTTGCATAAATTATAATGTAAATGTGGATTCATAAATACACTTATAGGGATAGTAACCCATTTACATTTTTTTTCTTCCATTTACTCGCCCTCGTGTCATTCCAAACATACATTAATTTCTTCTGCGGAACACAAGATATTTATAAGAATGTTATTAACAAAACCATTTTGGAGACCATTTACGTCCATTGAATGGACAAAAAAAAATATCTTTTTAATGTTTCACAGAAGAGTGAAAGTCATACAGATTTTTCAGTTAGACTGTCCTCTTCAACAAGGGCCAAAAAATATACCCCTTTCCCTCCCCTATTACATTGCCACATTTTTATCCAGTTTGGATTAGAATTAGAATAGCTTTAGCAAGATCATAAAGATTTGGAAAATATATGCATCCGGTGATAAATGCAAGAAGAAAAAAAATAACATGACCTGAAACAATAAATTTAAAAGGAACATGGTTTCAAAGTGTAAAATTTTATTTACAAATTACCACAAAAAAGAAAAGAAAACTAAATTATTCCAGTTTGAATTTTTCCTCTATCAAATTATATTTTGGAAATTATTTATAAAATGTACAGTACACTTCCTTGATGTCCCATAATTTAACCCTTTAGATTTATATAAAAAAAGATTTGTGCTTGAGACAAGTTTTCAAATAGATTTCAACCTGAAAGTACAGCATTATGTACATTTTTTAACAAATACAAACAGAACGATCAGCAAAAAAAAACAAAAAACTAATTCTAACAGTACCATGAGCCACAAAAAAATCACAATAAAGGTATTAAATAAAATACATTTAAAACATCTGTCACAGCATTTATTTTGGGCCATGTATTTATATAAAAACAGTATTCAGCATGTAGTTTAAATTTTATAAAATCATTAAAATCAGAAGACTACGACTTGCTTTTGCACATCAATTAATATTTACAGCATGTTGACCTGAAGTAGTTTGTATAAGGCACAAGGAGAGAGAAGACAGATACATTTTATAAAATAAAAAGAATCAGTACAGCAACAAACAATAACTACCCCTATAACTAAATAACCCTCCCTCCCTGAAAACACTTTTCACCAGGAACAAGACTCCAGTTATCAAGTGTACTCAACAGTAGTACTCAAAGCAGTCTTTTATTCAGTTAAATATTCAGATGCTCTTGTGTATTGAATATGAACCGCAGTAAAATGAATTGTGGTTAATTAGGCCTTCTCAGAAAAGTTATTCGAGTGGTCATCAGAGTTCATCAGAGTCTAAGAAACATCCTTGCAAATATAAATACATGATCATCAGTACTGAAAATATATCAAAGGAAGGTTGACCTTTAAAAATAGAAGTCCTTCAAGATTTTCTAGCAATGGTCTAGACTGATTCAGAGCACAGTTGACACTTGATGTGCTAAAAAGTGTGTCTGCTGGTACAATGCTGGGTGGACAACCCACATAGCGTACAGCTACTTTGGCAAGGTCAGGCCACAGTAACTTCTTCAGGTTCCAATAATCCAGAGGATCACAACTCTGGTCAAGAATGTCTTCCTCCAAATACTCCAGCACAGCAAGCTCCAATGATTTTGGTCGCTCCTCTTGCTTGATTTTTTGTCTAATGTCATCCATAAGAGCCCAGAGGTTCTCTTTGTTTGAGGCCAAGCTGTTTGATGAAGCAGGTATTTCACTACATCCATTTGACAGTGGTGGCTTAGTCTCCACAGAATTAGATGCAGACACCTCAAGCTCTTGTATGAGGTCATGCTTACACTGCTCTGCTTCTTCCTCAGTAAAGAGGGAGGTCTTATACCTTGGGTCCAACATGGTTGCCCATATGTACCTGGGGTCATGAAGTGTAGGCGACATTCTAGTCACCATTGCCTCCTTTAAAGACTTCAGCATATTATCAATACCCATTGTCTCATCAAAAAGCATATCTATCTTTCGGTTGAGTATGTGAATGAGTGGAATGACCTGACCTAGTGTTGCAGTGCGATTGCTCATCTCCCCGCAGGCTACCTCAAAAGGCTTAAGAGCATTGCAGACCGATTGCATGACTTCCCACTGGTCACAGCTTATCAGTTCCCTGAAATTGCACTCTATTGACATCTCATCAATGGCTTTCTTTTGCTCTACTAATCGCTCAAGCATGAAGTATGATGTTTTCCACTTAGAGGGAACATCCTGAACCAGCTGGTTTTCAGGTAACTGATAAGCTTTTTGCAGCTCTGCCAACTTCTCCTTTGCTTTAGCAGAACGATGCACTCTTTCACAGATTTTTCGGGCAATACTAAGCAAGTTCTGAACCATCCTCTGACTTTTTATGGCTTCGTTAACAATGAGGTCTATGTTATGACCAAAACACTGCATGGTGGTGTGGTCACTGCTCTCTAGTATGCTTCCAATAGTTTGATTATCTGTTACAGTAAATCCAATTTTTAGGCCTGAGGAACCAATCCAGGTGTCCCAAAGGTATTCAAGCTGTTTCTGTATATTCAGCATATTGTAGTCACAGTCAATTGAGGAAACACCAAGGAGGGCCGAGCAGTGGAAATCTTGACCCTGAGGCAGAACTTGAGACTCAAATGTTACCCAGTGGGCTGTAAGAATTAAGTACTCTTGAGTTTGGCTGCTCACCCAAACACTTGTTGTGAAATGGATGATTCCACCTTCGGCCTCCTTTAGGTGGGTCAGAACTACTTCTTTCACGCTTTCATACATTTCTGGGATTGCAGTGCTGGTGAAGTAGGATGAGGAAGGTAAAGAATACTGTGGTTGGAGGTATTCCAGTAACCGGTTCAGGCCAAGATTTTCCACTACAGTTGATGGCTGAAGATCCAGTGCAAGCATTTCTGCAATGAGTTTGGTAATTTTTTTGGCAGCTGGGTGGCATTCACTGAACTTTTCTGCATTCTCCCCATAAGTAGAAATGTCCATGAGCTCCTGCTTAACTTGAATTTCAGCAGATGACACATCACCTGAGATATTACTATTATTTTCAAGCACATGCCCATGAAATCTCTGCATGTGCCTAAATAAGCAACTAGTGCCTAAATTGGTTGTCTTTTTGCCCCTGCTAATTGTGCGGCTACAGTGCAAACAGACCACCTTTGTTGGGTCCGCAGTCGAAATAGAAAAGTGATTCCATAGCTTTGAAGTCTTTTTGCTGAAAACAGGCAAGGTGTGGGGTTTGTTCTCAACAACAGGGCTGTCCATTGCATTTGTCGTCATGTCATCCTCTGCAGCATGAGTTGAATGAGGTGACCGAGGCGAGGAAACTTTGTCACTTGTGCTTTTTGGGGTTTTGAGAACATCAGGATGCCGTCGCATCAAATGTCTCATTAAACAGCTTGTGCCAAAGTCCCCTCGTTTACCACGGCTTATCACACAGGGACAATAGCGACACAAAGCTTTGAGTTGGTCAACAGGAGATACAATGAAATGATGCCACACTTCTGATTTCACCCGTTTCATTATTTTCTTGTTTTGTTGAAAAACTGAGCTCTGATCATGGGATACGCTGTGCCCCTCAGTGTGTTCCTCTGGAGAGGATGACAGAGGTATATTTTCCCCTTTCAGTCTAAAAGATGCATCAAGTGAGGACTCTTGTCCAGATTGATATGTAGAATCATTTGCCTCATCTTCAAGAGTCATTTGCTCACTGTCATCATTGGGCACTTCATCTGATATGGTATCAGGGCGATGTGAGATACAGAGGAATTCCTTTTTGACCTCTTTGGAGTCCTGTGTGCGTGCCAGCAATGTTGGCGGAGTGGTGTAAGGCGGAGGAATGCTTGAGCCCTGTCCGTTTTCTTCAATGACTATGTCTCGATGGGCCCGCCACATGTGGCGAATAAGGCAGCTCGTCCCCAAGTCTTTCCCATTTTTGCCACGACTGAACTCATTCATGCAGTGAATACACACTGCTTTTGAGCTGTCAGCAGGGGATAAATAAAAGTGTTTCCACACTGCTGAGCGCCGCCGAGAACTTGAGCTCTTAGGGGCTGATCCAGGGCATTCAGTCAACAAGTCTGTGGCGTCGTCATTATGGTTGTTAAAGGAATGTGGGGAAGGAACTGCACTAGAGTCACTCTTGACACTCTTTTCTGCTTTTGGTTTGACCTTTTGTAAAGAGTCTTTGGACACTATGTCTGTGGCCTCAGCTAGACTGGAGGACAGTGGAGTAAGGTTGTCTGTAGGTTGCTTGATGCTCACAGACAGGTCTCCATTGTTTGGTGATATGTTGGGAGGTATTAAAGATGAGGAATTGGATAAATTATTTAATGATTCACCATCTTGCAGAAGAACAGTGGGATGAGCCCTTCGGACATGTCTCATTAAACAACTAGTACTGAGGTCTTTCTCATTTTTACCCCTGCTGAACTCTTTCATACAGTACATACAGATTGCTTTGGTACTATCACGCGGTGATATGAAAAAATGGTTCCAAGCAGGAGATTTTTTTCTAGGGTTAAGGGGACTTCTTATGGATGAGAGAAGGCTTTGTGTGACAGCATCCATTGCAACGTCATAAAGAGTACTTGAGTAACCACTGAACAAGTTACCATAATCGTCGTCATAACTTCTAGTGGCAAAGGGACCAAAGGCCCCATCAAATGATAACTTTTCATCATCCTGAGAGATTTCACCGGTTTCATTTGGTTCAGCTTTGATACATACACTTGTTTCAATTTCTGAATGATTTATTTCAATGTTCTGGCTCTTATTTGAAATAGCTGGAGACTTTTGAGAGTCATGCTTTTCACAAACTTCTGCTGCTGAATCCTCTGTTGAAAGGCCATCGACCTCAGAAGATCCATCTTCCTCTGCGCCCTCAAATGACAAAGACACCAAAGAAGAGTCTTTTGCCAGTGTCTCAGAGGGACAAGTATGGGGTTTTGCTTCCAATATCTCTTGAGGAGTAATTCTGTATGATTTGAACACATAACCATCTTTCCCTTCGATTTTTAAACAGGTTCCTTTGGCCTCTATTCTCTTGTTATCTTTGGAGCCATTATGCTCGTGGTTTGCATCCTCAGTCTTCTGTGAGAGGCTGTCCTCTCCATCCATTATTGCAGAAAGAATTTCTGCAGTGAAAGAAAACCTTTCTCTATTCAAAGCAGCTTTTTAACTGTTCAAGTGTCATGGGTGTGGCTCTTCCTTCCATCCAGATGTTTACCTTAACATGTTATATCTGAGCCCAGATGCAACAGACATATTGATCTCCATTTAGGATAGTGTAAATCACTTGTGTTCATTTGTAGAATCTGCAAAATTAGATAAGAGATAGAAAAACATTAGGATAACTAAAAATACAATTAAGAGTAGCCTATAAAGTACTCAGAGCTTATCGCAACTGCATGTAAAACATGCTATAGCTACACATTAACAAAAACATATTGCTTTGCACATCAATGGGATATGCTTGTGTCCCAGCGTTATGTATTAAGTTATAATACATGAATGAGCTGTATAATATTAATTCCTGTGAATATGATAATGATACTCTAAAATGAATGGTGAAGTTGTGACCTGCCCAACATCAAAATGAACAGAGGCGGAACAAGTCAATGTTTTGCAGGTCACTAGTAAGTCTCGAGTTTTTGTATTCAAGTCACGAGTCAAGACAGGCACATCCAAGTCAAGTTGCAAGTCCTCAACTTTAAGCTTCAAGTCTTAAACAAAACATTAGTGCTCTTTGCCCAAATTAGTGTCTCAGTAATATTTTAGTAATTTATCTATTTGAATATTTAAAGTACCATATATGTTTTGTAAATACTGTAAATGGCTGATAATCATGCCATTTAAGCTTTAACTCCATGACTCTATATCCACTGGGGGGGGGGGGGGGGGGGGTAGGTAGGTTTTTCTTACTCGTTGCATTTTTACAATGGGGTCATTTTGTTAAGAGTTTAGCACAACACAAGGCAGGTTGATTTCAATATTTGAATTAAATTGAAAAAAGTACAAATAAATACAATAGAATAAAGATACAAATACCATTTGAAATCAAGCTTTCTTGTGTTTTGTGTAAGCTATTGCAACAGAATTTGCAATAGCTTACACACAGCACAAGAAAGCTTGATTTCAAATGGTAAATTTAATTTAAAAAAGACAAGCTAACAGTAATAAAATAAGAACAAATAAACAACTACTAACAATAGCACAAACAAATACAATTGAATAAAGATAAATGAAAATTTAATTTAAAAAAGACAAGCTAACAGTAATAAAATAAGAACAAATAAACAACTACTAACAATAGCACAAACAAATAAAATTGAATAAAGATAAATGAAATAGACCACCTTATTTTGTTCAGGTAGGTCTAAAAGTAGTATTCAGGAAAAAAATTGAATAACGCATGGATCCAAAATACTGTTACACATTCTTCCTGAACCTTTTACTACTGTGTTTACGTTAATACTCACCTAGATGGACATTGTGACATTATTTTTGAGTGTATTTGACCATTAATAACCCACGAAAATTAGCTAATTTTGGTTCCTGTATATCAGAGGTGCTTTATTATGTGTGTGCGTTTCGGATGTGAGCGTGTATGTATATGTCGGAGAGGTGAGCAAGAAAGCGCAGCTGGTATCGGTGTATCGATACTAGTGGTCGACCGATATGGGTTTTTTGATGTCCGATGCCGATATCTTAGAGAGCAGGGTGGACGATGGCCGATATAAAGCCGATATTTTTATTTATTTATATATATATATATATATATATATATATATATATATATATATATATACACACCAGCACACACACACACACACATATATATATATATATATATATATATATATATATATATATATATATACATACATACACACACACACTTTATATTTATATAAATCAATATTTAATAAATTAGATAAATTTAATAAATATTTAAAAATATTTAAAATAAACATGCTTAGGCCCTATACTTTAGATGGCAACTTCTTGAATCTGCAATCCTATTACAGTATTTTTCACAAATAAAGTAATTGTTTAAAAATATATGAATATGTGAATAAAAAGGAAGTAAACACTGTAACAGGGCACTCAGTAATCTGGTAATTTCATGCGCACTGATAATCATATTTTTTTTACTTTGACTTTTGACAAGGTAACGCTAATTTTACATACAGCACACAGTGAAAACCACATGAATATGACACAGTGGGCAACTGGATATAGCACAGCATATTTTAAAATTAAGGATTTAAAGTTTTTCGATCGCGTCTCCTGTGAAGCTGATCTTCTGTTCGCATTCACTCACTGCGCACGGACCGACCGTCACTTGCAGGAGCACGTTTATGCAGGCTACAAATGCACACTTCACAAGATATCACAGATATCGCATTACATTTTCGCATACCATTTACTTTCTTTGATTACCAGTTCTGTAGCCACCGGTTCTGTCTAACAAAGTATTAGATATGACTGACAGAGAGACGGAGAATGTGAGTGAGCGCTGTGTGATCAGATTCAGGCGCTGCCGTTCTCAGCGCCGCCCGTCAAAATGAAAGTCTGCAGCGCCGTCAAAATAAAAGTCCCGATTCCAACACATCGGCCAATCAGAAAAACTTATCGGCCCATGCCGATATTTTAAAAAAAGCCAAATATCGGCCATGGCGATATATTGGTCGACCACTAATCGATACTGCAGAAAGGAGTCTTGGAATCGTTTCAGATATTTCAGTATTGACACATATCGAAATATCGATATTTTTGATAACACTAGTTTATAATGGTCATAGTTGATCACTAAGTTTAGGGGCTATATGTGCTACCAGAGCCTGTCAGATTTACAACATGTACATTTCTCCCAGAAGACGAAAGACATGAAAGTGCTGGATACTACTGGGAAATATCAGCAGTCTCAGGGCTCTTTCACACCTACCTTGTTTGGTCCGGACTTTCTGACTTTTCAGTTTGGTCCGAATCAAAATTACAGGTGTGAAACCTACCCCGGACCACGGTCCGGACCAAACAGATGAAATTTGGTCCGACGAAAAGAGGTAGTCTCGGTCCGGATCAAACTGAACAAAGGTTTGGTTTATTTATAGTGTGAAAGCATTTTTTTATGGTTCGGACTTTCAGACCTTTCACAGGAAGTTCCGGTGGTTCCCGCATAGCCGAAAAAACAGAAGGTGGCAGGAAAAATGAGCCGTGGTAGCACATGGGGAGAGGAGGAGACGAGGTTTTTAATTGAAGTATGGTCTGATGACATAACAGTTAATTAGAAGTCAACTGGAAAAAACGCACAAAAAAAAGAGCTCACATGATTGCTTGCAGTCTTCTCCTCCTTTCCTGCCGGCGAGGATAAAATGTTCGCACGACGAGGACGTTCATTTGGCGAATTTGAACTAGCCTTGTGTATAGTTGGTGCTGCAGGTAATTATGCCATAAAAATAACAATACAGTTGCAACGATATGCGTCTGTTCATTCATGTTGTTAAAGTTACCCGCCGAATTGACAACACGCTGACGTCAGACGCACGTCCATTTACAAACCAATTAATGTCAAGATGCAGCCCACATAGATGATGACGACAGGACGCAAGTATGTCACGTAAAGTTCTTTAGTGCGCTCGCATAATTGCAGTGTGAAACCAAACCAAAACTTTCTGAAAGTATAAAATGTATCAAAACGTGAACTTTGGTTCGGACCTTGGTGCGGACTTTCAGGTGTAAAAAAACGCCCTTTGAAAGCCTCTTGTCCAGTCAGATTCGAGGATCGGAACTAACAGTTACAGTTATATATACATATAAAATTAGCCCAACGAGCGTATTGTCAGGTTTATGTTGTTATGTGGACTCTTATTTTGACATTCTGTTCTGTTTCCTTTAGTTCCTGTTTAGTTTCAGTGGTTACTGATTATGTCCTTGTGTATTTCTATAGTTACATATTACATGCCTAGTTTACTTTCCTTTGTTTTACCCCCGTTTATAGCACTGTGTTCTTTATCAGTGTTCGTGTTCAGTTGTTCTTGGACAGTTCACGTTTATGCATTGTGTGGTTTGTGCTATTATCCTGCGTGTTCAATCAGAGTGTTTGGATTATTAATAAGCCTGTTTTGTTTTTGAATCTCCTTTGTGGTTGCTGACCACATCATAAAAATTATAAATATTTTTTTTAAATGGTGATAAATAATATCTAGTTGTTGAGCTACTCAAAATCACAGCAAGGAAAATTCCTTCACCATAGCTGCCCTAAATGAACCTGCATATGGATGCTATAGATGCCTAAACAACACCAGTAATGATTTATGTACAACACAGAGGAGAAAGCTATACTGTGATATTCACACATACCTAATGAATTGCAACAGTGTTTATTGTTTAAAGAGTTTGTAATCCTTGACTTTAAGAGGAACCCAATAGCTATATTTTCTCTGAATAAACTATTACTATTCGAATTAATGTAAGGATCTAATAAATAACGTTTACATTTCCTGTCAGTTGTCACGATATACTAAGGTATTAAACGAATAACCAAAATTATACATTTGGGCAACCATATACTGTAATAATATTGACAACTCAATTATGTACATATAGTTTTAATAAAAAAATATATGTTCAATTTATCTGAGGCGTTTCTATCTAGGAAGTTGCAGTGCAAGCTCGAGCTAACGTTACTCACACGCTCTCGCGACCTGACGAGATGTATGAGCTAGCTCTAGTAACACATGCTAGCGGCTAGTGCATTAGCTCGCAGACAAAACAACAGGAAAACACTTCTCTCCTGCCATAACGATATAACCGACACGATTTATTTCCTTGTATTTCCTTACTATTTATTTAGTAAAAACGACTGCTTGGTGATTTAAAATGCCTACACTGAACCATTTAAAGACCTAGAATGAGGATATTTGACTTAGTGACAACTCAATGGTGTGGCTACGTTAGGCCACACAGGACATAACCTGATGAGGCAGAACCGGATCATGGTCGCAGAGAAGCTCGTCGAACTACCCGGAATCACTGGTTCTAAACCAGAATCATGCACGCGTCAGAGACGAAATAAAACACTCGATTGCGTATCGCTTACCTTTGTGTCCTTAGGTTTACTTAAATGAGTTTTGGCTGTGAAATGGTTAAGTAAAGCGTATGGTTGATCCAGTGTTGTAATTGAGTTGGCTGCTTTGTCTCCTGTGCCGTAAACAGTGTGCAGTAGTAGCGCCACACGGCGTCAGACGGAAGAAACTGGGGATCTATGGCGTCATAGAGGCTTTCGATGTGGTGGGTGGGGTTTAAAAAATAAAATAAAACTACAGTCATTCTATCTTGTCCATAGCTAATGGAAGGTCATCATCTTTTTAATACAATTACGAAGCGCTTGCTTCGTTTTTGCATGCTCCGTTTTGCATGCGCATGCATAGACTAGACAATCAAAACACAGACAACGAAAACTACAAAATGATAAGAGTAGAGCTTGTTCATTCAAGGAAACATACGGGGTTTCTTGACCCGAGGGTCTCTCTAAGGGGTAGTCAGGCACCAGAAGGTGCGGGCAAAATACCCCTTGATAGTTAAATGTGTTAAGGGCAGTGGTAAAAAACAACGTTTTGTTTTTTGGCTATAGATACTATAGTTCCTTAACCAGCTTTCTATTCATATATACTTACTGTTTATGATTGTGATAAAAAATGTACATGTAAATAAATATGTATGTATAAATAGGTTGGGATTTGTTTTTTGTTGTTGTTGTAGAAACAATTAAAAATGCATAACATTACAAACAACAATCATGGCTATATTATAAATAAATAGTGAAAATAAAAGAGTAGTATAAACTAATTGAATAAAACTAAGTCACACATGTTTAATGATCACCCTTCCTTGCGCTGTCTTTCTTTGGAAAGTTAGAACGAATTTTTAATCGACTAAAAACAAGTAAAAAAGTTGTCTGGAAACAGAACCAAACAAATAAAGTACATTTCCTTAATGAAATATTATGTTCATAACAATGAAGTAATGTTGCCCA
Source organism: Gila orcuttii (assembly GCA_026230005.1). NCBI lineage: Eukaryota > Metazoa > Chordata > Actinopteri > Cypriniformes > Leuciscidae > Gila > Gila orcuttii. The sequence continues at coordinate 25,178,364 of JAPDVR010000006.1, read as the reverse complement.
GCCTGTACGTCATGACGTAGCGCGTTGCGGGTAGGACGTCCATTCGTAGTGAACCATCCGCATTGTTGTTGGTTGCAGGCGCAGAATCGTATCGACTTGCCGCTCGTTGCAGGGAAGGAAACGACACTGCCTTTGAATGGCACTTAAACCAAGTGTTCTCCTGGTGATTATTAGTCCAGTATTATAGTCCTGGCGGCCGCTGTGGTTAAGGTTCTGCCGCATTCCAGATTTATCCATGCAGAACTAAATCAGTGGGCTTTGGATGAGAACATTGTGTACGGAATCACTGCAGGCCATCTCGTCATTGCGTTAGAAATCTGCGCCTCTCTTTATCCATCAGAGGTAATATGATCCTAAAATATCGGTCAATGTTTTGCGATTTGCAGGGGTGCACCTGTTTTAATAATGCATGGGGTTATAAAGCGATAACGTCTGAATGTGCATCGTTATGGTGTCTCAAAACATAAGGAAATGCCTGCCTAGACAACATTTAAAGGGATAGACGATTCCTAAACGCGGCCCTGATGTTAAAAAAAGAAGCTTCTAATCGAATGTTTGCAATGCACATATAATGACGTCTCGAATCGTACGTCTCTAAACTCTCACCTATGATTCACGAATATGCTTCGATTTGAAGCATTAGTAATCAATGTTCTCTTGTAGTACCTTAATAATAGTGGTGAAACTGCAGTATAATTAGAAATACATTGCACTGCCGTGGTATGTATGTATTAAAAGTATCATGGTACCATGACAACCCAGTAAGTTTCAACAACTTTCTCCTTGATGACAGGGATAAGTTATTTAGAAGCAGTCAAGTAAATAAGCGTGGTTTGACTTATTTTGACTAATTCTGCTGCACTGTTTTGTGTTAGGAATAACAGTAGTTCTCTCTTTTCAGCTTTGTAAGGATCCCCAATGAAAAGAAAATCTCTGCCTAACAAAGTATACACCCCCCAACGGCTGGCTTGTCCCATCAAACATTCCTCAAACCACGAGACGCTGACTTGCGCTCAGGCCCAGATGATGGTGGAACTGGAAGTCGATGGCCGGCTGCACCGGATCAGCATCTTTGACAAGCTCGACATCATAACGGATGAGGATCCCATGGCGCAGGAAATTATAGAATGCACCAGCAATAAGGAGAACGCTGAAAAACACCAGCAGGTTTTGGTAAGTTCTTCACGCCTCAGAAACAACCAGCAGAAAAAGAACGCTGCTGTCACAGCGCAAAAGGCTTCGGTGCAAGATTGCACACTTCCCGAGCCCAAATTCCGCACAGTGGATTACAATCTCCCAGCAATCCCACGCAGACCTTCTACATACTACAAGTATGAGGAGAAAACTTCAAAAGAGCTGAACGAGGAGGTGGAATATGATATGGACGAAGAAGACTATGCCTGGCTTGAGCTGGTCAACGACAAAAGAAAGTGCGAAGGCCTTAACCAGGTTTCACCCAATGCCTTCGAATTCCTTCTTGACCGTTTTGAAAAAGAATCATTCGTAGAGAGCCAGGGCCAACAGAACCTCCAGTCCTTAATTGATGAAGATGCTGTTTGCTGCATATGTATGGATGGAGATTGCATGGACAGCAACGCCATCCTCTTCTGTGATATGTGCAATCTAGCCGTTCATCAGGATTGTTATGGTGTTCCGTATATTCCAGAGGGCCAGTGGCTTTGCCGACATTGTCTTCAGTCTCCTACACAACCCGCTAACTGCATCCTCTGCCCTAACAAGGGAGGAGCGGTCAAAAAGACGGAAGATGACCGATGGGGACACGTGGTTTGTGCTTTATGGATTCCGGAGGTTGGGTTCTCCAATACGGTCTTCATTGAGCCTATCGATGGTGTCTCAAACATCCCACCTGCTCGGTGGAAGCTTACCTGCTACCTCTGTAAAGAAAAAGGTGTTGGGGCTTGTATCCAGTGCCACAAAGCCAACTGCTACACCGCTTTCCATGTCAGCTGTGCGCAGAAGGCCGGTCTCTTTATGAAGATGGAGCCCATTAAAGAGTTGACTGACTCAGGTTTACCAACCTTATCAGTAAAAAAGACAGCTTACTGTGGGTCACACACCCCAAATGGCTCTGTTAAAAGACCTCTTACAATATATAATGACATTAAGACAAATTACAGACTTTGTCAGTCGGTGGACAAAAAGAGCAGCAGGACAGGATTAAAAAAGCAGAAGAGACTTAAAAACAATGAGGTAGATGTTGTAGCCCAAGTTCCCTCTGTGTCTGTACCCGGCTTTTCATCTGAAAGGTATGTTTGAATCTGTTGATTTTGAGATATCAGACCCTTTTACAGGGATAGTTCACCCGAAAATGAAAATTAGCCCATGATTTACTCACCCTCAAGTCATCCTAGGTGTATATGACATTCTTCTTTCAGACGAATACAATCGGAGTTATATTAAAAAATGTCCTGGCTCTTCCAAGCTTTATATAATGGCAGTGAATGGCTGTTTCTGTTTTGAAGTCCATAAAAGTGCATCTATCCATCATAAAAGTGCTCCACATGGCTCTGGGGGGTTAATAAAGGCCTTCTGAAGTGAAGCGATGTGTTTGTGTTAGAGAAATATTTAAAACTTTATAAAGTCAAATAACCAGCTTCTGGCCAAACAAACATACGGATTCGACTTAAGTCTAAAGCCCAACTTATACGAGTAATGTGATGTACTGCTGATATTTACGCTACGCCATGATGCACTACACTACTTCTGACGCCACAGTGTAAGCTTTAGGTGTAAGTAGACTGCATATGGCCATTAGGCCAAGCTAGAATTTTACTTTATCATTTTTTCTTACACAAACTCATGGTATCGCCTTGAAGGCCTTTATTAACCCCCCAGTGCCTTGTGGAGCACTTTTATGATGGATAGATGCACTTTTATGGACTTCAAATCAGAATCAGCAATTCACTGCCATTATAAAGCTTGTCATATACACCTAGGATGGCTTGAGGGTGAGTAAATCATGGGCTAATTTTCATTTTTGGGTGAACTATCCCTTTAAGCCATTTCACTGCTATGCTTAAGCAATTAGCTACTAGATCAGATAGATTGCAAGATTGTTTAAATAATTTCACTTCATTGTACACTGTCATTCTCCTACAGGTTAAACACAATCCTCAATCAAGTTTCTTTACAGAAGAAGGCAGCATTTGGCGAACTGGTCTTGAAGTATTGGACCCTTAAAAGACAGTCAAGGAATGGAGTGCCACTCAACAGACGCCTCCAAACTAGCCTACATTCCCAGAAAAATACACAACCGGTAAATGATGCCTAAGCGCATTTTTGAATATTAATAATTATGGGTGTAACAATATATCGTGTCCCAATATATTGTAAAACAAAAATGCATCATTAGTGGATAGTGACAATATGTATTGTGTGTATAGTTCACCCAAAATAAAAATGATTGTGTGAGAAAAAAGTTTACAGAGTTTTAGTGTCAGTACTACAATAAACTACTATATATAATGTTGAATATAATGTATAATAATGAATAATCATGAATCATGAATATTTTTATGCTGGTGTTACCATTGTCCCGTGCATTGGGTTACTAGCACCAAGTCAAGCCTATTCATTTGCACCCACAATGTAATATAAAATTTAGCATTTTAATCAGTAGTAATTTTTTTGTTAACCTTTTACCATATGTCTTGGAGTTTCGCGATAATATCGTATTGTGATATGTATCGAATCGTGACATGAGGGTATCATTACACCCCTATTGATAATAGTTTATTTCAAACTTTAAACCATTGTAACGACAGAAACAGTCAGAGGAGCAGACTCGAGCATTGAAGGAGCAGCTGAAAGAGTGGCAACGGTTGAGACACGACCTTGAGCGAGCACGACTCCTACTGGAGCTTATTAGGAAGAGAGAGAAACTCAAGAGAGAGGAGGTATGAAAACACCAATGCTTTAGGTCAAGAAAGATAAGCGTTTGTATTGCTAATGTTTACTGTTTGCATGTGCATGTTCTTGGATGATGACTCGTGTGATTCTGTTGCAGATAAAGCTTCAGCAGACTTTAATGGAGTTCCAACTCACTCCTTTCACAGTCCTTCTGAGGGCTGTGCTTGATCAGTTACAGGAGAAAGACCAGGCACGCATTTTTGCAGAGCCTGTCAGCATTAAAGAGGTTGGTCTGCAGTTTCCTTAACTTTAAAAGAAGTCGGAAGGCATTTCACTATGCATAGATTGTCTACATACAAAAAGTATTTTATACATTTTATTGTAACTTAAGTGTCCAAATTTTAAAGAAATGTATTTGAAGAACCCAAGCATGCTTTTTCAAGCAAAACATATGCTTGGAGAATTTTATAAACTAAATCAGGGTGCACAATATACGGTCGAACCAAAAATTATTCAGACACAAGCTAAATGAATGTATTGGAAGTCAGATTTTCTTTACCAATGTATCAAAATGCTAAAATTACAAAATATATCAAAATTACAAATATTTTTATTTGACGTGAACAATTGTGCGAGGTCAGAGACGCATTTAAGAAAAGTTTTTTTTTTTGGTCATGATCCGGTTACAATTAATAATACAGTGAGTGAACCTTATACACGGTGAAGGTATCCATCTAGCCGCATTGAAGACCATTAAAGGAATGACCAAACTCTTGAAACAGCAGAGCCTTGGTGAACAGCACTTTTCATTTAATCTTGCTGCACGTATTTTTAGAATAAATGAATTATAAGTATATTTAATGTATTTAAAATGAATGAAAAAAAAAGTCAATTTGGACTTGACCTGCCTTGGATTATTGCAGCCATTGAATAACAAAAATGACCCCATAGCACCCCATAGCGTCCAACCAGCTGTATTACCAGTATATTCAGTTTGAATGATGAATGTTTATGTGCAGACAAAGATGAAAATAATACGTGATGTGAATAAAAAAAAATCATTCACACAGGTTTCTGCAATTAATCATTATTAATCACACCCAACATTCAAATTTGTATTCATGAATATATTTTCACATAAGTACTTGTAAGTACAAATAAATATTGTGAATGAAGGACAGTATCACAGATACCGATGCTGTTAAACGATTAAAATGAATGAATGAATGCTAACATTGTATTAAATGATATGCAGCACAAACATGTTGTTGAAATCTAGAAAATGTAGTTTAGCGTTTTGTGACCCTTGGTGAAGGTGAAGAAAGATCTTACATGTTTTATCTTGGATAAATTTTTTACCTGCTATTTTATCAGTGTTGTGTAGTCTTTTTATAGCCAGTGTGTGTTCTTGTTTAAAAAAATTAAGTCAAGAAGATAAGTTCTAGCTCTTGCAAAACCGACCTATTCTCTTTCTGACATACTCCAAGCACTTGCACTACTTCTAACACGAAGGACAAATTGTTTTACAACGTTCACTTTGTTCCATCAAGTACAGTATTTACAGCCTCATGCTGATAAAATAAATATTTTTATATTTATATATGTATATACATAGTTAATTATATTATATTTAATTTAATTTATTATTTTAGCAAACCAGAAGTTTTTCATGATCAGTTTAGTGTACTTTCTTAATTGAACCAACCATTCAACCATTGTTGATTAAAGCTGAATGAGCAGTTGAGTATTTTTGTTTGACAAATATTAATATAGCCAATATTAACACATTGGAGACAATGTCTTTTGAGAAAAAAATCTTTTGCTTTACAGTCTGACACTGTTCCTGTCTCGCTCTGCCACCCTTATCCATTTATCTCCTCTCCTCCTCCATTTCTATCCATTTCGTCACTTTCTGTCATTTGCTTTTTTTTTGGTGCTTTTAACACTCTGAAACACACACTGCAACACTGCATGGTGAATTCGATCATTAGTAGTGGTGCACTAATACCACTTTTTCCTTTACTGATCTGATTCCGACAACTTAATTCTGAATATCAGCCCATACCTGATTTTTGAGCACTTACAAAATGTAATGAAGTTTCTTCTATTGATCTATGACTTGAAAATACAGCTAAATAGAAGAGGCGTGAGAGTCTTTATCACTGATCTGAGTTTCACCCTTATTTTGTGTGTTGCTCACAGGTGCCTGACTATATGGACCACATCATACACCCAATGGATTTTTCCACCATGAGCAAACGAATTGATGCACGAGGCTACAAATATCTGGATGAATTTGAAGCAGACTTCAATCTCATTATTGAAAACTGCATGAAGTACAATGGAAAGGATTCATTCTTCTACAGGGCTGCTGTTAGATTGAGAGACCAGGGTGGAGCTGTGCTCAGGAAAACTCGTCGAGATGTTCAGACAATCGGCTTCGATTTTGAAACTGGCATGCACCTGCTTGAACAACCCAAGATTGAGCCATCTGCACCTTTCTCCTGGGAAGATGGTAAATGCACAAACTTACTGGTATACTGATCAGGGTACACATTTTTTTTTTTAAAGGGTTGTCCCTATTCTCTTAATGAGTAATGGGTGTGTTTTGGGCGTAACGTGCAATAAACCAATCAGAGTCTCATCTCCCATTCCCTTTAAAAGACAGTTGCAAGCGTAAAAACCGAACGCTTCTCTAGCGTGGAAACGGATATGCTCCTGTGCGAGGTTGAAGCACGCAAGCAGACCATCTACGGGACAAAGTGTACGCGCGTTGTGGACCCGTGTTTTGTTTTGTGTGTTTTTTTGGCGCAGTCTATTTCAGTTGCCTCAAAATAGCAACGTGCCAACAATACGCCTGAACACACCTCTTTTTCAGACCAGACCATGGGTGCACAAATGGGTGCAAATGCATTTGCTATTTAAACAACGAGGCGCAGGATGTGAAAATGAATACTGCGTCGGGCTAAAACTAGCAAAAAACACTTGCGCTAAGTGTATGATAGGGTCCCATGTCTTTGTGTCTAAGCAATGGCATTTCTTAATAAATATTACTCCTAAATGTACTGACTGGTACTGGTCAATTTACTGCTTCCTTGAAACTAAGAATCACTAATGGTATTTTTAAATCGGAATAGAAGTGGAATCAGAACCATTAAATTCCTTGCAGTTTTATCCCTACGTTTTAACAAATCAATCAATAAACAATTCTTCTTCTTTCAGTGGACCGCTTATTGGTTCCAGCCAATCGGGAGCAGATGTCATTTGAAGAGCAGCTGAGGGAGCTACTAGAAAAGTTTGATCTAACTATAGCAATGAAATGTAGCCTGTCACGGAGCAGACGACTGAAGCTGCTCAAGAAAATCATTGGTGATGTGAGGATGGAGCTGAGTTTGAGGAAAGCTCTTCCTGCTGCTGAACTGAAGAATGCTGAGGAACAAGTTGGCCATATCCTTCAAAAAGGTTTGTTTGAAAAATCTTAGTTTGAAAATGTATTGCTATTAACCAGTTGAACATTTGTCAAAGCCTTGTGGGCAACACTTTGACATATCACCATTGTCTCAAGTTAGAGTCCCAGATTTTCTGATCCCAACCCCCTCTCTCCTATCCAACTGTCCTGTCAAATAAAAGCTAAAAAAGCCCCAAAATACACTTAATTTAAACAAACAAACAACTACTTAATTGTCTCCAGATGTGATAATGCTTTTCTAATTAATTAGACGTATACTTTTTCACCTTGTTAGACAATAGTTCCCAACCCTGGTCTTGAAGTTCACACTAGAGAACACTGCATGTTTTGTATGAATCCTATATCAAACACGCCTTATTAAACTCATTAGATTAGTAGAGACTCCCAAGACCTTATATGAGCCAACCGTTGGCCCGATAATGGAATCCATCAGCATGGTTGAACGTATTCTGCTTGCAGGTCTCTTTCTTGCGTTTCTGTAAAGTGCACTTAACACGTTTGAAATTGAGACAATTTTACCAATCACACTTGGACATATTATTATATTATATGTGGTATATAAGCATTCTAAGTAAACTTTTTGAGCCTATTGGACTTGAGGGAGAGAAAAGCTCACGATAGATGAGGTTTGAAAAGAGATAATTCTGTCCCCTTGTTTCATTGTCTCTTGTCCAGGTTTGTAAGATTTATTGTTTTAATCTAATTGTTTTATTCACATTGCTGTGAATGTTATTGAGTTCAGTCTTAACAGGAAATCAAGTTGAAGTGCGTGCATCAGTTAAAGGAAAAGTTCAACCAAAAAAGAAAATTTCCTGGTTATTTACTCACCTCAAGACGAGAGGTCAGAGCCTCGCATGTGACATGAGTACATTGGGATGGTTACTCGTGACGTAGACTATGGTTTGCACCATTCGCTTGCATTAAACCTGAAATGTTTTCCTTCAAAATTTTTAAGGAATAGTTCACTTCAAAATGAAAATTCTGTCATCATTTACTCACCCTCAAGTTGTTTCAAACATGTATCAATTTCTGTCTCCTGTTTAACACGAAAGAAGATATTTTGAAGAATATTGGTTATGGAAGTAAAATAATGACAAATGTTTTTGAAACAAAAAAGCTTGTTGACTAATTGAAAAAAATACGCATTGCATTAACCGTGATTGCATTTTAATACATTGTATTTTTAGGGCTTGCATTTTTATGGGCTGAAATTCAACATGAATTGAATTTTCATGGTTGAACATATTCCTGCTGTTCCAGGATGTCAAATGTCGAATTTCTGTCTAATTTGAAACACTGAATTTGTGGAAGAGAATTTTTAAGGCGAAATAAAATATACTGAAAATTGCCTGTCGAGTATTATAGGTTGTATTTTTAAACGAAATGAACATTCTAAACGGAAGTGAAATCTGAAAGGTGAATATGGATTACTGAATTTTTAATAATGAAAATGTGTATGAAATGTTTTTAATTGAAATATTTTCAGCTTAAATATTCAACCATGTGAATTTCAGCCCATAAAATGCAAGCCCTAAAAAAAACAATGCATTAAAATGCAAGCACTGTTAATGCCAATGCATATTTTTTTCAAATTAGTGCAATTCAACAATCTTTTTTGTTTAAAAAACATTTGTCATTATCTTACTTCCATAATTGGTAACCAGACAGTTGATGCACCCCATTGACTTCCATTGTAGGATAAAATTACTATGGAAGTCAATGGGGTCCATCAACTATTTGGTTACTGACATTCTTCAAAATATCTTCTTTTGTATTCAGCAGAAGAAAGAAATTCATACAGGTTTGAAACAACTTGAGTCAGGGTGAGTAAATGATAGAATTTTCATTTTTAAGTTAACTATTTCTTTAATTTCTCTTCGGGTGAGGAAGGAAAATCATATATATCTTGGATGGCTTAGGGGTGAGTGAATAATTAGAACATTTTCATTTTTGGCTGAACTGTTAGGAAGATCGTGGTCTATGAGGTTGAACCCCCCAGCCCCCCCCCCCACACACTTGTAATGCCTTAACAAATGCCTAACAATTCTCTTAAAAACACTCTTTAGAGTAGGGCTGCACGAAGTATTGAAATAAAATCATTATTGGGATATGGCTTTGTATGTGTGATTATCAGATTTTAATTAAATAATTCATAAATCCTGGGGTTTTTTTAATGCAGATGCGTTCGCCTACAAAATCAGAATGATTATTTCCAAATAGAGCTATTCAAGTCACCTGGCGAAAATTCCTTTTTTTTTCTTTTTTTTTTCATATTGCAATATGTACATCACAGAAAAAGTTTATGCCGGTATTGTGCAGCCCTACTATGGAACACTCTTTGGAACACCTTTGGAACATAATTTGCAACATCATGTTCCTGGTGTGCCATTGTCCTGCTTCAACCCTAATCAAACATACCTGAACAAGCTATTAAGGTCTTCAGGATTACTAGAAAATCACAAGCAGACGAGTTTGATCAGGGTTGAAACTAAAATTTGCGTGACTGGCCCTTCCAGGAGCAGGACAACCGTCCTGCGGTGGGGGGGGGGGGGGGGGGGCTGGGGGGTTCAACCTCTATATAGAGAAACCCTGCTCTAGCTACTGCATGGCATAGCACCTAAAACACACATAAGCAACTGGATAGCATCGTCCTGTCAACCACCTACAATAAAGCTAGCACGTTTCTGAGAAAATGTAAAATTGCCATGCATTGGCAGTTTACACAATGTGTGACAGTATCTCCTTGTTTCATGGCAGGTGATAAATCAGTCCCACCTAAGCTTGAGCCATCTGTTTCACTGCTGCCCCTCATGAACGCAGGAAGTCACTCTGAGCCACCCACCCTGAAACCTATAGAACTCTGCCCCGACAAACACAGACGCCGCAAGGATAGCGTTTCCCAATCACTCAATGGACACTCCCATCTGCAGATAGAAGACAGCGATTTAGTAGCTACATCAACTCTGGCCGAGCCATCAAGCCCAGTTAACCGACGAACTTCTGTGCTTTTCCGCAAATCAAAAAGCACAAGCCCTCATAAGCCTGTGGATGATGGTGAAACTCCCAAGGGCAGTTCTCGGTTAGGTACAAAAACATTCCTGTCAGTCGTCATACCACGCCTGGAGACGCTGCTCCACACCAGGAAGAGGCCACGGAGTGCCAGTGGAGACAGTTGTGATGACCAATCACCCATCAAACGGCTGGACACAGGTATAATCTACAGGAAAAGAGTCAAAATGGGCAAGACCTTTGTGATTGATATAAATGCAAATTAAAGGGACCATTCACCCAAAAATGAAAATTAGCCCATGATTTACTCACCCTCAAGTCATCGCAGTTACATGTTATGGGAAGGAGGAGGTGGGAACTGGCGAACATTCAAAGATTTTAATATCAAACATAAAACAAATACAAAACGGAAGTAAAGACGGCAATCCCTCACGGTCGACTGCCGCCACACATAATAAAACAAAATATAAAATAAAATCCTGGCCTGGCCTCTCTCGATCTCCACTGTCGTCGCTCCTCCTTTTATGCTTCCGCTCCTCCGTGAGAGATACGAGACCGGTGTGCTGCGCAGTTGTCGCTCATCAGTAATCATGCCACCGGCCTCGATCCGCTCTCTCACAGCCCTCGGCCTCGTCCTGTTATATTTACAAATGTCCTGGCTCTTCCAAGCTCTATAATGGCAGGGAATGGTGGTTTCTGTTTTGAAATCCATAAAAGTGCATCTATCCATCATAAAAGTGCATCTATCCATCATAAAAGTGCTCAGTGCGGCTCTGGGGGGTTAATAAAGGCCTTCTGAAGCAAAGCCATGGGCTTGTGTAAAAAAAAAATCTATATTTAAAACTTTACAAACTGGAATCTCTAACTTCGGCTAACTGTCGTACGCATGTTCACGAGAGACTGGCATTCCAGCGTATGATGTCATAGATATAAACACTAGATGTCGCCTTGGGGTTCTAAGCATGCGTCAAAACCGCTGCCATCTTGGAACAGGGGTCTTGTCATAGGAAGTAGCTAACAATAAACTTCTAAGCTAATAAACTTCTAATTTGCGACCAGTGTTTTGTTTTGTTCTATCCTCTGTGCTTCCGTGTTCGTCACTGGAACTTATGCTACGCCTTCGTCCTACATCATACGCTGGAACGCCAGTCTCTCGTGAACGTTCGTACGACAGTTAGCCGAAGTTAGAGATTCCAGTTTGTAAAGTTTTAAATATGGATATTTTTCTTAAACAAATGCATCACATCGCTTCAGAAGGCCTTTATTAACCCCCCTGAGCCGTGTGGAGCACTTTTATGATGGATAGATACACGTTTATGATGGATAGATGCACTTTTATGATGGATAGATGCACTTTTATGATGGATAGATGCTCGTTTATGGATTTCAAAACAGAAACGGCCATTCACTGCCATTATCTAAGCTTGGAAGAGCCAGGACATTTTTTACATAACTCCGATTGTATTCGTCTGAAAGAAGAATGTCATGTACACCTAGGATGACTTGAGGAGACAGTTGTGATGACCAATCAACCATCAAACGGCTGGACACAGGTAGAATCTACAGGAAAAGAGTCAAAATGGGCAAGACCTTTGTGATTGATATAAATGCAAATTAAAGGGACCGTTCACCCAAAAATGAAAATTAGCCCATGATTTACTCACCCTCAAGTCATCGCAGTTACATGTTATGGGAAGGAGGAGGTGGGAACTGGCGAACATTCAAAGATTTTAATATCAAACATAAAACAAATACAAAACGGAAGTAAAGACGGCAATCCGGTAAATCATGGGCTAATTTAAATTTTTGGAGCACTTTTGTAAAAGTGCTCCCTCTCACTCTTCCTTGTGTCTGTCAGGGCTGTCAAACGGGTTTGGCCTGAATCAGGAGAAGGAGTTGTCTTCTAGCAGGCAGTTGGAGTCTCGTCGCAGGTGCGCTTCTGAATCAAGCATGTCTTCCAGCAACAGGTGGGTAGTTGAGAGAGTACTTTTGAAAGGATGACATTTACTGTTGTGACAGTGACATATTCCATTTCCTTTCAATATCATTGTGCTTATTTCATGTAGTCTGTTTTTTTGTTTACATGACCTAGTGTAGACAAAAGAATTGGTATTATCTTATACTTCCCAAGGGATTAAACTCAACAACAGTTGTTTAACTGGTTCATGAATACCTGAAAATATACAATCTGCAGACTGCCATCTTGGCTCACGGGCGCTCTGTTCTGAGAATGTTTGTCATGTGACAGTCACATTCAGTCCATGTTTTTGAGAAAAATAATCTGTCATTTACAATACACAACAATAATATAAAGTGTTCTCTACTAATATTGAACTGAGTTTTTTTAACGGTTACTCTTAGTATTTGATTCAAAATATTCACAAAAATTAAACCTTCAATTGAAGTAAGATTAGACAAAAAATAAATGTGGACTACATGAAATAAGTGTTTTTTTCGGCCAAATATTTGTGCCTTTTATGTTTGGTTATCCCCCCACCCCCCTCAAATGCCTGGGAAAACTTGTTAGTACACATGGTATCGTAAACTCTGGTAGATATCAACACCTGTCAGGAAGCATAACTGGGCTGTGGTAGGATCTTCCAGCAGGACGGTGGTCCAAAGCACACCTCAAAATAAACAACAACGAAAAGGTTCACTGACCACAAAATTAAGGTTTCACCATGGACATAGCAGTCCCCTAGCCCACACCCCATAGAAAACCTGTGGGATGAGATGAAGAAGAGAGTCAACAAGCATAAAACCTCTGAAGGATCCAGAAAGATCCTATATGGCGGAATGGGCTCTGCCATGTGTTCATCAACTTAATGGGTTATAAGAGGGAATTGAGAGCTGTTTTCTTGGCCATTGAAGGTTGCTCAAAGTGTTAAATGAAGGGTTGCCAATAATTGTACACACACACACACATATAAAGAAATATCTACTTTTAATCTGTCAAGTGCTTAAATACTCCAAATGCACATCCATGTATCCTTGCACTATTCTTCTTTTCATGTGTGTTTTTTGTTGTTGTCATTATTTTGAGCTCATCTCCCACATCACTTCATCATGTTTTCCCATCTGTCTTTAGCAGTATCACACTTAACCTTCCAAAGTGTGGGAAGGGAAAGCCGGCCCTCATCAGGAGGAACACAGTGGAGGACAAGAGTGAGATTATTGCTTGCATCGAGAGTAGAAATTTCGCCAAAGCTGCTAGAATAGCTGCTGGTAAGGTATCCTCATCTCTATTCTTTTTGCTGATGTGTTTGCCACCTGTGTTTAACACCTGTGCAAATTGTCCATTGCAATCAATGAAAAATGTAATCACAGCTGTGTTGATATTCACAATTATGAGTGTGATATTGTATTTATTCAACAATTCTATACACAAGTTAGTATTGTATTAGCAAGTGGGCGATTTTATTTATCATTGCCACTGAAAATAGAGTGGCTCAGGGATGACATCAGAACCTGGTAGAGTAATGCGCCAGTGGTCTCTTTGAGATTTTCCTATGAAGTTTTAGAATGTTATTTTTTCTTTTCTTTTTTCTGAGTAAAGTAAAGCCCGTGGTAAACATAACTTGCTGATACTTTAATGTTTTGTTCTACAACGTAAACTACACACACTCACACTAAGTTAATAATTAGAAATGTCCACATGCATGAAAATGTGCCTTGATTATTTTAAACATTTAACTTTGTTATTGTAACATTATGAATCTAATTGTCTATCGTTACTGTTTGATAGTGTTTGAAAAAAGTCTTGACATTTCAGTGTAAATACTACGCGATATTATCTAAAATATTGAGATTTTTTTTCTGGCGATCTCTAAGACCTAATGGATATTTAATAGTCTTAACTGTGTAGTAATTGTCAGTATCATGGTTCAATGTTTGCGCCATCATAACATATTTTGTTGATATTCCTGCTTTCATAGAAGTTGGCAACAGCAGTATTTGGATGCCCACTAGTGCTACCACAGTTATGCTGGAACCTCTCAAACTAGTTTGGGCTAAATGTAGTGGATACCCCTCCTACCCTGCCCTGGTGAGTCTGAGTGTGCATGTGTAGAAACTGGCTATTTCTCTCTCTCTCTTCTTTTCTTCCACCCTTATTCACATCCTGTTAGAGCCCGACCAATATGAATTTTTGGGGGCCGATACCGATAAAAAAAGCCAGATATCGATATATCGGCCGATATTATTTCTGTGTATATTATAATACAGTAGCAATATAATGTATTATAGTACAGTACCAGTCAAAAGTTTCGACACACTTTGCTATTGGTGTGTACAAACTTTTGATGGGTACTGTATATAGAATACACAGTATAAACAGAATAAATATATAAACGTTGTGCAATGATCACTCAAATGTGGTGATCAAACACTTGTGTGACAAAGATATGTAATGGAGACAGGGTGAATGATAGAATGAGAATGATACATTTGAGCTGTAACCAAACTAGTTTGCATTGCATGTTATATTATATTATATTCTAAATACTGTTGCATAATCTTCACTAACGACTTTGTCTTTTAATTTAGTCACGTTATATAAAAAATAACTTGTATCAATAAATATATCAAAAGTGTCACTGACAACCTTATTAACTTCTATTTTTAGTCTTAATTCCTCTTATCTCTACCAGTGGAGGAAGAACTCAGATCTTTTTACTAAAGTAAAATTAATAATATCATAATGAAAACGTTTTTAATTATATATGTACAGTACTTTTATACTATTTTAAATTAGTAAGAAAAATGTACTAAACGTGAAACATAAGGTGTTTATACTGGAGATACTGGTGTTTAATAATTATATAAATTATTGGAATATTGCTTGATGTTGTAACGTTATAGGCAGAATGAGCTTTAACACTGTGTATACACCGGATGTGGCCGTTATTGCTCGCGTCGCAACAGCTGTTTACCATAGACGCAAAAAAGCGCCCGTTAAAAAGCAGAATGGGGCATCAGTTTACTGTCGGAGATTTGTCGCTCGCGCAACGCATTTTAATCAGTTTCATCAACCAATTGCCTGGATTTAATAAATAAGAAGTAAATATAGCAGACAATATAATCAGGACTTCTCAGCTGCGCGCTTGCAATAGTCACAAGCTCACACAATACGTGACAGAGGCTGGTAGCAGAGAAATCAATTCTGTGAATTACACAGCGCAAATCAAAAGTAATAGGCTACTACCCACCGGATGAAGAAGGGTTGGCTCTCAACAGAACATAATATTCATTTTATTTTATTTTTTGTGTGTTCTTTATGAGCAAAGATTTATGAGGAAATTTATGAGGAAAAAACAATGTTACGGACGTGACAAGCTCTGAAAGCGGCACTAAAGTGCTTTAAAACTTTCACAGAGACCTCAAACAGAAAGCACAAAGCCTTTCATTAAAGTGAATTTCGTTTTTTATTAATTGTATCCAGGGTGGGAAATTAACTTTGTTAATTAACTGCCACAGTGTCTGGTGGATGCCCAATTTTACCAGCCACTTATATTTTTTACCAGCCACTTTTCCCGGAATTCAAATTTATAAAGTATTATTATACACAGTAAGTACAGTGCATGGACTGTTCGACGGGAAGGTAGGCTAAATATTCCCTCGTTTTCTCTTCGTCATTAATGCGCCACTTGTTTGAAAAGTACCTTCTCTTTTTATTTACTTCGCCCTCAACAGTTTGTACATTCATAGCTACTGCTGACTCCGCGGCAGGCCTTTTAAAGTCGGCATGAAACGGAAGTTGAGATTGTCATTTTTTCCTTGTTGTGACGTATATCCAAGTGAAACGGCTTCTGAAATTAGAAAAAATGTAGGGCAGGGCTTGATTTCGTCTTTCGGGAATTGATTGGATCGTTAGAGGTTGGGCGTTGCAAACAAAATGGAGGCAGATTTGAATGCCAGTTTACATTCAGTTTTGGAGGATTTCTCTCCACCGGACTCACCACCGTTACCCTTCCATGAAGGATTTTTTATTGAGGAGCCCGGCGACGAGAACAAGGACGAGCAGCTAAAAGGGTAATGTATTTGATTAAAGATTATAAGGGTACATGAATTTAAAAAAATAATAAAGTGCACAGATAAATCATTTATAATAAACACTACAATATTACATATAAAAAGAAGATTTGTCAAATTTGATTTCATGCCGACTTTAACACCGGGTATATGTCGCCACATTTTTTTAATTTTCCCTTCGTCTGTACCTCAGCTCAGCTATATGTGTCACAGTCCACTGAAAACCAATCAAATTAGTTACTCGACAAAAGTGCATTATTGTTACTTAGCAACAGCATTTTTTTTACAAAAGCTGTCCAATCTGTTACAAGGAATGTTTTAAGTAGTAACCAATAAAAATGTTTTACAATCTACCCGCCACTGTGGCTGGTATACAAGGCAAAGTCACCCGCCACTTTGAAAAAGTACCAGCCATTGGCTGGTGGCCGGTGCTAATTTCCCACCCTGATTGTATCTTAATTTTAATCAATGTTTCATAAACCAATTGCCTGGATTTATTAAATAAGAAGTAAATATAGCAGACAATAGATAATCTCGACACGGAGGCGCCGGCGCATCTACTGCAACTACTGCAACTCGTTTCTTAATTGAACCGAAACTCAGCGTATAGACATGAGAAATATATCTATATTGAAATGTCTACTTTAGGGCTGCACGATTAATCGCACGATATTGTTATGCGCATCTCGTCAGTAAAGCCGGTTCCTTGATTAGTAGTAAATCGCCTTCACCTGCTTTCAGATGGAGCGCTATTTACTACAAAGAGCCGTAGTTCACTGACAAGCTGAGGCAAATCGCGTTAAAATCGAGGACATATCGCCAACGATATTTAATGCGATATGGCTCAGCTTGTCAACTTTGCAGCGACACTGACTGAAAACACTTGTTTATTAATAAACAATTAAAATGTCTCCTTGCTATATTTGATGTATTCACAATCATTACTTTTGCCAGTTCTTTGTGACAGCTTTTAGGTGCTTTATTGGCAGCGCCACATGAATCACCGCACCCGCATTTTTTTAAATATTCATTTATCGGCCATTATAAATGCCGATACCGATAGTTAGGAAAATGCCTAATATCGGCCGATAATATCGGCCCGCCGATATATCGGTCGGGCTCTACATCCTGTAAGCTTTCTTATTTTCTATCTACAGATACTCATGAAACCCATCTACAGAAATTTGCTTTTAAAAACTTACATGTTAGGTCATGTAAATTGTGTCATGTTAAGTTTTATTTATTCTTTATAATACTGAAAATTGTCAAAGTTTTGACATTACAGACACAAGCAAAACATGTGACATTGTTTCTCTTCCATCATCACGTATAGCGTTAATTTTAGTGTTAAACAGTCTTTGCACAAGTGAGATTAAACACTACTTTTTTTTATCAAGGCACTCACTAATAACTTAGGAATAACGATTAGGAATGACAACTAAAGTAAATTTTTACTACAGTTATGCTTCCATAAGCTTCAGTGAATTTTTGTCCTGTTGAACTTGTTTGTTTGGATTTCTCTCTCCAGAGAGAGAGAGGGTGTGCCTGTCTCAACTGTAAACTCAACTTTATTGCTATCAATATAGCATCTATCATTAGTCACTGTTTTCATAAAACAGATAATTTCACACTTTTTATCCATGTTATTTGTTTTTGTTATTGGATTTCAAAGAAATGGTTTCTGTTAAAAAATTCGGCCAAGAATTATTTTTCTTTCGCAATTTCGGATGACCTTTTTGTGGGATGAAATTTCAGGTCATTCCTAATGTATCTCCCATGCTTTCTATAATATTTCAAAATATAAGCCCAAGAAAATGTAGAAGTCCAATTGTGATAAGGCAGCTGTCATATAATCAATAGTTCTTAATAGTTCTGGATTACATGCTCATTTGGCTGGACTCTGTGAGTGCAGCAGTGTTCTTTTGTGTGTCTCTTTAAATGCAAATGAGCTGGTGCTCCCGGCCCCCTTTCAAGAAGAGGGCGGAGCTTCAAGAGCTCATCAAAACAGGATAATAACACACACTGAAAATGTCAGAAACTGTCATTAGCGGTGTTCAGTTCAAACCGGATTTGGACAAAGATGCCTACAGAGCCAGAGAATATATAGAGATAGAACAGGTATAGTTTAGCTTAATTACAGTTATAAACTATGTGGTCATCTTGCTTTAATCCACTACAAGCCTGTTTTAACGGACCCTGTCCGAATGATGGCCAAAACTTTACTTATGAGTTTTATGAAGTTTATTGTACATCACAAAAAAGATGAAGCGTCCGTTTTCACTCCAGAGAAATCACCATAGAGCTGAATACACCGTACAAGAAGTTCACGATAAAGTCTTATCCATATTCTATATCTCTATTTCTCTTTTGCATTATCCTCAACATACACAGCGAATAACACATAAGCACTCGTTACAACTAACAGTAGACAAATATATACAGACCTTATGGTTTTGGTGCTTAATAAACTGGTAAACTTTATATCCGTAAAGCAACTCCTTCGAACTGTAAAAAAGTGCACGCTCTCCCTTTTTTTACTGCCGTGACCATCGATCCAGAGACTATAAGCTGTAATACTGTTGGTACTGATTCATCCTCGAGTGACAACTTCCAACTAAGCAAAACCTGCTTTGTATTGTCCCTTTGCATTGACCCTCGTTCACAAAGCAGTCTGCTGTAAAATGATTTGCCCAGACATAAACGAATTTAGGTATATGGGGGCGCATTCCCTTCAAAAATAAAACGAATCCACTGCGTCTTCAGTGGCTCTGATGTCGGTAGTAAATTAAGACTGTTATGTTCACTCTTACATCCAACAACAAAACACCTGAGTTGCTTTTGAGACATTCTTGTCACTACAGCTGCTCCGGCCTGGAGAAAATGACTACAACTAATATGGCAGAGTCCGTCAGCAGTCGTGGGTGGTCTTATTCAAATAGCTTGCTACCTACTTAGAAACCGACTGCAAATTGAAACTCGCTGGATGAGACCGTTTCAGACTCAGACAGCCCACAGACACAGACGGAGGATCATTGGAGGAAAGATGGCGCCTGTGAGTCGTTCGGCATGCCATAGATTGTTTGTGTTTTGTTTTATTCGTTTTTATCCCGTTTCTATCCTTGTTGGTGCAGCGAGTTAGTTCTCTTCGTGTTTATGAGCGCGATTTTCTTTAAGTCTCCGAGAGTCGGCGGGGGTGGCTTCCAGCTGTAACTCGGGTAGAAATAAGTTTTGTGATTCCCCGTTTATCGCACGTGCAGCTGTGGATCTGTGCGGCCTCTTGGATTGTTGTAGAAAGAGAAGGAAACGCAAAAGGAGACGGGGCAAGCGTGGTGGCGTGATGGTGAAACAGAGATGAGCGCGTGCCTTAGCAGCTGGTCCAGCCGGGCATGTGGGCTCATCGGTGGATGTCATCGACTCATCTCGTGCCTCTCTTATCTGGTTATGGTTGTTCCTCAGAACCAAGAGTTGTCAACTGTGATCAAAGTTTCGCGACGTCGTGTTAAGAAGAGGGCGGTTAACCCGGATAATCTTCGTTTTTTGGAGTATGTGCCATCATTACAGAAATGAAGTGAGTCGGCCTGTACTATTGCGAAGATGGCCCTTTTCAATACAAGATCTATTATTAACAAAACATTTTAATTGATGATCTCCAAATCTTGTTGAAATTTGGAGATCATCATCAAAGTCCAAATCTTCACGAGATTGATTACTCGTTTTGATAGCCTTGTTATATTAGGTGATTTTAATATTCATATTTGCTGCCCTGAGAAGCCCTTGGTACAAGTTGTTTTTGTTACTGTTGGATTCTTTCAACCTCACGCAGTCTGTCGATGGTGCTACGCATAAGCAGGGGCATACTGTTGATTTGGTTTTGTCTTGGGGTGTACCGGTGGGTGAACTGTCATTGAGAACATGGGGCTCTCAGATCATTTTGTTATTATGTTTAATGTCACATTTGCTGGGCTCCCTTTGGGCCCGTGCCAGTTGGCCGTCGAGCTCGGGCTATCAATGCTGGTTCTGCCTTTTAAGTTTTCTGACCTGTACAATGCCCTTATGCCAGTTATTGAGTACAATCCATCTATTTTAGGGGTTTAGAGGAGCTGGTATGTGATTTCAATATGGGCTGTAATCATATTTTGGATTGTATTGCCCCCTGGAAACAGGTAAAATCAAAAACTATCTCAGCCCTGGCTCAATAATGAGAGTCGACTGCTTAGACAAAAATGGAGGCAGGCAGAGAGGAAATGGAAGAAAGATAGACTACAGGTCTCATATGAGATACTTAGAGAGTGTATGGTGTCTTATCAACAGTTTGTCAAAGCGGCTAAGGCGCAGCATTTCTCCGATTGAATCTCTAAGAATCAATACAGTCCTTAAATATTATTTTGTGTGATTAATGCAGTTTTAAATCCTGCATGCCCTATTGTTTTCGATAATTCAGAGAGAGCTTGTGACATTTTTTTGCAGTTTTTTATGGCTAAAATCTCCGCTATCAGAGCCAGCATCTCTAGTTCTGTCCGGATTCAAAGCCATTTTCAATCTCCTCCTGATTCACTTACCTCTGGCCAGTTAAGTACGTTTGAGCCGGTAACTACTTCGGACCTGTTAGAAATTGCCCAACATCTCAAGCTAGCTTATTGCTCTCTTGATATCATCCCGCCCCTGAATCAGAGTCTTATAGAGGGGCAGGTGCCATCATATTTTAAGCACGCTCTTGTGCAGCCTCTTTTAAAAAAAAAAACGAGTTCAGACCAGTCGGTGTTCAAGAATTATAGACCTATTTCTAAGGTGCTTTTTTTTAGCTAGAATGCTGGAGAAGGTAGTTCATAACCAACTTTCAACTTTTTAAAATAAAAACAATATTTGTGATGCATTCCAGTCGGGTTTTAGACCTCATCATAGTACAGAAACTGCCCTTCTCAAGGTGACCAATGACTTGCCTTTGTCGGTAGTTTCTGGGAACTGTGGTGCCTTAGTGTGCTGCTGGATCTGAGTGCAGCCTTCGATACAGTGGATCATGGGATTCTCATTGAGCGTCCGAGTCAGTGGGTAGGCATTAGGGGGATTGTATTAAGGAGGTTTTTATCATATTTACAGGGGAGATTGTGCCTTTGCGGTAGCAGCACCGCATCTTTGGAGTAGTCTCCCTTTACACATTAAATCCTGTGATTCCATTGATTGTTTTAAATCTAGGTTGAAGACCCATCTCTTCTCTGCTGCTTTTAATTGTTCTTAGCTACATGTGGTTTATTTCGTGCTTTGTTTTGTTTTATGGTGTGTTTGTCTATGTTTTGTAAGGTTGGGTCTATAAAGCACTTTGGTCAACTCGTGTTGGTTTTAAACGTGCTTTATAAAGAAAATTATTGATTGATTGATTGATTGATTGATTGATAATAAACTGGCTACATGTTTTCTTTTCAGCTTTTCTGAGCTGGCAGACAAGCCAGAAGCCTAACTAAATGCAAAAAAAAGCTGAAAAAGTGAAAATTTCATCCGATGTCCCCTTACATATTAAACAAATTTTAAATCTGAAACTCCATGACTACAATAAATTGATGGTGCAATTGGATATGTGTCTAATAATAGTGCACATTTATCTAGATTAATGTTAAAGTGAGCTGCCATATAAAGTGGTTAAAGTTTGGATTTCCTACCCGATATAATTACTACATGACAGCTGTGTGAACGATTTATCCGTCACGGACTGCATGACTCTGCCACTTTCTGTGGAGCTTTTTTGTTCTGTGATCAATCGACTTTGGTCCAAGCCTTTTCTCATTGACTAACGCTTGGTCAACCAATAGGGGGCAGCCCTAGTAATTTTACTGTTTCCAGGATTATCATCATGTTCTTTAATGTTACGGTTTCATTACAGATCATAGACCCTCATATGCCACGTGTGGGGTGCCAGCACAATGGAGTCTCTATCCCAATGCCCCCACTGGACGTTCTACGGATCGGAGAACAGTTGCAGTACAAGTCCGAAGAGAAACTTTACCTTGTTCTCTTCTTTGACAACAAACGTAGCTGGTGAGATTTCAGAGGTTATTTATTAGTGTTTGCGAAGTCAAGCATTACTATTACTAATGCTTATATTTAGGGGTTTGAGCAAACTTCTAACACTAAGTATTGCACATCTGCAGTTAACTTGTCCTCGTTCTACAGACAACAATGTCAAATTGTGCGGTTGTTCTCAGTAATTGGAAAAGTTTTACTCAAAGAAATGAACAGCACTTATGATATAATATTAAATTTCAGAATTCACAATTCCAATTTTGATACCACAGCAAGAACTCCTAGCCTAATTAATGTAAAGTTTGTTACATTAATGTAACATTATCAAAGGCAATTAAACAAGGAAACAATTAAATGGGGACAAATAACATAAGAACAAAGTTACTTTAGTTAAAACAAACATTGCTCGTATGAGCACGACCTCAGCAACCAGAGAGTTGTAACTGTGTCTTACCTTTGCAGTAAAAAGAAAGCCAGCTCTGGGTCTGTTTTTATACCCAGCGCTGACCGGTGCTCCCTCCAAGAATCAAATGCCGCTCCGATGTTGACTCTTGTCTTGTCTTTGCCCGACGCCGGTCACTCTCCATTTTGGCCGCACTAGATAAGGCTTTTTTTTTTTTTTTTTTTTACTTACGAGGAGTTTCCGTGGGTGTCTGGATTGTGCGGGAGGCTGGTCGCTTCTTTCCGTCCGCAGAGTCCATTTGAAACACTGACGTTACTGCTAGCGATTGCCGGATGTAAGCCAAAGTAGACAAGAACGCGAATGACGTCACATTTTGTGAATTTTCGCGCCAATTCGAACCCGAATCCTCCCCACACAATTGAGCCTACAGGCTGATAGAGGCAACCGTGGTGGACATTAAAGGGTTAGTTCACCCAAAAATGAAAATTAAGTCATTAATTACTCACCCCCATGCTGTACCAACCTCGTAAGACCTTTGTTCATCTTCGGAACACAAATGAAGATATTTTTGATTAAATCTGAGAGGTGGATCACTCCTCCATAGGCTTCCTAAGGGAATGAAACTTGACGGCCCAGAAAGTCATTAAAGAAAATGTTTAAATATTCCATGTGCCTACAGTGGCTCAACTATAAGTTTATCAAGCGACGAGACTACTTTTTTCCCGAAAAAAAAACATAAATAACGACTTTATTCGAACTATTCCTTTTCTTCCTTGTGGGCCTGAGACGAATAATAAAATCAAAAATATCTTCATTTGTGTTCCGAAGATGAACGAAGGTCTTACGAGGTTGGTACAGCATGGGGGTGAGTAATTAATGACTTAATTTTCATTTTTGGGTGAACTAACCCTTTAAGGTGTCATTCTTTCTATTACATTATGGTTGGCTCATAAATGTACAAATGAAAACTCTATCTTAAAGATTTTTTTAAGTAAAAAGCTACGCATAGCCCCTTTAAAGCACTAAAATAATAAAAAGGCAAGAACAACAACTTGTGTCTGGGGAAGTTTTATAAAATAGGATTGTGTGTGCTGTATCCCTTTTCCAGGCAGTGGCTTTCTAAATCCAAGATGGTTCCTCTCGGTATTGACAAAACCATCGACAAGATTAAGATGATGGAGGGACGCACCTCAGCCATCCGCAAAGCTGTTCAGACCGCCTTCAACCGCGCCATGAACCATCTGACTCATGTTCAAGATGAACCTGTTAGTGACCTTAGTGACATTGACTAAGACTGGCAAATGCTGGCACCTGCTGTGTGACTTCTGTGGTTTCTGCTACTCTATTCGGTTGTTAAGTCTGACATCACCCGTGACGTTTAGCCTCTTCCGGGCCCAAGCGCTCCGCTCGTCCACTCCAGATCCTAGACTACATAAACCGTTTTCTTAAAGGGCTTTTTTCGCTTCAGTGCCAGTGGGTGTTACTAGGGATTAAGGGATAGCACCCACTGGCACCAAAGTTTCTTCATTCGTTTAAGATTTGTAACTTACCTTATCAACTGCAGCCATTTTCTCTTTTCTTTCTCGTCACAGGGAAAGCGGTAGAATGACAGTTGAATGTCTTTTGTTTTTTTTAACTCCGATCTATTTAAACAACACGGGAACACGTTAAAACTCGAGCGAAAGCGGTAGGTAGGTAGAGAGGACCCGGCCTTTGGACCCGGAAACAGTATTATCAGAGAGTGGTTACGTCACGACTTAACAACCGGATAGCATATATTCCACTCCAGTCTCTTTTCCACGGAAGTCAATTCTGTAAATAATGTAAATCACTTTAACACTAACTTAAATCTGAAGATTTACAATAATGGGTACTGTACGTACATTTCTATAGTATTTATACATTTTAGTGAATTATACCTTGCATAATTACTCATTGATGCTGGAACAAATTAACAAAATTAATAAATTGTATGAAAAAAATAGAGAAACATTGTGTGATCAGGGCTGAAACATAATGTGAGAGTGCTTGGTTTTTTATGTTTAAATTATTGAAGTTTTTACACAAGCTTTTATTTGGCATTAATGTTTTTATAATCTAATCATGTTTTTACAACAGTTTTTAACATATTTTGATGAATTTATAAAATTATATATAACTGTATTTGTCTGTTTTTAACATTAGAGGGTCTTGTTGTTTTGAAACCACAAGTGCGTTATTCTAAAATTCTAATGAAACCAAAAGAAATGCTGCCCCGACTTCTTTTGTTTATGTTGAGTGAATGGTTTTGCTTCAACTATGTTTTTATTTTTTAAGTTTTGTATTTTTTGTGCGTGGGAACTCCATAATTGCTGTAGAATGTTGTACTTGTGTTAATTTATTGGGGGTGGGGGGAATAGAATTCAGTGAATTCTATTCGCTAGTGAATTATTATTATTATTATTTTTTTTTACTGAACTTTTAGGAATTATTCTTGTTTTTTTATGATTCTTACTTTTATAAGGGAGTCCTAGTAGATATGACTGTTTACAGTGACTTCATTTATTTATGTTTATTCTGGGTTGCAGTGGGTAGATTTTGAAATACTTTTTTTCTATACCACGTAATTTTTTTTGGTAATAGAACTGTTAATGATATTGTCCTTTTATATTTTTTTAAATAAATTCATAAATAAGCCATTTAAGTCTTGTTCATTTAAACAATTGCTTTATACCATAGCACTTACTATTATTTGCGTGGCACTTTAAGATATTTCTAAAAATACCATGTGCTATAATATAGACTTCATAGACAATTGGAAAAGTTTTTGAGGCAGACCTGACATGTTGAAAATAGATGGTATTCATCCCTCCTGGGGTAGCACATAGTCTTAGAGTTGAACTGTGTCTAACTGAGGCCAAGGTCAGGAAGTCCCCCCCGAGTCCATCTCCCCAAGATTACTGTTATAAACATGAACCTCGCCTGAAATGCAAAGGGGGAGGTGTTGCTGTAATTTATAGAAATATCTTCAGAATTACTGAGAAGTCTTGTTTCAAATATAATTATTTTGAATTGATAGTGTTACATAAAGCACCATCTAATGTAAGTGTAAGATGCCTTTGTGCTAGCTACTGTAAACAGGCCACCAGGGCACCATACAGACTTCATCAAAGAATTTGCTGATTTTCTATCAGAGTTAGTACTGGCTGCAGATAAAGTCCTAATTGTTGGTGATTTTAATAACCATATTAGATAATGAAAAAGACGCATTGGGATTGGCATTTAGAGAAATTCTAAACTCTATTGGAGTTAGACAACGTGTCAGGACCCACTCATTGTTGTAATCATACTTTAGATATAATAATAATATTGTCACATGAAATCATGTTGATTTAGGGGTGGGCGATATGGCAAAAATATATCACGATTTTTTTCAAGAAAATCATGATTCATGATTTTATCACGATTCTTTTTTTGCATATTGTTTTTACTACTTTGCAAGTGACTAGGCATTACAGCCAAACTAATGCCCCTATTTTAAAAAACAAAGTCGTACAAGGTCACAAAATATAAAATAAAAAAAGAATGGCAGACATTTAGGCCAAAGTGGCGAAGATAAAAATCTTCACATAAATTATAGAAATTATACATTGATTCTTATTAAAGCTAGTATTAAAGTTGAGTTGAGCTACTATTACAGTGAGTGATTTTCTCTTTGTTTTTTGTGGTTTTATTAACATTAAAGGTATAGTTCCCCCAAAAAATGAAAATTGTCATCATTTACGCTCTCAAGTTATTTTAAACCAGAATAATTTTTTTTTCTGTTTAAAATAAAAGTTATTTTGAAGAATGTGGGTAACCAAACTGTTGCTGGTCCCCATTGACTTTCATAGTATGTTTTTTCCTACTATGGAAGTCAACGGGGACCAGCAACTGTTTAGTTAGCCACATTCTTCAAAATATCTTATTTTATGTTCAGCACAAGACAGAAATTAATTAAGGTTTGGAACAACTTTATAGTGAGTAAATAATGACAGAATTTTCATTTGTGAGTGAACTAATTCCTTTAAAGGATTAGTTCACCTCAAAATGAAAATTTCTTAATAATTTACTCACCCCAATGCCATCCAAGATATCCATGTTCTTCTTTCCTCAGTGGAAGAGAAATTAAGTTTTTTGAGGAAAACATTTCTGGATTTTTCTTCGAATAATGGACTTCAATGACAACCAGCGTTTTGAAGTCCAAATCAATGCAGTTTCAAAGGTCTTTGAAGTGCTTGAAACGGCTGTGCACGATCGCAGCTGAGGATGAAAGTCTTATCTCGCGAAACGATAGGTCATTTTCAAAATATATATATATATATATACTTTTTAACTACAATTGGTCCGATTGAGCTGATCTGCAACGCGCCAGGAACTATGTCATCACGTTGAAAGGTCACTGTCGATGTCCCGGGCGCCGGTGGAAGTACCGCCCCACTCGACCATGCGAAGGAGGATAGTTCAAATTGTATTGGTCGCTTTGTAAACAGTAGGGCGGTACTTCCGCCAGCGCCCATGACATCGACAGTGACCTTTCAACGTGATGACGTAGTTCCCGGCGCGTTGCAGATCAGCTCAATCCAAACAATTATAGTTAAAAAGTATTTATATATTTTTTTGTTTTTGTTTTGAAAATGACCTATCGTTTCGCGAGATAAGACTCTCCTCCTCAGCTGCGACCGTGCACAGTCCCTTGAAGCACTTCAAAGACCTTTGAAACTGCATTGATTTGGACTTCAAAACGCTGGTTGTCATTGAAGTCCATTATTCGAAGAAAAATCCAGAAATGTTTCCCTCAAAAAACTTAATTCCTCTTCCACTGAGGAAAGAAAGTCATGGATATCTTGGATGACATTGGGGTGAGTAAATTATTAGAAAAATTTCATTTTGAGGTGAACTAATCCTTTAAGGACAAGCTTCATGTTTGCTAATAGGCAACTGTCACTTTAAGACCGGAACGCATCTAATATACACACATATGACACGCACTTCCTCTCAGATTTTTGCTTTCATTTTAGACATAACCAAGCATGTATTGGACAGTATTAGCGCAATAAGACTCTAAATTAAACTTAAAAAATTAAATTAAACTAAACTTTCAGGCTTTTAGGGCATGTGCGCTTCGGGTGTATGCGCTCAGGAAAGAGCGCTTGTTTGAGATGAGCAAAATCTGCGCAGAACCGATCACCGGTGATCAGCGCGTAATGCATGCCGGTTAGAAATGTGTCCGAGTGCGGTCCGCCTTGCTCTGATGTCATGCTGACGTGTGTCAAAAAGCTCTCGCGAGCGCAAGGCGCACGTGTCGGATTCTGCAGTCGCGCGCAGTTGCTCTCCACCGACTGCGCTGATCAAAAGCATGATGGGAAACGACTTGCTGACGACACAGCTTAATGTTGATTGGTTTAAACAATCGTGATGTATTGTTCTCTTTTAAATTGTTTGATTTTAGTGAACAAACTCCATCACACACCTGCAGGTGATAGGTGCGTCGGATAATAGGACCAAACAAGTTAGTCGTTTTAGCAGATAAGGAACTCCCGCACACTATCTAACTTGCAATTTAAAATGAATGTTTATTAACACACAACGTTTTGGTCACACGACCTTCATCAGGAGTACCTGATGAAGGTCGTGATGAAGGTCGTGTGACCAAAACGTTGTGTGTTAATAAACATTCATTTTAAATTGCAAATTGTTTGATTTTAAAACTCGGATATCATGTTTTATGTGTATGTTATGTGTGAATATTCCCAAACTCTCTCAGTGCGATCTCTATGGGTTATGCAATGTCATTTTATTATATATATAAAAAACACATAGTAGCCTATGTCTGTATTAAAGAAAAAATGATTGATAAACACTTATTTGGAATGGAATTAAATAAAATATACTTTGGGTGTCTTGTTCATTATATTTATTTTCATATAAAAGCAACAGAACTTAAATTACATCCAGTTTATTAGCAACACAGTGCACGAGCGTGAATCCCGTGATATCCATCATTGATCTCGCAGGTGTCAGATCCACTGCGAGAAGCGAGAACTGTCCGGCTTGCCTGCGCTTTTTTCACTCCTCCCCTCACTGCAGCCGCCTACTCTCGCCTATATTTAAGGTGAGGCAAGGCGCATCTCAAACAAGCCTAATGTTAGAACAGCTCATCAGTATGTGATTGGCTGTTCGCTACTGATGTCACACCTGAACTCCTAAACTCAGGATCAAAACCTGAGTTGACAGAGTCAATTGATGATCAGCATCATAGTACCAACACAGCCTGATTAAATTAGTTTGGTTTTGTCAACTCAAAACTAATCCAGTAACTCTGACTGCCATCTTTGTGGGGGTATGGGTGGGGGCCCCTGGTAGCACCAATGGTTTTTTTTTTCTTTTACTTTTTTTTTTGTAAATGCATTTTCAGGTCTTGCTTCATTAAACAAATTTAAAAAGTGAGTTGATCAGCATTTTTTTTTACCCTTACAAAACAAAAAACAAACAAAAAAAGATATTAATATTATGGTGCTTATGCTCCATTGCATTTCATTGCTACGCAAAAATACTAAAACGTTCTGTGGTAGTATCATGTGTTTTGTGGACATGTATTGTAGTAGTACCATTGTATTCGAGTAAGTATCTTCTAAAAACCATGGAACATGAATTTCAATACTGAATAGAAGCCTATATTTCATTTTTGTAATGTATTTTTTTAGTGTAAATATGTACTGCCATGGTATAAGCAAAGTACCAATATGTTACTATCTGGTACAATGGCACTTCTACTTTATTTTGAAGTACTAGCCTAACAGATTATTGGATGTCTAATGTCAACACATTGTCATGTCTTGCCAATGTTCCAAAGCCTTTTCTGTCACTAGAGGACACTGTAACTCTATGAAAGAAAAATAGAAAAAGAAAGCAAGTCTACATTTTCACTGAGACAAACAATGTCATCATGACACTCCTTCACATGGAGTGAAATTAGGCAGCTCCTGAATAATGAGATTTTTCTAAGGATATTTGTGCATTACTTATCTTTATATCTACCTGATTCCATTTTCAGATTTTTAAAACTTACAGAGATTTTGGATATGGAGTTTTCCCTAAAACACCAGATAAACACTGCTCAGAGGAAACTATGGTGAATTCAGACTTTATTGATGTTGTGTTGAAATTGTCATTGTTGAAAGTGTTTAGAAAGCTGTTGATTGTGCTGATAGACTGATGGTGGTGCATTGTATCTTCAATGCAAATAAGTTGCTGTCTCTGTTTGGTGTCTAATTGCTTCGGGAGGTAAACAACACGCTCGAGTGGATGGAGAGAAAGGTGAAGCGTGAATATCAATCTCTCACATCAGTGTCATCAAATGACTTTTACAGAGTTGAAGTGCCCTAATTAGCTTCTGGCCCCCAGTGGCCCTCCTTTGATGGCACAGGTCTCTGAGATGTACTAATGGATATCAGCATATGTGCGCTTAGGTCTGAATAATGCATTATTCTACATATGCAGGGTTGTCGCTTACTTCAGCATGGAGATTTATGTTTTATGTAGGTATTATGTGTCAAAAGCATAAAAGTGACTGGTTTCACTGACCATCAGGAATGAATGACCTTATAAAATGTACACTGTGATCTAGCAAATGCGTGAAAGTTAATGTAGTTGGCAAAGTATTTTTATTATTATTTCTTAAAAAAGACAGAAGTCACGTTTATTTTTATAGCGATTTTTACAATACAGATTGTTTCAAAGTAGCTTTACAGTGATCAACAGGAGGATGATCATTCAATGATACCGAGTTCAATTCTGGTGTAAAGCAGCTCTAAAATAGAAAATAATGTCATTTTTCAGCTGAAGTCAGTTCAGTGTTGATTCAGTTCCATTGTAAAGATCGTCAATTCAGCTCAGTTCAGTTCCCTTTCTTATAGTGTTAATGCAGTCAGATCAATAATATTGTTGAATATTAAATGTTCTCAACTAAGAAACCAATCAAAATATTTCATCCAATTAATCAGGATAAGGATGTGACAAACAGCCTAATATTCTTCTTGAATGAATGAATGAATGAATGAGTGAAGGACAATGTCTACCCACAGCTCCGAGATTAACAAGCATGTTTCCAGCAGAATAGGTCATGCACAGACCAGATCGCAATGCTCCGCATCATAGTTGAACCGTCGCTGGAGTGGAATTCCTCCTTGTATATCAACTTTGTCGACTATGAGAAGACGTTTGACAGCTTGGATCTAGAGAAGATCTCTAGATCCGAGGGAGCTCCTTCAACACTACGGCATCCTAGTAATGTTGGTTAACCTGGTTTGAAAATCTTATGATGTATAGTCTTGTAGAGTCATCCATGGAGGGTAGCTCACCAACAGCTTCCAGGGTGAAAACAGGAATTAACAAGGATGCCTGTTCTCATCCTTGTTGATTCTTTTAGCCATTGACTGGATTATGAAGGAATCCACTAGAGATCCAGCTCGAGGACCTGGACTTTGCTGACCACCTTGTCTATCTATAAAGAGCAGATGCAAGAGAAGACTGATGTAGTGACTTCATTTTGGATTGGTCTCATTGTTAACAGAGATAAGACCAAGATCCTCAAGATAAAACCCACAAGCAAGGATCCAGTCATGCTGAATGGAAGTCCCCTGGAAGAAGTCCAGTCCTTTAGTTACCTGAGCAGCATCATTGACCAACAGGGTAGAACAGATGCAGATGTCAAGGCAAGGATTGGCAACGCAAAGGCAGTCTTTATACAGCTCAAGAACATCTGGAGCTCCATACCAAACGCATTTCAAAGACATTATGTCTTTGAAAATAAAGATCTGCCTCTTCAACTCTAACATGAAGTCAGTGTTGCTGTATGGAGCTGAAACCTGGAGGATGATCCAAGATAACCATCAGGAAGGTCCAAACCTTCATCAACAGCTGTCTCAGAAGGATTCTCCAGATATGCTGGCCTGACACCATCAGCAATACCAACCTTTGGGAAAGGACACACCAATTCCCTGCTGAAGAAGCAATCAGGAAGAGAAGATGGGGCTGGATAGGGCACACTCTTCGTAAACCACCAACCAACATGAAGAGGTAGGCATTGAGAAGAGGAGAAGACGGAGAAGAGGCCGTCCAAGAAACACCTGATGATGTGACCTTGAGGCAGACATCACCAAGAAGACATCACCAAGACGTTTTTGAATATCAAAAACTTGATATTCACCACAGGGGGACTTTAACTGATTAACTGAATAATAGATTTTAACACGCCAGTACGAAACAGCATTGGGCTGAACTCTGGTGTAAGAATGATAAACCATAAGTGAAAAAAAAACATTTTTAGTCAAGTCAAATCAAATCAAGTCACCTTTATTTATATAGCACTTTTTACAATATAGATTGTTTCAAAGCAGCTTTACAGTGATATTAGGAAAATATGGCCAGCAGCCATATCACCCTGTAGCCCAAGACTGGTTGCCCACTGAAGCTAAGCAGGGTTTAGCCTGGTTAGTACCTGGATGGGAGACCTCCTGAGAAAACTAGGTTGCTGCTGGAATAGGTGTTAGTGAGGCCAGTAGGGGGTGCTCACCCTGTGATCTGTGTGGGTCCTAACGCCCCAGTAAAGTGACGGGGGCACTATACTGTCAAAAAGCACCGTCCTTCGGATGAGACGTTAAACTGAGGTCCTGACTCTGTGGTCATTAAAAATCCCAGGATGTCCTTCGAAAAAGAGTAGGGGTGTAACCCTGGCATTCTGGCCAAATTTGCCCATTGGCCTCTATCCATCATGGCCTCCTAATCATCCCCATATACTGATTGGCTTCATCACTCGGTCTCCTCTCCACCAATAAGCTGGTGTGTGGTGGACGTTCTGGCGCAGTATGGCTACCGTCATATCATCCAGGTGGATGCTACACATTGGTGGTGGTTGAGGAGATTCCCCCTTCCATGTAAAGCGCTTTGAGTACCCAGAAAAGCGCTATATAAATGTAACGAATTATTACTATTATTATTATTAAATAATGCAACAAAGATCGTTTTGGCTTTACAGCAGCTCTAGAAGAAAATAATGTCATTGTCCAGCTTAAGGAAGTTCAGTGTTGATTCATTTCCATAAAATCATTAGTTATAAATTTAGTTAATTAGTTAATTTATCTATACAGCAGCTGTGGAGAAAACAGTGATGTCATAGTCCAACTCAGTTTAGTTCTCAGACAATGGTGTCAATCCTGTCATATCAATAATATTGTTGAATATTAAGTGTCCCCAACTAAGCAAGCCAGAGGCGACAGTGGCAAGGAACCCAAACTCCATCAGGTGGCAGAATGGAGAAAAAAACCTTGGGTGTAACCAGGCTCAGTTGGGGGGCCAGTTTTCCTCTGGCCAATGAACGAACAATGTATGATCATGATTCAGGCAGCATTACAGGTCAGATGTCAGATTGGGACTGGAACATTCAAAATATTAAAT